>JAVSCE010021399.1:0-305586 GCA_032199065.1 Smutsia gigantea | reverse complement strand
GGAACAGTCCCCACAGGAACAGTCTCCCGAGGAACAGCCCCCACAGGAACAGTCTCCCCAGGAACAGCCCCCACCGGAACAGTCTCCCCAGGAACAGTCCCCACAGGAACAGCATCCCCAGTAACAGTCCCCACAGAAACACTCTCCCCAGGCACATCACCACCGGAACAGTCTCCCCAGGAACAGCCTCCCCAGGAAAAGCACCCACAGGAACAGTCTCCCCAGGAACAGCCTCCCCAGGAAAAGCACCCACAGGAACAGTCTGCCCAGGAACAGTCTCCCGAGGAACAGCCCCCACAGGAACAGTCTCTCCAGGAACACGGCCACCGGAACAGTCTCCCCAGGAACAGTCTCCCCAGGAAAAGCACCCGCAGGAACAGTCTGCCCAGGAACAGTCTCCCGAGGAACAGCCCCCACAGGAACAGTCTCCCCAGGAACAACCCCCACAGGAACAGTCTCCCCAGGAACAGTCCCCACAGGAACAGCATCCCCAGGAACAGTCCCCAGAGGAACAGTCTCCCCAGGAACAGCCCCCACAGGAACAGCCCCTGCAGGAACAGCCTCCCCAGGAACAGTCTCTCCAGGAACAGCCCCCACAGGAACAGTCTCCCTAGGAACAGTCCCCACAGCAACATTCTCCCCAGGAACTGCCCCCATAGGAACAGTCTCCCCAGGAACACCCCCAACAGGAACAGTCTCCCCAGGAACAGTCCCCACAGCAAAAGTCTCCCCAGGAACAGTCCCCACAGGAACAGCCATCACAGGAACAGGCTCCCCAGGAACAGTCCCCACAGGAACAGTCTCCCCAGGAACAGTCCCCACAGTAACAATCTCCCCATTAAGAGTCCCCACAGGAACAGTCTCCCCAGGAACAGCCCCCACAGGAACAGTCTCCCCAGGAACAGCCCCCACAGGAACAGTCTCCCCAGGAACAGTCTCCCCAGGAACAGCCCTCACAGGAACAGTCTCCCCAGGAAGTGCCCCCACAGGAACAGCTCCCACAGGAACATTCCCCACAGGAACAGTCTCCCCAGGAACAGCCCCCCAGGAACAGTCTCCCCAGGTACAGTCTCCCCAGGTGCAGACCCCACAGGAACAGTCTCCCCACTAACAGCCCCACAGGAACAGTCTCCCCAAGGAACAGCCCCCACAGGAACAGTCTCCCCAGGAACAGGCTCCAGAGGAACAGCCCCCACAGGAAGTCTCCCAAGTAACAGCTCCCACAGGAACAGTCCCCACCGGAACAGCCTCCCCAGGACCAGTCCCCACAGGAACAGTCTCTCTAGGAAAAGCCCCCACAGGAAAAGCCCGACAGGAACAGTCTCCCCAGGAACAGCCCCCACAAAAACAGTATCCCCAGGAACAGAACCCAATGGAACACTCTCCCCATTAACAGGCTCCCCAGGAACAGGCTCCCGAGGAACAGCCCCCACAGGAACAGCCTCCCCAGGAACAGACCCCACGGGAACAGTGTCTCCAGGAACAGTCCCCACAGGAACAGTCTCCCCAGGAATATTCCCCACAGGAACAGCCTACCCAGGAACAGCCCCCACCGGAACCGACTCACCAGAAACAGTCCCCACAGGAACAGTCTCCCCAGGAAAAGCACCCAAAGGAACAGTCCACGAGGAACAGCCCCCACAGGAACAGTCTCCCCAGGAACAGTCCCCACAGGAACAGTCTCCACAGGAACAGTCCCCACAGGAACAGCATCCCCAGGAACAGTCCCCACAGGAAAAGTCTCCCCAGGAACATCGCCGGAGGAACAGTCTCCCCAGAAATAGTCTCCCCAGGAAAAGCACCCACAGGAACAGTCTGCCCAGGAAGAGTCTCCCGAGGAACAGCCTCCACAGGAAGTCTCCCCAGGAACAGTCCCCACAGGAACAGCATCCCCAGGAACAGTCCCCACAGGAACAGTCTCCACAGTAACAGCCCCTGCAGGAACAGCCCCCACAGGAACAGCCTCCCTAGGAACAGTCTCCCCAGGAACAGCCCCCACAGAAACAGTCTCCCCAGGAACAGTCCCCACAGGAACAGACTCCCCACGAACTGCCCCCTCAGGAACAGTATCCCCAGGAACATTCTCCAAAGGGAACACCCCCAACAGGAACAGTCTCCTCAGTAACAGTCCCCACAGGAACAGTCTGCCCAGGAAGAGTCTCCCGAGGAACAGCCTCCACAGGAAGTCTCCCCAGGAACAGTCCCCACAGGAACAGCATCCCCAGGAACAGTCCCCACAGGAACAGTCTCCACAGGAACAGCCCCTGCAGGAACAGCCCCCACAGGAACAGCCTCCCTAGGAACAGTCTCCCCAGGAACAGCCCCCACAGAAACAGTCTCCCCAGGAACAGTCCCCACAGGAACAGACTCCCCACGAACTGCCCCCACAGGAACAGTCTCCCCAGGAACATTCTCCAAAGGGAACACCCCCAACAGGAACAGTCTCCTCAGTAACAGCCCCCACAGAAACAGTCTCCCCAGGAACAGTCCCCACAGGAACAGACTCCCCACGAACTGCCCCCTCAGGAACAGTCTCCCCAGGAACATTCTCCAAAGGGAACACCCCCAACAGGAACAGTCTCCTCAGTAACAGTCCCCACAGGAACAGTCTCCCCAGGAAGAACCCCAAAAGGAACAGTCTACCGAGGAACAGCCCACACAAGAACAGCATCCTCAGGAACAGTCCCCACAGGAACAGTCTCCCCAGGAACAGCCCTAAAAGGAACAGTCTGCCCAGGAACAGTCCCCACAGGAATGGTCTCCCAAGGAAGAGAACCCAATGAAACACTCTCCCCATGAACAGGCTCCCCAGGAACAGGCTCCCGAGGAACAGCCCCCACAGGAACAGTCTCCCAAGGAACAGCTCCCACAGGAACAGTCCATACAGGAACAGCCTCCCCAGGAACAGTCCCACAGGAACAGTATCCCCAGGAACAGCCCCCACAGGAACTGTCTCCCCTGGAACAGTCCCCACTGGAACAGTCTCCCCAGAAAGAGTCTCCCCAGGAACAGTCCCCACAGGAACTGTCTCCCCAGGAACAGTACCCACAGGAAGAGTCTCCTCAGGAACAGCCCCCACAGGAACAGTCTCCCCAGGAACAGTCTACCCAGGAACAGCCCCCACAGGAACCATCCCCCGGGAACAGTCTCGCCAGGAATACTCTCCCCAGGAACAGACCCCACAGGAACAGCCACCACAGGAACAGTCTCCCCAGGAACAGTCACCCCAGGAACAGTCCCACAGGAACAGCCCCCACAAGAACAGTATCCCCAGGAACAGTCCCCACAGGAACAGGCTCCCCAGGAACAGAACCCAATTGAAAACTCTCGCCATGAACAGGCTCCCCAGGAACAGGCTTCCGAGGAACAGCCCCCAAAGGAACAGCCTCCCCAGGAACAAACCCCACGTGAACAGTCTCACCAGGAACAGTTCCCACAGGAACAATCTCCCCACGAACAGCCCCCACAGGTACAGTCTCCCCAGGAACATTACCCACAGGAACAGCCTCCCCAGGAACAGCCCCCACCGGAACAGTCTCACCAGAAACATTCTCCCCAGGAACACCCCCAACAGGAACAGTCTCCTCAGGAACATTCCCCACAGGAACAGTCTCCCCAGGAACAGCCCCAAAAGGAACAGTCTACCCAGGAACAGTCTTCTCAGGAACAGTCTCCCCAGGAACAGCCCCAAAAGGAACAGTCTACCCAGGAGCAGTCCCAACAGGAACAGTCTCCCCAGGAAGAGTAACCAATGGAACACTCTCCCCATGAACAGGCTCCCCAGGAACAGGGTCCCGAGGAACAGACCCCACAGGAACAGTCTCCCAAGGAACAGCTCCCACAGGAACAGCCTCCCCAGGTACAGTCCCACAGGAACAGTATCCACAGGAATAGCCCCACTGGAACAGTCGCCACAGGAACAGTCTCCCCAGGAACAGACCCCAGAGTAACAGTCTCCCCAGGAACACTCTACACAGGAACAGTCTCCCCAGGAACAGTCCACACAGGAACAGTCTCCCGAGGAACAGTCTCCCCAGGAACAGCCCAAACATGAACAGTATCCCCAGGAACAGTCTCCCCAGAAAGAGCCCCACATGAAAAGTCTCCCCAGGAACAGCCCCCACAGGAACAGTCTTCCCAGGAACACCACCACAGGAACAGTCTCTGCAGAAAGAGTCTCCCCAGGAAAAGCACCCACAGGAACAGTCTCCCCAGAAACAGCCCCCACAGGAACAGTCTCCCCAGGAACAGTCCCCACAGGAACAGCATCCCCAGGTACAGTCTCCCCAGGAACAGCTCTCACAGGAACAGCCCCCACAGGAACAGTCTCCCCAGGAACAGTCTCCCCAGGAACAGCCCCACAGGAACATTCTCCCCAGGAACAGTCTACCCAGGAACCGTCCCCATAGGAACAGTCTCCCCAGGAACAGTCTCCCCAGGAACAGCTCTCACAGGAACAGCCCCCACAGGAACAGTCTCCTGAGGAACAGTTTCCCCAGGAACAGCCCCACAGGAACATTCTCCCCAGGAACAGTCTACCCAGGAACAGTCCCCATAGGAATGGTCTCCCCAGGAAGTCTCCCCAGGAACAGCCCCAACAGGAACAGCCACCACAGGAACAGTCTCCCCAGGAACAGCCCCCACAGGAACAGTCTCCCAAGGAACAGTCTCCCCAGGAACAGCCCCCACAGGAAGAGTCTCCCTAGGAACAGCCTCTCCAGGAAGAGCCCCCACAGGAACTGTCTCACCAGGAACAGTCCCCACAGCAACAGTCTCCCCACGAACAGCCCCCACAGGAACAGTCTCCCCAGGAACAGTCCCCACAGGAACACCCTCCCCAGGAACAGCCCCTATAGGAACAGGCTCACCAGAAACAGTCCCCACAGGAACAGTCACTCCAGGAGTCCCCACCGGAACAGTCTCCCAAGGAACAGGCCCCACAGGAACAGTCTCCCCAGGAACAGTCTCACCAGGAAAAGAACCCACAGGAACAGTCTCCCGAGGAACAGCCCACACAGGAACAGTCTCCCCAGGAAAAGAACCCACAGGAACAGTCTCCCGAGGAACAGCCCACACAGGAACAGTCTCCCCAGGAATAGACCCCACAGGAACAGTCTCCCGAGGAAGAGTCCCCACAGGAACAGCATCGCCAGGAACAGTCCCCACAGGAACAGTCTCCCCGGAAAAGCACCCACAGGAACAGTCTGACCAAGAACAGTCTCCCAAGGAACAGCCCGCACAGGCACAGTCTCCCCAGGAACAGCCCCCACAGGAACAGCCTCAGCAGGAACATTCTCCCCAGGAACAGCCCCCACTGGAACAGTCTCCCCAGGAACAGTCCCCACAGGAACAGTCTCCCCACGAATTGTCCCACAGGAACAGTCTCCCCTGGAACAGGTTCCCCAGGAACACCCACAACAGGAACACTCTCCCCAGGAACAGTCCCCACAGGAACAGTCTCCCCAGGAACAGTCTCCCCAGGAACAGTCCCCACAGGAAGACTCTCCCCAGGAACAGTCTCCCCAGGAACAGCCCCCACAGGGACAGCCACCACAGGAACAGTCCACCAGGATCAGTCTCCCCAGGAAGAGTCTCCCCAGGAACAGCCCCCACAGGAACAGTCCCCCAGGAAAAGTCTCCCCAGGAACAGCCCACGCAGGAACCATCCCCCAGGAACAGTCTCGCCAGGAATACTCTCCGCAGGAACAGACACCACAGGAACAGCCATCACAGGAACAGTCTCCCCAGGAACAGTCACCCCAGGAACAGTCCCCACAGGAACAGTCTCCCCATGAACAGGCTCCCCAGAAACAGGCTCCCGAGGAACAGCCCCCACAGGAACAGCCTCCCCAGGAACAGACCCCACGGGTACAGTCTCACCAGGAACAGTCCCCACAGGAACAGTCTCCCCACGAACAGCCCCCACAGGAACAATCTCCCCAGGAACATTCCCCACAGGAACAGCCTCCCCAGGAACAGCCCCCACCGGAACAGTCTCACCGGAAACAGTCCCCACAGGAACAGTCTCCCCAGGAAAAGCACCCAAAGGAACAGTCCCCGAGGAACAGCCCCCCCAGGAACTGTCTCCCCAGGAACAGTCCCCACAGGAACAGTCTCCCCAGGAACAGTCCCCACTGGAACAGCATCCCCAGGAACAGTCCCCACAGGAAAAGCCTCCCCAGGAACATCGCCGGAGGAACAGACTCCCCAGAAATAGTCTCCCCAGGAATTGCACCCACAGGAACAGTCTGCCCAGGAACAGTCTCCCGAGGAACAGCCCCCACAGGAAGTCTCCCCAGGAACAGTCCCCACAGGAACAGCACCCCAGGAACAGTCCCCACAGGAACAGTCTCCACAGGAACAGCCCCTGCAGGAACAGCCCCCACAGGAACAGTCTCCCCAGGAACAGTCCCCACAGGAACAGTCTCCCCACGAACTGCCCCCACAGGAACAGTCTCACCAGGAACATTCTCCCCAGGAACACCCCCAACAGGAACAGTCTCCTCAGGAACAGTCCCCACAGGAACAGTCTCCCCAGGAACAGTCTCCCAGGAATAGCCCCAAAAGGAACAGTCTCCCGAGGAACAGCCCACACAAGAACAGCATCCCCATTAACAGCCCCACAGGAACAGTCTCCCCAGGAAGAGCCCCCAAAGGATGTCTCCCCAGGAACAGTCTCCCCTGGAACAGTCTCCCCAGGAACAACCCCACAGGAACATTCTCCACAGCAACAGTCTACCCAGGAACAGCCACCACAGGAACAGTCTCGCCAGGAACAGTCTCCCCAGGAACAGGCTCCCGAGGAACAGCTCCCACAGGAACAGTCCCCACAGGAAGAGCCACCCTAGGAACAGTCCCAACAGGAACAGTTTCCCCAGGAACAAACCCCACAGGAACAGCCCCACAGGAACAGTCTCCCCAGGAAGAGCCCCCAAAGGAAGTCTCCCCAGGAACAGTCACCCCAGGAACAGCTCTCACAGGAACAGCCCCCACAGGAACAGTCTCCCCAGGAAGAGTCTCCCCAGGAACAACCCCACAGGAACATTCTCCACAGGAACAGTCTACCCAGGAACAGCCCCCATAGGAACAGTCTCCCCAGGAACATTCTGCCCAGGAACAGCTCTCACAGGATCAGCCCCCACAGGAACAGTCTCCCCAGGAACAGTCTCCCCAGGAACAGCCCCACAGGAACATTCTCCCCAGGAACAGTCTACCCAGGAACAGTCCCCATAGGAACGGTCTCCCCAGTAAGGCTCCCCAGGAACAGCCCCCACAGGAACAGCCACCACAGGAACAGTCTCCCCAGGAACAGCCCCCACAGGAACAGTCTCCCCAGGAACAGCCTCCCCAGGAACAGCCACCACAGGAAAGGCCCCCACAGGAACAGTCTCCCTAGGAACAGCCTCCCCAGGAAGAGCCCCCACAGGAACAGTCTCACCAGGAACAGTACCCACAGCAACAGTCTCCCCACGAACAGCCCCCACATGAACAGCCTCCCCAGGAACAGTCCCCACAGGAACAGCCTCCCCAGGAAGAGCCCCCATAGGAACAGGCTCACCAGAAACAGTCCCCACAGGAACAGTCTCCCCAGGAAAGTCCCCACAGGAACAGTCTCCCGAGGAACAGGCCCCACAGGAACAGTCTCCCCAGGAACAGTCTCCCCAGGAAAAGAACCCACAGGAACAGCCTCCCGAGGAACAGCCCCCACAGGAACAGTCTCCCAAGGAAGAGTTCCCACAGGAACAGCATCGCCAGGAACAGTCCCCACAGGAACAGTCTCCCCAGGAAAAGCACCCACAGGAACAGTCTGACCAGGAACAGTCTCCCAAGGAATAGCCCGCACAGGAACAGTCTCCCCAGGAACAGCCCCCACAGGAACATCCTCAGCAGGAACATTCTCCCCAGGAACAGCCCCCAAAGGAACAGTCTCCCCACGAACTGCCCCCACAGGAACAGTCTCCCCTGGAACAGTTTCCCCAGGAACACCCCCAACAGGAACACTCTCCCCAGGAACAGTCCCCACAGGAACAGTCTCCCCAGGAACATCCCCCACACGAACAGCCTCCCCAGGGACAGCCCCCACAGGAACAGTCTCACCAGAAACAGTCCCCACAAGAACAGTCTTCCCAGGAAAGTCCCCACAGGAAAAATCTCCCCTGGAATAGACCCCACAGGAACAGCCTCCCCAGGAACAGCCCCCACAGAAAAGTCTCCCCAGGAACAGTACCCAAGGGAACAGCATCCCCAGGAACAGTCTCCCCAGGAACAGTCCCCACAGGAAGAGTCTCCCCAGGAACAGCCCCCACAGGAACAGCCACCACAGGAACAGTCTCCCCAGGAACAGTCCCCACAGGAACAGTCCCCCAGGAAAAGACCCCACAGGAACAAGCCCCACAGGAACAGTCCCCCAGGAACAGTTCCCCCAGGAACAGTCTCGCCAGGAACAGCCCCCACTGGAATAGTCCCCCAGGAACAGTCTCCACAGGAACAGTCTCCCCAGGAACAGCCCCCACAGGAACCACCACCACAGGAACAGTCTCCCCCGGAGCATTCTCCCCAGGAACAGTCCCCACAAGAACAGTCTCTCCAGGAACAGCCCCCACAAGAACAGTCTCCTCAGGAACAGCCCCCACAAGAATATTCTCCCCAGGAACAGTCCCCACAGGAACAGTCTCCCAAGGAACAGCTCCCACAGGAACAGCCCCCACAGGAACAGTCTCCCCAGGAACAGTCTCGCCAGGACCACACCACAGAGGAACGGGCTCCCCAGGAACAGTCCCCACAGGAACAGTCTCTCCAGGAACAGTCTCCTGAGGAACAGCTCCCACAGGAACAGTCTCCCCAAGAAAAGTCTCCCCAGGAACAGCCCCCACAGGAAAAGTCTCCCCAGGAAGAGTATCCCCAGGAACAGCCCCCAGAGGAACAGCCCCCAGAGGAAAAGTCTCCCCAGGAACAGTATCCCCAGGAACAGCCCCCAGAGGAACAGCCCCCAGAGGAAAAGTCTCCCCAGGAACAGTATCCCCAGGAACAGTCCCCACAGGAACAGTCTCCCCAGGAACAGTTTCCCCAGGAACAGCCCCCACAGAACAGTCTCCCCAGGAACAGTCCCCACAGGAAAAGACTCCCCAGGAACAGTCCCACAGGAACGGTCTTTCCAGGACCAGCCCCCACAGGAACAGCCCCCAGAGGAACAGTCTCCCCAGGAGCAGCCCCCAGAGGAACACTCTCCCCAGGAACACTCCCCATAAGAACAGTCTCCCCAGGAACAGTCTCGCCAGGAGCAGCCCCCACAGGAACAGCCGCCACTGGAACAGTCCCCCCGGAACAGTCTCCCCAGGAACAGTCTCCCAGGAACAGCCACCACAGGAACAGTCTCCCCAGGAACAGTCTCCCCAGGAAGAGCCCCCACAGGAACAGTCTCCCCAGGAACAGTCTCCCCAGGAACAGTCCCCACAGGAACAGTCTCCCCAGGAACAGTCTCCCCAGGAACGGCCCCCACAGGAACAGTATCCCCAGGAACTGTCTCCCCAGGAAGAGCCCCCACAGGAACAGTCTCCCCAGGAACAGTCCCCACAGGAACAGCCCCCACAGGAACAGCCCCCACAGGAGCAGTCTCCCCAGGAACAGTCTCCCCAGGAATAGTCCCCATAGGGACGGTCTCCCCAGGAAGTCTCCACAGGAACATCCCCCACAGGAACAGCCACCACAGGAAGAGTCTCGACAGGAACAGTCTCCCCAGGAACAGCCCCCACAGGAACAGTCTCCCCAGGAACAGTCTCCCCAGGAACAGCCCCCACAGGAAAAGCCCCCACAGGAATAGTCTCCCTATGAACAGGCTCCCTAGGAAAAGCCCCCACAGGAAAAGCCACCACAGGAACAGCCTCCCTAGGAACAACCCCCACAG
The DNA here is from genome assembly GCA_032199065.1 of Smutsia gigantea. Classification (NCBI taxonomy): domain Eukaryota; kingdom Metazoa; phylum Chordata; class Mammalia; order Pholidota; family Manidae; genus Smutsia; species Smutsia gigantea. Next base: position 295,682 of record JAVSCE010021399.1, on the reverse strand, counting down.
GAACAGTCTCACCAGGAACAGTCCCCACAGGAACAATCTCCCCACGAACAGCACCCACATGAACACTCTCCCTAGGAACAGTCCCCACAGGAACAGCCTCCCCAGGAACAGCCCCCATAGGAACAGGCTCACCAGAGACAGTCAACACAGGAACAGCCCCCATGGGAACAGTCTCCCCAGGAACAGTCCCCATAGGAACGGTCTCCCCAGGAAGTCTCCCAAGGACCAGCCCCCAAGGGAACAGCCCCCACAGGAACAGTCTCCCAAGGAAGAGTCTCCCCAGGAACAGTCTCCACAGGAACAGTCTCCCCAGGAACCGTCTCTGCAGGAAGACCCACACAGGAACAGTCTCCCCAGGTACAACCCCCACAGGAACAGTCTCCCCAGAAACAGCCCCCACAGTAACAGCCTCCCCAGGAACAGACCCCACGGGAACAGTCTCACCAGGAACAGTCCCCACAGAACAGTCTCCCCACGAACAGCCCCCACAGGAATAGTCACCCCAGGAACATTTCCCACAGGAACAGCCTCCCTAGGAACAGCCCCCACAGGAACAGTCTCACCAGAGGAGTCCCTACAGGAACAGTCTCCCCAGGAAAAGCACCCAAAGGAACAGTTTCCACAGGAACAGTTTCCCCAGGAACAGGCCCCACAGGAACAACATCCCCAGGAACAGTCCCCACAGGAAAAGTCTCCCCAGGAACATCACCAGAGGAACAGTCTCCCCAGAAATGGTCTCCCCAGGAAAAGCACCCACAGGAACAGTCTGCCCAGGAACAGTCTCCAGAGGAACAGCCCCCACAGGAATTCTCCCCAGGAACAGCCACCACAGGAACAGTCTCCCCAGGAACAGTCCCCACAGGAACAGCATCCCCAGGAACAGCCCCCACAGGAACAGTCTCCACAGGAACAGCCTCCCTAGGAACAGCCTCCCCAGGAACAGTCCCCACAGGAACAGTCTCCCCACGAACTGCCCCAACAGGAACAGTCTCCTTAGGAACAGTCCCCACAAGAACACTCTCCCCAGGAACAGTCTCCCCAGGATCAGCCCCAATAGGAACAGTCTACCCAGAAACAGCCCACACAGGAAAAGCATCCCCAGGAACAACCCCAAAAGGAACAGTCTCCCCAGGAACAGTCCCCACAGGAACAATCTCCCCAGGAAGAGTCCCCACAGGAACTGTCTCCCCAGGAATAGCCCCCACAGGAACAGTCTCCCGAGGATCTGCCCCCACAGGAACAGTCTCCCCATGAACAGCCTCCCCAGGAACAGTCCCCACAGGAACAGCCTCCCCAGGAACAGCCCCCACAGGAACAATCTCCCCAGGAAGAGTCCCCACAGGAACTGTCTCCCCAGGAATAGCCCCCACAGGAACAGTCTCCCGAGGATCTGCCCCCACAGGAACAGTCTCCCCAGGAACAGTCTACCCAGGAACAGCCCCCACAGGAACAGTCTCCCCAGGAACATTCCCCACAGGAACAGTCTCCCCATGAACAGCCTCCCCAGGAACAGTCCCCACAGGAACAGCCTCCCCAGGAACAGCCCCCACAGGAACAGTCTCACCAGAAACAGTCCCCACAGGAACAGTCTCCCCAGGAACAGTCCCCACAGGAACAGTCTCCCGAGGAACAGCCCCCACAGGAACAGTCTCCCCAGGAACAGCCCCCACCGGAACAGTCTCCCCAGGAACAGTCCCCACAGGAACAGCATCCCCAGTAACAGTCCCCACAGAAACACTCTCCCCAGGCACATCACCACCGGAACAGTCTCCCCAGGAACAGCCTCCCCAGGAAAAGCACCCACAGGAACAGTCTCCCCAGGAACAGCCTCCCCAGGAAAAGCACCCACAGGAACAGTCTGCCCAGGAACAGTCTCCCGAGGAACAGCCCCCACAGGAACAGTCTCTCCAGGAACACGGCCACCGGAACAGTCTCCCCAGGAACAGTCTCCCCAGGAAAAGCACCCGCAGGAACAGTCTGCCCAGGAACAGTCTCCCGAGGAACAGCCCCCACAGGAACAGTCTCCCCAGGAACAACCCCCACAGGAACAGTCTCCCCAGGAACAGTCCCCACAGGAACAGCATCCCCAGGAACAGTCCCCAGAGGAACAGTCTCCCCAGGAACAGCCCCCACAGGAACAGCCCCTGCAGGAACAGCCTCCCCAGGAACAGTCTCTCCAGGAACAGCCCCCACAGGAACAGTCTCCCTAGGAACAGTCCCCACAGCAACATTCTCCCCAGGAACTGCCCCCATAGGAACAGTCTCCCCAGGAACACCCCCAACAGGAACAGTCTCCCCAGGAACAGTCCCCACAGCAAAAGTCTCCCCAGGAACAGTCCCCACAGGAACAGCCATCACAGGAACAGGCTCCCCAGGAACAGTCCCCACAGGAACAGTCTCCCCAGGAACAGTCCCCACAGTAACAATCTCCCCATTAAGAGTCCCCACAGGAACAGTCTCCCCAGGAACAGCCCCCACAGGAACAGTCTCCCCAGGAACAGCCCCCACAGGAACAGTCTCCCCAGGAACAGTCTCCCCAGGAACAGCCCCCACAGGAACAGTCTCCCCAGGAAGTGCCCCCACAGGAACAGCTCCCACAGGAACATTCCCCACAGGAACAGTCTCCCCAGGAACAGCCCCCCAGGAACAGTCTCCCCAGGTACAGTCTCCCCAGGTGCAGACCCCACAGGAACAGTCTCCCCACTAACAGCCCCACAGGAACAGTCTCCCCAAGGAACAGCCCCCACAGGAACAGTCTCCCCAGGAACAGGCTCCAGAGGAACAGCCCCCACAGGAAGTCTCCCAAGTAACAGCTCCCACAGGAACAGTCCCCACCGGAACAGCCTCCCCAGGACCAGTCCCCACAGGAACAGTCTCTCTAGGAAAAGCCCCCACAGGAAAAGCCCGACAGGAACAGTCTCCCCAGGAACAGCCCCCACAAAAACAGTATCCCCAGGAACAGAACCCAATGGAACACTCTCCCCATTAACAGGCTCCCCAGGAACAGGCTCCCGAGGAACAGCCCCCACAGGAACAGCCTCCCCAGGAACAGACCCCACGGGAACAGTGTCTCCAGGAACAGTCCCCACAGGAACAGTCTCCCCAGGAATATTCCCCACAGGAACAGCCTACCCAGGAACAGCCCCCACCGGAACCGACTCACCAGAAACAGTCCCCACAGGAACAGTCTCCCCAGGAAAAGCACCCAAAGGAACAGTCCACGAGGAACAGCCCCCACAGGAACAGTCTCCCCAGGAACAGTCCCCACAGGAACAGTCTCCACAGGAACAGTCCCCACAGGAACAGCATCCCCAGGAACAGTCCCCACAGGAAAAGTCTCCCCAGGAACATCGCCGGAGGAACAGTCTCCCCAGAAATAGTCTCCCCAGGAAAAGCACCCACAGGAACAGTCTGCCCAGGAAGAGTCTCCCGAGGAACAGCCTCCACAGGAAGTCTCCCCAGGAACAGTCCCCACAGGAACAGCATCCCCAGGAACAGTCCCCACAGGAACAGTCTCCACAGTAACAGCCCCTGCAGGAACAGCCCCCACAGGAACAGCCTCCCTAGGAACAGTCTCCCCAGGAACAGCCCCCACAGAAACAGTCTCCCCAGGAACAGTCCCCACAGGAACAGACTCCCCACGAACTGCCCCCTCAGGAACAGTATCCCCAGGAACATTCTCCAAAGGGAACACCCCCAACAGGAACAGTCTCCTCAGTAACAGTCCCCACAGGAACAGTCTGCCCAGGAAGAGTCTCCCGAGGAACAGCCTCCACAGGAAGTCTCCCCAGGAACAGTCCCCACAGGAACAGCATCCCCAGGAACAGTCCCCACAGGAACAGTCTCCACAGGAACAGCCCCTGCAGGAACAGCCCCCACAGGAACAGCCTCCCTAGGAACAGTCTCCCCAGGAACAGCCCCCACAGAAACAGTCTCCCCAGGAACAGTCCCCACAGGAACAGACTCCCCACGAACTGCCCCCACAGGAACAGTCTCCCCAGGAACATTCTCCAAAGGGAACACCCCCAACAGGAACAGTCTCCTCAGTAACAGCCCCCACAGAAACAGTCTCCCCAGGAACAGTCCCCACAGGAACAGACTCCCCACGAACTGCCCCCTCAGGAACAGTCTCCCCAGGAACATTCTCCAAAGGGAACACCCCCAACAGGAACAGTCTCCTCAGTAACAGTCCCCACAGGAACAGTCTCCCCAGGAAGAACCCCAAAAGGAACAGTCTACCGAGGAACAGCCCACACAAGAACAGCATCCTCAGGAACAGTCCCCACAGGAACAGTCTCCCCAGGAACAGCCCTAAAAGGAACAGTCTGCCCAGGAACAGTCCCCACAGGAATGGTCTCCCAAGGAAGAGAACCCAATGAAACACTCTCCCCATGAACAGGCTCCCCAGGAACAGGCTCCCGAGGAACAGCCCCCACAGGAACAGTCTCCCAAGGAACAGCTCCCACAGGAACAGTCCATACAGGAACAGCCTCCCCAGGAACAGTCCCACAGGAACAGTATCCCCAGGAACAGCCCCCACAGGAACTGTCTCCCCTGGAACAGTCCCCACTGGAACAGTCTCCCCAGAAAGAGTCTCCCCAGGAACAGTCCCCACAGGAACTGTCTCCCCAGGAACAGTACCCACAGGAAGAGTCTCCTCAGAAACAGTCCCCACAGGAACAGTCTCCCCAGGAACAGTCCCCACAGGAACAGTCTCCCGAGGAACAGCCCCCACAGGAACAGTCTCCCCAGGAACAGCCCCCACCGGAACAGTCTCCCCAGGAACAGTCCCCACAGGAACAGCATCCCCAGTAACAGTCCCCACAGAAACACTCTCCCCAGGCACATCACCACCGGAACAGTCTCCCCAGGAACAGCCTCCCCAGGAAAAGCACCCACAGGAACAGTCTCCCCAGGAACAGCCTCCCCAGGAAAAGCACCCACAGGAACAGTCTGCCCAGGAACAGTCTCCCGAGGAACAGCCCCCACAGGAACAGTCTCTCCAGGAACACGGCCACCGGAACAGTCTCCCCAGGAACAGTCTCCCCAGGAAAAGCACCCGCAGGAACAGTCTGCCCAGGAACAGTCTCCCGAGGAACAGCCCCCACAGGAACAGTCTCCCCAGGAACAACCCCCACAGGAACAGTCTCCCCAGGAACAGTCCCCACAGGAACAGCATCCCCAGGAACAGTCCCCAGAGGAACAGTCTCCCCAGGAACAGCCCCCACAGGAACAGCCCCTGCAGGAACAGCCTCCCCAGGAACAGTCTCTCCAGGAACAGCCCCCACAGGAACAGTCTCCCTAGGAACAGTCCCCACAGCAACATTCTCCCCAGGAACTGCCCCCATAGGAACAGTCTCCCCAGGAACACCCCCAACAGGAACAGTCTCCCCAGGAACAGTCCCCACAGCAAAAGTCTCCCCAGGAACAGTCCCCACAGGAACAGCCATCACAGGAACAGGCTCCCCAGGAACAGTCCCCACAGGAACAGTCTCCCCAGGAACAGTCCCCACAGTAACAATCTCCCCATTAAGAGTCCCCACAGGAACAGTCTCCCCAGGAACAGCCCCCACAGGAACAGTCTCCCCAGGAACAGCCCCCACAGGAACAGTCTCCCCAGGAACAGTCTCCCCAGGAACAGCCCTCACAGGAACAGTCTCCCCAGGAAGTGCCCCCACAGGAACAGCTCCCACAGGAACATTCCCCACAGGAACAGTCTCCCCAGGAACAGCCCCCCAGGAACAGTCTCCCCAGGAACAGTCCCCAGGAACAGCCCCCACAGGAACAATCTCCCCAGGAAGTGCCCCCACAGGAACAGCTCCCACAGGAACGCATTCCCCACAGGAACAGTCTCCCCAAGAACAACCCCCCAGGAACAGTCTCCCCAGGAAGTGCCCCCACAGGAACAATCTCCCCAGTCTCCCCAGGAACAGCCCCACAGGAACAGTCTCCCAGGAACTGTCCCCACAGGAACAGCCCCCACAGGAACAGTCTCCCCAGGAACATTCCCCACAGGAACAGCCCCCACAGGAACAGCCACCACAGGTACAGTCCCCCTGAGGAACAATTCCCCCCACAGCAACCGTGCCCCCAGGAACAGTCTCCCACTTAAACAGTGCCCCCACAGGTACAGTCCCCCTGCGGAACAATCCTCCCCCAGGAACAATGCACCCCAGGAACAGTTTCCCACAGGAACGGCTACCCACAGGAGCAGTCACCACCAAAAGAGTGTCCCCAGGAACAATCCCCCCCAGGACCAGTGTGCTCCAGCAACAGCCACCCACAGGAACAGTCACCCACAGGAACGGGAATCCATAGGAAGAGCCACCCACAGGAACAGTTCCCAGTCCTCTTGCCCAAGTTTCCAGCTGTGCTTCTCAGCTTCCTGCCCTCCTTCAGTCAGTAATGGATTCAAAAAATATTCGCTGAGCAACTACCCTATGCTTAGATGCTGAGAACACAAGTGCACCGACAGACATGGTCCCTAAACTCTGGTAGTGCGGCTTTAGAAGCCATTGAAAAGGTCAGCCAATAATTTAATTTAAGTGGAGACCAGAGAATACAAAGGAGGCAGGCTTGCCAAAAGCAGCCTGAAGACAGGTCCAAGAAGATGAAGTGAATGTGCAAAGGCCCTGTGGTAGTGATTGGAAACAGAGTGTGTTTAAGCGACTGAGAAGAGGTACTTTGGCTGGAGGTTGGCAGACAAAGGGGAGAATGGTCCACGGAGAAGTTGCCAGAAGAGTCAAACTACACAGGGCTTGGTTGGCAAAGCAAGGAGTTTGGATTTTACTCTAAGCATAATAGGAAGGGACAGAAATATATCAGCAGGAAAGCAATATGCCCTCAGTTTTGTGCTTTAAGATGTCCTTCTTGGAGAACAAACTGGAGGTATCGCTGGGTCCCTCTTTCCTAACTAGATGCGTGGACACATATTTTTCTTGGGGAAAAGTGTCCATCTCCTCTCCAGACTTTTTCATCTGTGGTCAGCAAGTGATTCAGGGATCTGGGAGAGAAGGAAGGTGCTTAACAGAGGAGCCATTCAAACCAGGGTGGCTGCCTGGCCACAATTAACATGGCAACTCTCACACTGCAGACAGCGAAAGGTGGCCTGGCTTTGAGTATCACCATCCTGGTGGGTTGGAAGCAGCACCCGCTTGCTCGTCCTTTCCCCAGGATTTCAAACTGGGAATCGAAAGACTGGAATGACAGCCAGATGCATTGCAGTTCTCTATTAACATTTTTTTTTTATCACCTGAACTCTTTCCCTGGTCTCCCTGGTTCCACAGCAGGGGTCCCCATGTGATTTCTGCCTGGATCCACCTCCACTTTCAGGGAATGGGGTTTGTGGCACTGCCCCTCCACTTTCAAAGCCTTTCCCCTGGTCATCAGAGACTGTCTTGTCGGGGCTGGACTCTGTGAAATCAGGGACTTTCTCCCCCACCCCCCGCCCCCTCTCCCTTCTTCTCCCCTCCCTCCACCCCTCCACTTTTTCCTGTTCTTTATATTGAGTGATCTGTTCAGAGCAAAGCTATCTCCCAGAACCACCTGGATGGGATCTTGTCTCCCATCAAAGCCAAAGGACCTTTCTCGGGCCCTAGTAGTGGTGTCTATCAAAACTTCAACTGCTGCAGCATTTCGAGGCAGCTCTTCTGTTCTTGGATCCGCAGGGAGAAATGTCACTTGTGAAGACCCATCGTGAACTGCTGTCAGCCCATCGGGTCTGGTAGGGTTATGGTTTGCTGATCAAAGCGAGGCATGGGCCAGCCTTGTTTTGTAAAGCACATGCCTTGGTGAGCAAGGGTTCTAGAATCAGATTGCCTTAGTTCACATTCTGGCTATACTGTTGACTAGCATTGGGATGGGTGGTGGGCTCATTAACCTCTTCAAGCCATTTCTCAGTTTCTAGAGGTCACCCACATTCTTGGCTTATGGCCCCCTGTCTTCATCTTCATAGTCTGGTCTCTCACACTTTGAATCTCCTTTTCCTTCTGTCTCATCCCTCTGATCCAGCCAGGAAGGGTTCTCTGCTTTTAAGGGTTCATGCCTTTAAGAAATTGGGCCCACCCAGAGAAGCAAAGATAATCATTCTATTCAAGCTGCATACCCTTAATCACATCTACAAAGTCCCTCTTGCCATATAAGGTAACCTGTTGATACAAGTGCTGGGGCATTAGAGCACAGGCATGTTTGGGGGCCATTATTCTATCTATTCTATTGTATTCTCTACTATTCATCACACTCTCCCAGAAGCCCAATTCAAGTTTTACATCCTCTAAAATGTCCTATTTAACCATTTCCTTTCTAAACCACTGGACTGTGTGACACTGAGAAAGTCTCTTCATCTCTCTGTTTCTCATTTCCATTGGGGAAACCAGTGTACTGGTGAACATCGAACAGTTGGCTCTTCAGGGTCAGAAAGCCCTGGTCTATAGCTCTTGCCAATATCTGTAATAAGTATTTCCACATGGCTGATTTCAAGCCAGCCATGTGATGTTACTGAGTGTAGAGTTGGGAAGAGATGGGTACAGTCTTGTGAACCAGGATGGGCCAGCTCTAGCACTCTACTGCTTGTATATAAAATGAGGAATTGACTAGTTGATCCAAGTATCATTGGTGAATCAATGATTCCTCAAACACTGGGAAACTTCTGCTGCTCTCCGAGGAAGTGTGTCCCTTCTGGGGTTGGTTGCCATCTGCAGGGTAAAAGTTCCAAGGATATCTCCGTAAAGAACATACCAGAGAACTGGTTTCATGAGAAAGAGCTGGAAGTCCTACTTAGAAAGAGACCTGGAGAGAACTCTGGGATCTATTGGCCTCCATCTGGTCACAAAGTCTCAAATCCAACCATGGACTGAGCTTGACTTTTAGAGAATACGTGATTTTTTTTCTAGAAACTAATGCTGATGTGTAATGGTTTCTATTGTGACTTCCCTGGGTACACATAATCAAGGGCAGGAATCAAATGAAGAATGCCAGCCTCATAAAAGAACCATGAGGATGTTGTATAAAGTACATCAATAATTTTTCTCTTGCAATATGTGCATTCACTGGTGGTTGCTGAATTTCTTGCTTTTAAGTAGCCCAGGGAAATAGCAGCTGCATTTATTGAGTGCTTACTACATGCGAGGTACTGTGCAGAGATCTCCATGCATATGATCTAATTCAATTGGTCTTATTGGTCCCAGCTGTTTGAATACCCAGCCAATCTCAGATCAATGGGCTAGAAAATGGAGGGTCCAGGCTCCAAACCCCAAACTCCCCAGCTCCACCATTCCTGTGGGTGAACATCAACCCTCAGGATGGGCTTGCAGAAAATATCTTTGTGGAAGCCCATGGAAGGGGATGCTGGAGCCAGCACTGTTAGGAACGTGAGTATGGACAGAGAAGGGCAGCCTGTTTCAGAAAGAAGCAATTCCCATGGGCCCATCAACAAATGCTCCTTTTATTTTTTTTACTGTTGGGGCTGCTCTTATTTTCTCAACTTCAGGGATAGAAGTCAAGGATAGCAACTAAATAGACTCAGACAAGATCTGGGGACCTATTATCTCTAGAGGGCACCACTGCTTCAGGGCATAAGCTGCCTCCTTCCCTCTTTATCTTTCCTTTTTCTCCTTTCTGAGATCCCCATAAAAGCACACACTCTTAAGGTGACATATGCACATCCATTTCATTCACCAAACAAGTACTGAGTACCTACTGGGTGCCATGTGCTGGAGATTCAAAGCCCAGAGAACCAGTCTGGGCCCCCCCAGAGTGTCCCCAGGTGTAACACATCAGTGTCTTAAGTTCATAAATATGCAAGATGCCACATGAGTCCTCAGGGTAGAGAATGGACTCCAACTTCTAGGGAAATAAAGTTTTACTTAGGATAACTCTTGAGCTGAGTTTTGAAAAAGAAAATGGTGGTGTTCTCCAAGTTCCAGAGATGGGAGGAGAGTTTTCCGCAGGGAAATGAGGAGTGTAAGTAAATGAAGGCATCAGACTGGCCTGGGACTGGAGCTTAGGGTGAGCATTTAGAATGTCTGTCAGGGGAGTGGGGAATAAAGCAAAGCGGGTGGGGAAAGGAGAAAGCAAAAGTCACCAGGGGCCAGTTTAGCTGGGCTTCCTATGTCACACGAATGAGTCTGGACTCTGTCCCGTAAGCAATGAGGCACCTCTAATGAGTTTTAAGCCGATGAATGATACGACCAGATTGGCATTTCAGAAGATGGCTCATCTGCCCTGGTGAAGGCTGGCTTTGACGACAGGGCTGAGAACCTGGAGACTACTGCAGGGGCCCAGACAGGATGTGGAGAGTCTGAGCGAGAGTGTGGTGGTGAGAGCGAGGCTGAGAAGACAGACATGACAGCTACCAGTGTGTGCACACACAGACTGACACATCGTGTGCATCCTTTGCAGGGATTCCTGTCCCGGGGTGAACTAGGCCTGCGAGCTGGAAGAAGCACATTCCGCAGACCCTGGCAGAACAGAGAAGATGAATTCTGGAGAAAGGAGGTGATTGAAGACAAAATCACGTGTCTCCAGGCCAGCTGATGAGCTCTGACGGCACATCACAGAGATGGCAGCTAGGTGCACGGCACAGTGACAGCACATAGACCAATGTTTCAGTTCAGGGAGGAGGGAAATGAACCAGAGCAAGGAAAGAACCAGCCCTTACGCTGGGGCGTGGCCATGTTTCCGAGGCACTCCAGTCTTGCCTCATCACATCAACAAAATAGGGTAAATGAACTACATTTTACAGTTGAGGAAACTGACACTCAGGGAAATAGCTGACTTGCCCAGAGGTACCAAGCCGGGACAAGATGGACCTAGGACTACATCACAATGTTCAGAGACCAAATTTAGCTTCTGGCCACACTTTCCTGACTTCCTATTCTTAAATTCTGCAACTCACATTGCATGAACATTGACAGGTCTGTTCCACATGATCTAACACTTGGTCGGTTGCTAATTATGTCATAGGGTAGACATGGCTTAACATTTGCATCTGTATGACAGGAGCTGTTCTAAACTCTATATGCTGTGAACTGACCTGAGCCAATTTGTCCATCCAATACCCATCAGGTTCTTTGGGAAATAATAGGGTCCTCTGCTACATAGCTGAGGACAGGTGCTACACAGCTTCCCCTCTCAACCTGCTGCCTGGTGGCATTATGTTAAAATAAGTTCTGCCACCTGTTCAAAGAAGCATAAAACCACCCATGTGTGGGTCCCTGAAAGTCCTGAACTTCTGCCTTTTCAGGCACTCTGACCCAGCTTTCCAGGGCAGGGTCACTTTGCATTCATAGTTCAATGGCAGGGTCAGCTGGCCTCCTTGCTGGGCCAGGAGCCAGAGGCAAGACTGAAAGGATGTCTAGGCCTAGAATTCTCTGAAGGCTTCACCAGATTCTTTTATTTTATTTATGTCCAAGCAAAAGTGCTTGCCCAGTCCTCTCAGTCAATCATCTGTCTTGAATATCACTCATTTTATCCACAATAATTTATTTTTTTAACATCCTTCGTGCTAATTAACTGGGCCTTTGGTGCAGCCACAGAGAGTAACACAGGAGTGCCTACCACAGACGCCCTGCAGGGCGGGTCATTTAACAAATGCTCACAGAACACGCACTATGTGCTGGCACAGTTCCAAGTACTTTGAACTTTATACACCATAATCGTTGTAACAACCCCATGAGGTGCATACTAATACTGTTCTCATGTCCCAAATGAGGAAACTGAGTCATAAAGAAGTTAAAGCCTCCTTCCCAAGACAGGACACGAGGGTCCTGAAAGTAGAGGCTGTGGGTGTGGTCTGTCCTCCAATTTCTGTCCACAGAGCCAATCCCAGTGCTGGACTCACGAGAAATATGTGTTAGGTGATAGGCAATAATTACCAACATGGCAACTGGTTTTACTGACTTGACATGAGGCTGGAGTGTGAGTGACGGGCTAACCTTTAACCACCACTAGAACCCATTTTGCACCTATCATTCTTCCAGTGGGCCTTCCTCTGACTTCTGCGCAGCTGCGCGGCTCAGAGCTGGCCTCAGCAAGGATCTGGTCTTATAAACGTTTGTTGATTCGCCTATTTGGGCTTCTCTCAGCAGAGAGGTCTCTTATGCATCTAGGATGCTGTAGTCCCCAGAACTCAATGAAATCTCCTAAGATGAGTCAAAGATGCATGATTCAGGAAGACAAATCACACAGCTGTGTGTGTGTGTTGTTTCTACTCTTGTCTAACTCCTTTTATAAAAACTTACTTCATTGATGATTGCGCTAATTTGGAGAAAGATGTATAGTTTCCTTAATAGATTAAAAATAAGCCAAGAAATAGAATGGCAAAAGGGAGAAAGATAAATTAATGCTCATGAAGTACTTACTGTGTACCAGGCACTTTCACATGTCATCTTTTAATCCACACACTTATTTGAGACAGGCTCAGAGAGGTTAAGAAACTTGCTCAAGATCACACAGCAAGTAAATGGCTTTGCCACTGGCTCTGATGCCAGCCTAAGCTCTTGCCACCACAGCCCAGAGATAAGAAGCAAATGTGCTTAGGAAAGATGTCAATGTCAGACCATGTCTAGAAGTAGTATATTTTAGAGAGGCGCTTGGAGGTCTGCGTTCCCCAAAAGAGAAAAGGCTTTTGAAAATATCACAGCTACTCAGAATGCCAACAAGTCTAGACAGAAAGGGACACCCAAATCTCACGATCCCTCTTCTCTTTCAAATTTTCTATTACATCAAAGGGGGGGGGGGATTTTCCAACACACAAAACGTAAGCAGAATTTTATTCAAAATGTTTAATAAATCAAAGACGCACTTAGAACAAGAAGCATCACACAGCCCAGGTGATAGCTCCTTGTGAGGCTGAAGATCCAAGAGGAAGAACTTGTATTTCTGTAGAACTGATTAATGAGATGGGAGAGATCGGGGAAAAAATACACTCTGCCATAAACAGCCACTGAACAGAGGAAATTTCAAATGCAAGAGGGAAGATTGAAGCCGCACTGAAAGATTAAAGAAAGGAAAAAAACTACAAATGGGCAGATCAATTATTTTGTGAAGATCCTGAGGTGTTTAATTCGTATCGGGCTGTGCCGCATTTGAAAGTTCCAAAGCTGTACGGCACTGACAGCCCTTCCATCTTTCCAAACCTGTAGATTGCAGGAGCCAGAACCACCAATGAGTGACCAAAGACCAGGGTTCATTTTGGCAAGAGATTACCGGTGTGTCCGTGGGCTTCCCCATTCTGTTACCTAACTCCAACCTGTGCTCATCAGATCATAAGGTTTTTTAAAAACGAAAACTGACCTGGAATTGACCATAGGTTTAAAAAAAAAATCTATTTTTCCTGCAAAACTGACTTAAGTATAATGAGAATCATGCCAAATGATCAGGGTTTCCTCTTTCCTTCGGCCAACAGAGAGCTTAGCTGTAAATTTGTAGCTTGGCTTAGTAACTGTGTAGAATTTATGGTTTCCATAATAGCATTCTGGTTTGCTCCTTGATACTGATTACCCCAAATAAACAGCTGTAATCGCCCTGTGCACCTGGATCAGCCTGGCTGTGTGTGTGGCCCCAGTAGCAATGCTTGGACCAAGAGCAGGCTAGGGATACTCATCCAAGATCCCACTGAGTCGTCTCAGTGTCCTTCATTGAATATTCGAACTAAGGGATGAGGAATGAATTTCTAGTTAATAGCTGGAGTGGGTGCTACAGTGAGGCCCCAGATCTCCTCTTCATGAGTGAGGCCTTCTTCCCCTCAAATGGCTGTTGAAGGCTCTCAGCTGAGTTCCTCTCTGAGTCTCACCCTTAGCCAGGGTTGCCCTGCCTGAACCCAAGCTCTTTCCTGGGGGATAGCCCATATCCTGTGACAGGTGGATCCCAGTACAAAAGCCCAGGTGCCTTGGGTCATGGCAGGACAACATTGAGGGCCGTCTCAGCTCCAGAAATACCCAGTGGATGGGTCTCTGTTGTGACTGCATTGCAGCCCAACTTCTCCCTCTGCTCAGCTCTGCTTCCCTCATTCCCCCATAGGTCTTGATCCTAAGAACACTCCCCATTAAGCTTCCTGCCCGCAAACCTCAACATCTCTGTTTCCCAGGAAACCCATCTGTTGCTGGAGGACACGATTTCTTTACTAAACACTGGGCACATTGCCACCCCTAATAATAAGTAATAGGGAGGATGATGAGAACATGGAAATTGGCCAGGCAGTGGGCAATCTTTGCTTTTAGACATGTTTTTTTCTTCAGTAAGTTCTTACGTGGCTTGGAGTTAATGGAAAACTACTACCCCAGTACCGGGGGTCCATGCAGTACAGCGGGAAACCTAGCTCTCTCTCAAGCTGTGTGACCTTGAACAATTTATGTAACCTCTCTGAGCCTCAGTTTCTTTACCTGTAAAATGGGTCAAATAACATTGCAGGGTATTTATAAAGACTATATGAGCTAAGGATTATGAAAGCAATGGGAACAGAGAAGCTGGTCTGTACCTGCTGGTTTCCTTTCACAAACCCAGGGGGTTGGAAGACGTCCTAGTGTCTTCCAGTAAGAGAATGGGATGTACAGTACTAATGAGTTTACAATGACATGAGCATTCCAGGGTCTGAGTGAGGAAAGGTCACCCCCATGCCAAGTCAACAAGCATCTTCCCTGGTCCCCTCCCCGCTGAAGAGGGTTCTCCCTGGAAGGTAATGAATCAGGCAGGGGCCTCTGGGAGGAACAGGAAGAGCGTGACACTTCCCTGCAGGATGCCTTTTTTCCTCTGATTAGGGATGACTTCAAGTCCTGTGACTCTGAGTGAGGGTCATCACGAGAGGGTGACACCACTGGTGCCCGGTCTATCCTCTTTATTCCCTACAGTACTGTCTGCCACATAGTAGGTGCCCAACACATACTTGTAGAATGAATGACAAATGATCTTTAGCCCCCTCACCCCACAAAGAAGTTGAGGATTCTGGGGTGGGGGCACAATTTCTGGGCAAGCCCTCTGAGGGCAGCAGGGTCCCCTGGGTCCAGGCCCCCTCCCGTGGTCTCCGGTGTGTCTGGTGGCCCCTTCATGTCGTGCGATGTTCTCACTGCACCTGCATTGTTTTCTCCTAGGACAGTGATCTGCAAACCACAGCCTTCTTTTTGTAAATACTGCCTTACTGGGCTACGGCCATGGCCACTGGCACAAGCATTATCTGTGGCCTCCTTCACAGTGGCAAGGTTGAGTAGTCACAGCAGAAACTGGGTGGCCAGAAAAAAAACTAAAAATGTTATTATCTGGCCCTTTCTGAAACAGTTTGCTGACCCCTGTCCCAGCGAGAACAAGTAAGATAAAAAGTTCCCCAAGAAGGCAGTCATTCCTTCCCTGGTTGGAGACCAGACTCACTCAGCACAGGGCCCTTTCTTCTCTGAGAGTCTGGGAGGCCCCCAAGTACCATCCCACCAAAAGACTTTACCGGTATCAAAGCCTCCTCTGGGCCAGCCGTGGCACTAAGTGCCTTGACTTTATGGCCTCACATACACTTCTCAGTAACACCATAATGCGGGAACTGTATTATCTCTATTTTACAGATGAGGAAACTGAGACCCAGAGAGAACAAGTGATGGGCTCAAAGCAACACTGCAGGGCTGTAGCTTTGAGTCTCAGCTCCCGTTCTTAAGGCTGCTCCATGCTGCCCCCACCTCACTCCACCCCCCTCGACCGACTGAAGGCCTAGCTGGAAGGAATTGCTGTTCCGTGTAAGCGATGAG
This sequence comes from Smutsia gigantea, assembly GCA_032199065.1. Taxonomy (NCBI): domain Eukaryota; kingdom Metazoa; phylum Chordata; class Mammalia; order Pholidota; family Manidae; genus Smutsia; species Smutsia gigantea. Next base: position 279,957 of record JAVSCE010021399.1, on the reverse strand, counting down.
GAACACAACCACACATGCAGCAGGCTGATTCAGGCCCAACCCGTGGTCGCGGTATAAAAAGAATCCCTAACCCAGCACCTCAAAAGCTGGGTCTCCAGCACGGGCATTGTGAGGAAGTCTTTCCTTAGGGTGGGAGAGTCGGCCCACAGAAAACAGGGGTCCCAAGGCCGCCCAAGGCAGGACAGGAGCTCTCTCCAGCAGCATGTAACCCAACTGGTGAGAAAACGGCCCCACAGAATGGACTGACTTGATAACATCTGAAACCCCATGAAACCCCACCGGGATAGGGGCTAACGGCTCTGTGTTTGAATTTAAAAACCAGAGATCCCAGGTAGGTTTGTTCCAACTCCCTGACAAAGACATTACATGATAAGCTAGTCCTTTTGTCCTCCTAAATTAAAAGGATTAAGCATCGTTTAGAGAACTCTCTCCATTAGGGCTACATGCAGAAATGTCCTCGACTTCACAATGCTGCGATGACCAAACTTCAGGGAAATAAGAGACAATATGTGGGAGGCCTGTGGCCTGTGGTTGTCACACAAAGAGCCAAGCTGTTCACTTCTTGCTTGAGATAGTGGGAAGATTACATGTCAGGGAAATTAACCTGGAGTAAAAAGATGAACAGCAAACTCACCCCGGGCACTTCCTGTTGACACAGATAGAAACGCTTCTGCTTTGTTTTCAGGGAATCTCTCCCCCAAGTCAGAAGGTCAGGAGCTGACGCAAGGCTGTAGGGGAGAAATGAGGTGCCTAAGTCACATGAGTGATGCACTTGCCTAAGAATTTCCATTTTTACTTTTACTGTCTGTACAGATGCTATGAAGACCCCAGCAAACAGCAGATTCCTTGTGCATGCTGCCTCCTCGACCCTCGCTCTACGATCAGATAGCCGTCAACGTGTCCTCAGCACCACACCAGTCATCCACTTAGCCACCATCACCACCATCATCACCTACCAGCCTATGGAAACCTCCCACTCACAGGGAGTTCTGTTCCATTACCTTTTTTTCATTCATTTCACACTTAACACCAACGAAGATTAGCTTGTTTGCATTTTCAATGCCCACCTGTCTCCCCTTCACAGAAAGCGTGCTCCTTAAGAGGGAAGTTTGTGTCTGCCTCCTCCATGTCAGCACTGCCAATGTCTAGCTCACAGCAGACCATCGGTGTATATTCAATGGATATTAATGTCGTATTCGGGAATAAGTTGACATGTTTAAAATGTCACAACTACTTCAATTTTTCACATCCATTTTTCTTTTCACATCGAGTTGGCTATGCTGTCTTAGTTGTCCTGGTTATAAAGTATCCATCCAGCTGTCACTTTAATAAAATGGTTATTCCTTTAAGGTATATTTCCCGAGCACCTACCACATGCCAGATAAGTGTCAGGTACCGATGCCTGACATTCAATGGCAAGCGAACAGAATGCCTGCCCTCGTGAGCATTCAGCCTCGCAAAGCAATGGAGGAATAATTGTTAATGAAATAGCAATGCAGGTACACAGCTATGACCTTGATATATGCTATGAAGGAAAAGCACATGCAGACCTTCTGAGGAAGTAATGTCTGGGCCAAGATCTGAAAGGTGCATTAGCTGGGTGAGTTAACTAAGTGGACTTGCTAAAGTTAGGCAGAGAGTTCGGATTAGGGAAGGACTGGGTGAGCTTACAGAAGAACTTTCCAGAAAAAGGGACTAGTGTGAGCATATAGGGACCAGGTGGATACTGACCAGGGATGAGATGGAGACAAATAAGTGGAGAAAAGAAGACAAACTGGGAGTCACTTAGGAGGTAAAATGGCAGGATTTGGTTTGTCCTCCAAAGGCCGTCTGGTGGCCGGGGCAGTGACTGGCCTTCCCTGGGGCTAGTACCTGTGGGGCCCAACAGAGACAGCAACCTGGCTTCCAAAGGTGAAGCAGCCACTGAGCAGTATGAGTGCGTGTGCTCAACAGGGATGGCAGATGGGGGAGCAGGAGGCCCAGGGGAGTACCTGCTTCAGTCGGTTGCAAGGTTTCAGACCTCGGATTTAGGACACAGGAGGGAGGATTTCTGGAGCCACTGCGTAGATTATTGTGGGCAATCAGGTGTTTATAGGAGCTCAAGACCACACCTACTAAAGAAATCAATTGCGTCCTTGAAAGCCCACGCTTAATAGGTAACTTGCTTTATATGGTCCTACCTGCAACCAGTAGAGCTAAATACGGCATATAGGAAACAACTGGTCCCAGATATGAGCATCGTGGCTTGCCTTCCCTCTCTTGATCAAAGAAAGACTCCAGTGAAAGTAAAAAATAAATAAAAAGTAAAAAACTTACATAATGAAATTTAAAAGAAAACTTTTGAAGCCAATAAGCAATCATGGGCAATGCCTCAAAGGGCCCAGAATCAATGTTTGTCAGTAGCAGTTTTGCATCCCTTATCTTTCATGAATATAAAGTGTGATGTTATTAGGAGCCCATCCATGCCTTAATTCTGTTTGAGATTGAATGAGTCAGAACTCTGTTAACATTCTGTCCAAACCAGCAAAGGCCAGGGCCTCTGACAAAGGCCTCACCTGACTCAGGGCTCTCAACCTGTGAGGGGTATGTTAGGTAACCACCAGGCCTTCCGCACTGAACACTCAGCAGCCCCATGGGTGCACCCAGGGGCCGGGAGCTCTTTATCTCTGCCACTTTCTTTAGAGATTTTCTCCCCAGAAAAGAAACCACTTATGACTCAGCCCAGCTCCAAAGTTACCATTTGTTTAATCAAGATAGTTGGTTTTGGTTTGCAAAACATTAAACATTAAACAGTATTTGATGCCTAGTTAATAATTGGCATCTTCTTCATTTGTTCCTGAATCTTTGGAGACTGCTGTCCCCCCTATGCCCCAAAGGCTTAGAAAACAAAAGAAATTGTATTTAGGGCAAAACAAGAGTCCTTAAACTGCAAAGATGTTTGCCAGAATGTCTCATCTCCATGTTCCGCTGCTAATGGTTCTGGTGGGAAAGACAGCCATTGGGGTAAGTGTTCTTTTCACTCACAAATATCTGTAGTCGAGAGACTCCGAGGTTACTAGTAGGACCAAACCAGCTAGGCCAAGAGTGATGAGAAACTAGTTGTGAAAGGCTGCAGTTGCCAACTTGCCTATGTTCTGAGCTGATGAGGGCCTGTAACACTGGCAGCTGTTCAGCGGCCAGAGGACTTGAGCACTCTTGGAGCAGAGTCTCCAGGAACAGCTTCCAATGAAGGGGACCGGGGTGTGAAAATCTGCTGAGACAATGGGTTGTGATCTGGCATGGATCTCAAGACACCTTTGAGAAGACAGTGAAAGCCACGCATTCTCCCTCAGTACGTGCTGACAGGTATACCCAGTTTTCCAGCCGTTTCAGGCAACACTAGGGTAGGAATCACTGTAATTTGCCCTAAAGGAGATTCCTGCTGGCTGCAGCTGATCCTTGCAACAGGTTTTCTTAGATGGATTGGATTTGGGAAGCATCTTTGTGGGTAGTACTTTTTCCTCCTTTTTCACAGGACCCTAGAGGTTGGGGCAGAGAGGGCAGAGAGGATGGGGCCGGAGGGGCAAGGGGCCCAAGGGAGGCCATCATGATCAGGGAAAGGAAGTGCCATCAGGGGGGCTTGTGTGGGGACACTAGGCATTGGGAGCAGGTGAGCTGTAGCGATGTCTGCTGCTGCTGTGTGCCACTGTGGTCCAAGAGTGGTCACTGGATCTCTGTGGGCACGTGAGGGACGGCTTTCAACAGAAACAGAACCTCCTGGAATTCCATACAAGATACAGTTTGAGGTTGAGTGTGGGTTTGGGAGGCAGGGTTTGAGTCTCAGCTTTGCCCCCCTTCTAGCTGTGGAATGTTGGGCAAGTAATCTAACCTCTCTGAGCCTAAATTTCTTCTACTGCAAACCAAATGATAATCTCACAGACGTGGGGAGGGTCAGAACTGATTAGACCAATTAAACAAAGTATTGCATGTGGCTTTCAATAAACGTTAGACCTTAAAATTTTCGGAATGAACATGACTTCTCTAAAAATCAGAGCATGAGCCCCTTCGTTGGGAAGGGAGTTTAGAGAACAGAAAGAGAATGAGAACTTAAGCAATAGTCATAACCTTCATATCTTGTTAAATACTTTTACATTTTATTTCCCATTTTACTCCATTGAGCTTTCCGGTAGGAAGCAGATTAAATTCCAGGTTTTCTGATTAGATGCATTAAAAACAACAGCTTGTCCTCCTCTTTCAGTAAACTATTCTCAGACATCTACCTTAGCTACATATTAAGCTGCCAAGTAACTCACCTCTGCAAGCATTTTCTCTTCCAATGATGACTTGTATATGTGTGGCGTAGCCGCAATTACAAATTATCAAGTTCCTATATCATTTGATTGCAAATTGGCTGTCTGGGGCTGAGACACAGCAGAAATAACACAGGTCTAGAGAAAGGCGGTGGAAATTATCAGTGGCCCATGAGGGGTGTAGAGAAAGAACCAGTCGGAAGGAATTAGATCCTAAAGTTCGTGGGCAAGGAGGAGAGCTGATGCAGTCTGTTTGAAGTTCACAGAAAGATAATGGTCCCCCAAAATCCCTTTTTTGCAAGCCCCAGTGAATTTGTAGGGTTAGCAATGAAATTATAAGTCAATAATGGATAAAAGAGAAAATATGAGAGATAGCCTTCAGGCAATGAGCTTAGTCAATTCCACAGAGAGGATCTGGGGCTTTGAAATGTTTTCTTGCCCCAGATGTGTGCCAGACAGGTGGTCGGGAAGGCTGCCTGTGTTCCACAGGCTACTACACAGACATCCAGGGGAGAGTGGCCAACTTGCTCAGATGCTTTGGAGGGTCCCGGCTTCATCAGGGGAAGAGCCACATAGCCAGGTAGCTAAAAATAATAACCAACTGCTACCATTTAATGAGAAATCTAGTGTGCCAGGCTCTGCTTTCAGTGGCTCTGACAGGACCCTAGGAAGTATGTACTGTTATGGCTCCCATTTTACAGATGAAGGACTAGATAACTGGCCTCAAGTCATCCATCTGGGAAGTGACAGAACTGAGTTCTGGACGATGGACTGGTGTCCACTGTCCGGACAGCCTGTGGCCTGGCCCCTGGCGAAAGATGGGATTTCTTCAGCTCACGGAGCTTCAGGGCCATGCTCCCTCCTGTCAGAACAGGAAGCTCCTAGATCAGGGCTTTGTTTGCTGGTTGGAGTGTCAGGGACTCCAGGTACCTCTGGAACTTTAAAGAAAAGCAGCAAATATGATCACTATCCATTGGAAAGATGCCTGGATACTCCCATGAATTCAGAGCAAGCAGCCAACCTTATGATAACTTCTCTGTGGTCTCATCTTTAACTTAGGTTTTTATTCAGACACCTATGATCCAGAGAGGTGTGGCTCAAATACCGTTGCAGTGATCTCCAGGGATTCAATCAGGTGCCTCCCCAGTCTGGCCTCGATTTGGATTTCCTTACCTGTCAGTTTTGAACACTTGTCCTCAGCACAACCCTATATGGTTATCCCTGTTTTATGGATGAGAAACAAGCCCAGAGATGTTAAACTATATTTCCCAACCAGGATTGAGACCCAAGTCTGCCCAACTCCTTGCCCATTGCAGGACGTCTGCTCGGCTGTAGGAAGGGCATGCTCTGTCTCCAGAACTTAGACGTCTCTTCCTGTTCTGGGTCTAAGGATGATTTGGGGGGACACTGGCCTTGGCCATAATAGAATTTGACCTCTTCCAAGGTCAGAAGCCAGAGGAACAAGCTTGTCAGGCCTGTCCTGCTTATCTTGGCCCATCCCCAGAGAGGAGAGAAAATGACTTCTCCTCTTCTGAGGGACCTTACAATTGATACGCTTGTTTTCTTTCCCCCGTCTCTGGGCTTTTTAACTTTAGAGTTTAAACCCAAGAACTCTAGACCTCTAGAATCCTCCCAAGTAGAGAGCCTCAAAAATATTTGCATAGACCAGAGTTTGCAGAGTGATAGCTTGGGGTGCATTCTGCTCACAGCCCATGTTTTATTTGGTGGGTCGAAGTCCAACCTGAAGAGTATTTCAATTTCCTTGCAATTGCTTGGCAACATTTGAAAATCAGCACATTTCACAGAACAATATGGATGCTCAGCTTTTCTTGAAAATCAGATGCTTTAGTAACATGAGGTTCACATTCCTGCATAGTACCAAGGAGGGGAGGGACTATTGCTCCCATTGTTGGAAGTATAAGCCCCCTAGACCTCACAGGCCCCTCCACTTTCTACTGTTGACATCCTTTCTGCTTGATAGATGCACATTACCTGCCTGATTCTACCTTTGAGAGAGACAGCCTAACAGAGAGAGTACAAGCTTGTGTGGTTATTGTTCAGACACACTACGGATATCAAAGTAGTAGAGCCCATTTTGGATGGTCAAGTAACTAGACTCAGCATCTGATTAACCCAAGCTTCTAATTCTGTACAGACCACGAAACCAAACAAAGCCTGTGACAGAAGGATATAAGACACCCTTTTCAAAGCATTGTTGCTCCAGAATGTCAGAGTCTCTTTCAGGCCTAAAGGAATATCCCTCCCTCTTGCTGTAACCCACACAGAGCCCTTTGGAAAAAAGAGGGATTGTATTTCACTGCAATTTACAGATTTTTTTAAAAACACACATCATAAGCACGAGTCCAGCTCATTAGCTTTGGCAGTATACACTGGTATTTAGGGAAATAGGGTCGTAGGAAATCACATGTGTATATAGGCACAGATATAGTTATATTTTAAATTCATTAAGGTTTCCTAAATGCAAAAGCAATTCTGCTGTCACAGAGAAACAGCATGGCAGAATATTCGGCAGCCGGGATTTTAAATAAAACATGCTTTTTCTTCATAATTAATATAACAAGGTTTCCTGGCTTAGGATTTGGCGAGCATCCCAGGAAACATGGGGGAGGGAAGGTTGGTGTGACGCGCCTGTGACCTGACAAACAAGCTCCAGGAGGAGGTTGTGCTGAGTGAGCTCTCCTCAGTCATTCCACGATTTATGAAAAAAAAATGACTCCAACTCACTGACAACGGTGGCTAATAATCCTAATGATAATCAAAGCAGGAACCATTTATTGAGTTTATTATGTCTTTAATCAGATATTATGCCCTTTCTGTATTATCTCCTTCAAGCCTCCCACAACCCTATGAGGCAGGGACCACTGTCATTCTCATTTTATAGATAAGAAATGAAGCAAAGGAGAAGTTAAATAATTTGCCTAAGATGGCAGCCCAGGGGGTTACAAAGCTGAGATTTAAACCCAGGTCTGTCCACTGCCGAGTCACGTTCAGGACCAGTGTGGTCGAACTGGCCATGCAGGCCCTACCCTAAAACAAATGAGACCTTTCCATGTGGTATTGAGGGTATCCGAAGGGACAGTAGCCTCAGACCCCAGCTGCAGGCAGGAGATAAAGTTACTATTACTTGGAGGCTCCTTCAACAGCTCCCAAAATTTTTCTTTTGAACCCCAGGAGGATCAAGTCTTGCCAGATATTAGTTCAGTGTTTCCAAAACTTTAGTCATGAATAAATCCACCTTCAGCATTTGCCAAAGCTCAAAGTCGTTTCTAAATACTTTTGTTAAACAGATTCACCTTTTCTCTATCTAAATATATTTACAGAGGAAACTGTCAGTACTATAAATAGAAAAATCAAAGACAAAACAGTGTCATTGAATTCTAACTGGCTACAGTTGTCATACTAAAGCTCAGAGCCTAAAGCTGGCTTTCTCCTTGCTAGAAGGGGAGATTAGCAAGAGGGAGAGGAGAAAGATTTGCCAGCAGCACCCTGAGTCTTTCTTTGTGATGGCACTGGAAGGGTTGACAGCAAAATTGAGAAGGCATGACTTTCTCACGCTGTGTTTCCATGTGATGTCGTGCCTGGCCAGGCAACACCCAGGTCAGCTTGGGTACCACCCGTGGTTCATGTTCCACGCACAGAAGAAAACACAGAAGTGGAGGCAGCTTCAGGGGTGCAGCCAGTTCCCATCAATGGGAAGTTGCTCTTTTGAACCTCTGGGCTGTTGCTGAGGCTGATTGACCAATATGGCGGGCCTCAAGACTCATTCTGTGCTGTTTGTTCATTTGCCTTTTCAAAAGGCTTCCAGGTGTGTTATCAGATCCAGAAATGAATGTTTGTTTTTATTCAATCTTCCTATCTTGGATGACCTCACTCCTTAACCATCAACTTCCACCCCCAAGTCTGTTGGACCCAAGTCCCTAGGATGCCCCATTTATACTGATGTTCCTCACCAAGTGCTTACCTGAAGGAAGAGGAAGTCCTTAGCAAATTCCATGCTCCTCCTGAGCAGCCAAATCCCCTGGAATAAAACATCAGGTTGGGTAAGGGAATTCTTACATATATAGTTAGGGAAACTGAGGCACAGAGAGATTCAACAACTTGCATGGGAGCAAAGATAGGCTCATGAGTCGCCTTGGCCAGGGGCTTCATGCCTAAGGGAGGTATAATCAAGGTGTGGCCAAGGGTAGAGCCCTTGTTGTTGCTGGGTGCTGTTGAAAGTAAATGATCTGGGCCCACTCCAGGCCCAGGCAAGCACAGCTTCTCCAAGTAGGGCCAGGGATCTGAATTTTTACCAAGCTCCCCGGTCAAAATGGCGATGCCCACAGTCTCCCAAGGAACTCTTCTCTCTGCCCCTGCTCCATCTCTGCTTGCCACATGGAGTTGCAGTCCAGCCCTCAGTTAACTACCCAGAGGTCTGAGCTTTACAGCAGCAAAGCTGCACGGGTCCCTCTGAGCCAGGCACTGATGACTGGCCCCAGAAGGTCTGTCCTCAAGTCCGTCCCCTGCCCCAGTCTGCTCGTGTCCTTACAGAAGTACTGCACCCCACTGGGCCCCCGCTTCCTCCTCTGGACATGAAGGGTCTAGACCAGCTCCTCTCCATGAAGTGCCATGGCCCGTCACTGTGGTCCTGGGCTTTACCCAGGCTCCCAAGAAGGAAACCACCTACATGGGCCACCAGCCAGCGTGTCTCCTTTGCCCTCTAAATTTCCCCTTTGGAGTCTTCCCTCCTTGCTCTGAGCTTCAGATTAGAGCAAAGCCACAGTGAACCTACCAATCCTGAGACAGCATTGTGCATCTTGTATGCCAAAGGGAAAGGTTCCCTGTGATTACAAAGGACTGAGTGGTACCATTTTACACCTATTAGGCTGGCTAGACTTTCTAAAAATGAAAAATAACAAGTGTTGGCCAGGATGTGGGAAGTGGAACCCTCATGCATTATGGGAATGTACAAAGGTGCAGCCACTGTCAAAAAGAGCATGGCTGTTCCTCAGAAGGTTAAACAGAACTACCATATGACCCAGCAAATTCCACTCCTAGTTATAACCCAAAAGAATGGAAAGCAGGGACCAGAATAGATATTTGTACATATTCATAGTAGCATTATTCACAATTGTCAAAAGATGTAAACAACCCAAGTGTCCATCAACAGATGAATAGATAAACAAAATGAGATATTTGATGGAATACTATTCAGCCATAAAAGGAATCAAATTTTGATACATGCTATAGCATGCATAGTGAAATAAATCCAGTCACAGAAGGACAAATATTGTATGATTCCACTTATAAGAGGTACTTAGGATAATCAAATTCATAGAAACAGAAAATAGAATAGCAGTTATTAGGAGCTGGAAGAGGAAGGAAGGAATCATTGTCTAATGAGTATAGGGTTTATGTTGCAGATGATGAAAAAGTTTTAGGTAAAGATAGTGGTGATGGTTATACATCATTGTGAATGTAACTAATGTCACTGAATGGCATGCTTACAAATGGTTAAAATGAAAAATATTATGTTACATATATTTTACCACAATTAAAAAAAAAAAGACTGAGTGGCTCTGTATGGCTTCACCTTCTGACATAGCTTGTTTGCAGTAGGAGCCAGAGTGGGAGGGGTATGGGGCAACACTTGAGCTAGTGATGGGGACACTGGCAACCTCTGTCTTCTGTCACTGCCCCCTCTTAGCCTGACCTTGAGCTCTTTGTTCAGCAGTGAGGCGTGGCCTGCTGAGCTGTGTACTCTTGCCCCTGTGTGCTTGTCCCTGAGTTATGCACTCTTGTTCCAGCCCAGTAGCTGCAGCCTCGCTTGGCGATGGTGCCGAGTTCTCTCCTCTCCAGCTGCCCCCAGGAGTAATGCAATCCTTCCTCGGTGGTCAGTAGACATCTAGTCTACCACCATGTCATGGTAGAAAATCAAAGGAGGAAGGGATGGCTGGGATTAGAGTCCCATCGTCACCTACCAGGTAAAATATTTTTCGGTTGGTGGTTCATTGTAAGCCAAGCTTCTGGCCCCAAAGAACAATCAGGCCCCATCTCGTCCCTCCACTGCTTCCCCACCCTCTGAGAACATTCTCCATCACCTAATTCCTGGAACTCATCAACACGGACTTTTTGCACCTTAGCCTCTGCCTTTTTGTTTTGTTTTCCTGAAGGTTTAGAATTCTGAAATGTAGGGGAAGAATCTGAGTTGAAATAGTCACTACATTAAAGATAGGACAAAATAAATTAGACCTCAATGCCTTCCACCCCCAAGATTACACTTTAAATACTGCAATACTCAAGACACGGTATCCTCTCTATGCCTCCCTGTCTTCCTAACTAACCAGGCTTAGCCTAGATGACATTGCAACCCACTGCTTGGTGACTGAGGGGAGTTCAGCATTGCTGAGAGCCTGCTCTTAGCTGGGGAAGGCCAGAGTCCCAAGCCACAGATCCTCTGAGAAAGCCTGAGTGTGGAGTAGGTGGACCAGCAACTGGATCTAGAGGGGTCTCTCTGAATCTACTGCAAAGCATCTCTCTTTCCATGTGCAAGAAGCAACTATTTCCAGGCCTCTACGAGGAGCTGAGGCGGTTGTGACCACATGCTGCATTAGCCCTCTTGAGACTAGGAATAGATGCGGTAGAAGAGAGCCATGGCTTGCATGCCTTTTGATTTCGTGCTGATTTGAGATGTGTTTGCCACAGTGAACTGGCTGAGGCCCAAGCTGCAGCCACAGCTGTCAGTGGGGCCCAGTGGCCCTCTCTGTGTCCTGCTGGCCTGGACTAGTCTGGACAGGCCTTTCATAAAGCTTTCCAAGAACAGGGGCCTGGTCTCTTAACCTCACTCAATGCTCTGCCTCTCTTACAGTTCGGTGCTCTTCTGGTTCCTTCTCCTCCACCCTCTGATTACACTGTATGCCTGCCATGGTTCCCCATCCCTCACTGCAGTGGAGAGCAAGAGCAAGGGCTCTGGTATGGGACTGGCTCCATTCTATCCTGGCCTCAGCCTTTCCTAGCTGAATTACTTGGAGCAACTTAATCTCTGCAAACCTGTTTTCCCACCTCTGAAATGGACCTAATTATAGTACCTCAATTACCAAGTATTGTGTGCAAAAAAAATGCATGCAAAATATTGAGCACAGTCCTTGGCACACTGACAGCTCTTGATTAATGTGCACTGAAGCCTCAACTGTCTGTTCCTCCTTCTCCTCCTTATTTTCCTTCAGTGATCTTCCTCTTTGGATTTGCAAGTTTTAGGACCGGAGTTCTATCATTTCCCTGTCTCTGTGGAAAAAGTGAATGAATAATGGAATGAAAGGAGGCAAATATTGTGTCTGTCCACCCACCCCACGTCCCCCACCATTATGCAGGGCAGTTTCTGGATCCAGATGAATGGCATAAATAACTGGCTATTGGCCTCGCCTTTCTCATATGGTTCCCCAGATACACGCTCGGTATTTGGGCTGCCAGTTTCCACATGTCACCATAGCTTTTCTGGGAGTAGACTCAGTGATTCACAAAATGAGTGGGCCTGCTTCAAATCCTTGGGACTGCCGACATGCAGCCCAGGCTGCCCAGCGGGGCAGCAGCTGCTCCAGACTCCCTGAGAGCCAGTGGGATCTGAAGGCTCTCCAGCCCTGGAAGGCCGGCTCTTTTTGTTTGCTTTCCCTCCAGCTTCAGCTCCCGCTCCTGAGAAGGGCACGTCTGCCACCTGCTGGCTGTGGGCAGTGCAGCAGCTGGTCATCCCCCAGGCTCCGGTTTAGAAGGAGATCTGGGGCTCTGGCCCAGGCACAGGTTTTGGAGGACCTTTAATGTGCGGGGCCCCGAAGAAGTGTGTTCCTCAAAGTCCTCTCTCTTGTCCTGCCCACTTCTCAGGGCTGACGGTGGCCAGGCACGGCCGGCACTATTCAGTTCAAATGGGAGATGTCAGCGGCTGTCACATCAAGGCTGGGAGAATACAGGTAGAGAGACACAGGCCCTGCCCTCTGATCAAGCTCATGGAAGAAAAATGAGGTGGAACAAAGGATCAGGACCAAGTTGGCTGGCTGCAAGGACAGTGAGATTGAAGGGGGTTAACAGTTGGTACTCGGAGCCCTCTCATGCCCCTTGTTTGGCACTGCCGGGACACTCAAGCCCAGAGGGGTCAACTTCAGACTCCCCCTGTTCAAGCACCAGGCCCTGGAACACCCCTGACACCTGAACTCACCCTTCCTCTGAGAGGCTCCCCACTAGCGACCACCACCCCAAACAAAACACCCACCTCTTGTCTCATTCTCTGCAGAAACAGGGCTGGGGGGGGCCAGGTGGGAATTAAAGAGGCTCTGGCCAGACAGCAAAGGGCCTCTCTTCCTTGTTTGCGTCCCTTTCCTCTCCCCAGCCTTTTATTTTGCAATTTGTCAATGCTCCAGAAAGATGGAAAGGATAATACACTGAATATTCTTCACCCAGATAGATGCAACAATGAATAGTTTGCCACATTTGCTCTCTTGCTCTTCCATGTGCGTCTCTCCATATATTTGCTTTAGTTTGTTGGCTGGCTGGCTGAATTATTTGCAACTACATTGCAGACGGCACCCTCAGTACTTCAGCATCATCTTCTAAGGATAAGGACATTTCCCTACAGAATCCCACCACCATTATTCTCAAGAAATACCACACTGAGACACTGATAACTGTCTAAAATAAGTCTATATTCAAATTTCCCGATTGCCCCAATAATGTCCTTCATAGTTTTTTCTTAAAAAGCAGGGATCATTCATGGCATTTAGTTGTCATGTCTTTTGAGTCTCATTTAATAAAAAGCAATCTTCCCATCTTCTCTGCCTTTTACGACACTTGCCTTTTTTAGAGTCTGGCCTGCTAGTTTTGTAGAACGGCCACATTTGGCTCTGCTGTGCCCCTCATGAGAAGATTCAGGATAAGCATTTTTGTCAAGAATCCTACTCCATGTGGTGCCCTCGGTTCATCAGGTCAGGAGGCATTCTTGCGTTTTACCTTTCTTCCCTAATTTATCATCAGCCTACTTCCCCAGATGGTTAAGGAGGCCTCCAGTACAACAGAAAATTAAAACCTCTGCTAAGGGTGGAGGGAGAAAATATACTAGACTGCCTAGATGAATGTAGGTACCGGGAAGAAAACCATGTTGGACTCAGCTTTTCAGCTGCCAAGATCCAAAGGGAAAACTACTGGGTGATTGGACTCTTGTTTTCCAAATCCGAGGTTGGCAAACTTTTCCAGTAAAGTGCCAGATAGGAAATAGTTGGGGCTACCCTGTCTCCGCCCTGCCATTGTAACACAAAAGCAGCCTTGGACAATATGTAAGCAAATGGGCATGGCTATGTTCCAATAAAAATTTATTTATACAACCACAACTGTTGGTTTGACCCAAGGGCCTCAGGTTGCTGACCCCTGACGTAAGTTAAAGAAAATATTTCAGCTGTTAAATGAGAAAAACTTTCTTTTTCTGGTAAGGATCATATTTTAAAAGGAACTGTTCATATCACTATTTATTCAGCAAAACCTTTTTGAGGAGTGCCATGTGTCAAGCATTGTGCCTGGTATGGGATAATATATCATTGGCAAAACAGATGAGTTCCTTGCCTTTCTGGAGGACAGAGTCTAACGTGAGAAACAGATAACGTGTCAATAAACAAATACGAAACTATGCGTTCTAATAAAGATCATGGAGGAAATGAACAGGTGCGAGGACAAGACAGTGAGGGGGGTGTCATACTGATAGGGGACCTAGGGGAGCCCTCCTTGAGAGGATGACATTTAAGCTGCGACCTAGTGACGGTCATGGAGAAGAGCTTTCTGGCAGAAGGAACAGCATGTGCAAAGGCTCTGAGGTGGGAGGAGTGCGGTTAGTGTCATTTGTGAACCCAGGTGTGAATGGAGGTTAGTAAGGGCCAGAGGGAGGGAAGGGTATGGGAGGAGGTTTGTAGGTCGTGGCATGTGCTTATAGTTTATTCCAAGAACAATGAGAAGTCACTGGAGAGTTTTAAGCATCTGTCCACCCCCAGTCCCAAGGAGCTCTCACCTGAGACAATCCCTAGACTTGCGTGTGAATCTAAATCTTTATTACAGCTGTGTGATCTCTGAGCCTTGACGTTCTCATCTGTAAATTGGCTAATAGAAGCCTCCTCATAAGGCCATCCTAAGAATTAAATGCAGCAATTAGAATCAGGCAGAGATGAGGTGCTCAATACATGCTAATCACTGTGACTGACAAGACCCTCAATACTTGGGTAGCCACACTCCGACAGGAACAGGTAAGCGTAAACTCCACGAGTCCATACGGAGAAAGGCAATGCTTCAGATGCTCAGCCAGCGCAGCAAGAGGGGCCATCTTCAAATAGGCCCCTGTTCCTTTCTGGTCCCAGTACAGCCGTCAGAAAGTGCCCAGTGCTTCTGTGCCCTGGATATGACCCCAGAAGAGGCTCCACTGGGCTGCAGGAGCTCAGGAAGGTGTGGCAGGGGGCACACTCCACCTGGCTCTGCTCTGTGTCGTTCTGTTTTTCAGTTCTCCCTGATGTCTTTGCGTGCAGACCTGGACCCAGGTGAGTGTAAGTTGAGATGGAGGAAAGGGGGCCCATGCATGTAAGTGTTGGAGCAACCTCAAGGTTCAAATGGCTCAGAAGTGTCACAGACCCTTCTGAGAATTTTCCTAGAAAAATGCACTAAGGGTGTTTGTCCATGCACCCACACAATGCCTTACAAAAGTTCAAGTGGCTTGTAGACACCCCGGGTGCCCTGTCTCAGGACCTGAAGGGAAAAAACACTGGCTCAGTTAAACACTTTCATTTTACAGAGAAGGAAACTGCAGCCCAGAGAGGGGAAGGAACTTGCCACAGGTCACAGAGCCCATTAGTTGCTGAGATGAGATGAGGGTGTCGCTGGGCAGTGACGAGCCCCAGGCAGGCAGCCTGTGCCACCCCAACTCCCTCCAGCCCACTTGGTGGGGAGCCAGCGCCCCTGGGCTGAGAGGATGGTACCATGAAGACTGACCCACTCCAGTGATGACCACCTGCCAGCAGCCCCTGCTGCCTGGTTTGTTGTCCCCCGCCTGGTTTGTTTCCTCAACACCCTTTCGCAGAGGCTACGTCTCCCACAGACTCACCCCCCACCCCTTCTCCCTGTCCTGTTTCCTCCACCGCTGCCCCTCGGCTGGACCTGAGCAGGGCTGCTCCTCCTGCCACATCATCCCCTTGTGGCCTTGGCCTCTGGGTCCGAGTCTCCCTTTGCTGCTCTGAGACCCAAGAGAGAAAACTCCACTCACTCCTCCATCAGGGCAGAGGCTGGTGTCCCCCACCAGGAGCAGCCTGTGCTGGTCACCCACAGGGGACACGAGCTAGCAGGAAGACAGCACATGGACTTTGCAATCACACCTAAAACTTTGGATCAAGGATTTATTTGGAGCCAAGATGGTGGCAGCTGGGCCAAATTCAGCTTGAGAGTTAATATCGTCCAGCAGCAAAGCCCTGGATGGGCAGACAAATTCCTGCTGGCTCGCCACAAGTGATGTCTGACTTTGATCACCTCATGTGCTCGGGACATGTTTGTGGAATTGGACAGAAAAAAACACTGAGCATGGTATGTGGGTTTTTAGACGACCTTTGTCTTTCCCCCCAAAGCAAAGGAGAGTGTTCTATTCAGCAACATATAATGCAGTTCCCTGGAAGACTCAGATGTCAGAGGCTTCCCTGGCTGGTCACACCAGCATCTCCGTGGAGCCCAGGCAGGGTCCAAGGCCAAGAGGTGGAAGAGGCCTCCCTCCCTCCCCAGCTTTCGCACAGACCGCTCAGCTTCCACAGAGGGCCTGCTTAGGTCTGGGTGTCAGAGAGACAGAGCTGCAGAGCTGGGGAGTCACACAGTGGAAGAAACAGGAGCACAGAAGACTCAAGGGACCTTGTTCTCTTCAAGGGTTCAAAAAGAAGCCCCACCCTAGTGAGAATGAAGAGGCATCTTTACCGCAAGACACTTTCCTGCCATCTGCCCGAAAGCTGTAAAAGACACCTGCAGTGACTATCCGTTTACGACAGCCTAGAACTGTGCAGTGAACAACTCTCGAACTGTAGGCAGGGACACTACTGAACAGAGATCACAGAGGGGATTTATTCTGACTGTCCGTAGGCTTTTAGCTTTAATTAAACAGGTTGGAAGCTGTAGGGTCAAATTTGATCTGAAAACAGGAAGAACTTTTCATCAAGAGCTGGCCAAAAAACTGAATGTACTTTAGAACTCTTGTGTGGTAGTGAGTTCCCCGTCACTGGTGGTATTTAAGCACAGGCTGAAAAACCACTTAATAGGGAGTGGAGAGTGTTGAGATCCTGGGCTCTATAGGAACTCTACCAATAGCTTCTGACAGTTTGGTGAGCCGATGAAGGGACCCTGGAGTACACCACCTCTGGTGTTCTGTCAATATCTGGCTGTGGGGCACAGTGAGATGTAGTAGCTGGGCCTTTCTGCAAAGAACAGGTTGGGTTTTAAAAATGCCCTTGTTAGTGTCTGATTTAATTTCACGTGGGGGTTGTGCTTTGATGGAATCTGTCAGATCCCAGTTGGCTTTAGACAAGCATGTGGCCAAGGTAGCACCATGCTTATGTCCACAGGCAACCTGCTTCTTTAGTTGGTCTTGCTGGAAACAGTGCATGGTGAGGGCCTTGCTGGAGCAGAAGGTGCCCAGGCCATCATCCCCAGCGGGTGGCAGAGGAGGTGGCCATCAAACAGCACAGACTCTGCCCATCTCCCTAAAGCAGGTGACGTGACAGCCAACAGGCCTGCGGAAATGCCTCTTCCAAGCTGGCTTGGCTCTGCCCAGCAACACAAGCGGAGCCCATCCATCAGCTGTCCTGATGCCTGCCAGTGAGGGCCTCTGCCGGGCTAGCCCTGTCAGCTGGATTGGAAGCGTCAAATGTGGGCCAGCAGGGCTGGGGTTTGGGGGAGGCCCTCAGAGGAACCGTCTGTGCCACGGTGATGGATGACACCAACAGGGACGACATTCCAGGGATTTTTATTCCGTTCCACACATCTGGCAAGCTCTTTAACCAGAGCAGCTGCGTAGCCCCCTTCACAGGAACTCTGAGCTTTTTCTGAGAGACCGTGGGTATAGACCACAGAAATCCTGCTTGAGGGACCTGGAGTGTGTGCTAAAAATGATTCCCCAGTGTGTGCTACTTTCTGGAAGGTAAAACTCATGGAGCGCCATAAAACACAAACCCACAGGAGGCTCTGGGATTTGCAAAAAAGCAAAACAGACTTGGAGTTAGGTAGAACTGAGTTCCGATACCATCTCCTTCTGCCCTTTTCTGTAAAATAGGAATGATAATACCTATGCCACACTTTGCTTTTTAAGGTTAAATACATAGAAAATACTCAGCAGATAATAACCTATTATTAGGAATATTTGAGTTAACTCAGGACACTCTCAGCATTCTTCCTGTAAATTCTAGAAACAGACTCTGATAAACAAGATAAATCCACAATGATTTCTTCTTGTACTAAATATAAAATGCTTCTGACAGCTGCTGCATTCTTCTCCCAAAGCTTTCTCCTTTTCTGTAGCCTAGAGAAAGTCTCAAATAATTTTTATTTGAACCTGGAGTGTTTTTCTCAAACCTATCAATGGAACCAAATTTCATGTCAGGCTGCAATCCCTTTCTAACCAGAAAAGCCCTTGGACAAATTTCTGGACTCCTACAAAGCTCAGGACACATTTTCTTTACCAAACTCCTGTGATCAAAATCTCACTCTCTCTTAAATTCCTTGATTACCGTGCTCCAAGCAGACACATCTTTGCTGGGAGAGCTGGGTATCCCCTGTGTGCTGGCCCATCAGACTCCTTCTGGCTTGGCCACAGAGGGAAAAAGTGACCTGTCACACATACACATTAACAGTATATAGGGCCCTGTGCTGGACACTGCGGACAGAAGGAGGAGTAGGCATGGTCCCTGTTCTTAAGAAACCACCTGTCTAGTTGGAGGAAACAAATCATATAGACCAACTTCAATAATAACCACAAGAGAGAGGTGCCATCTGAGCTCTATCCATGAAACCTAAGGCTTGGCAGCCGCCTGGGCCAGTGAGGAATGCTCTGGTATCTAAAATTCTTAGTCCAGTAGCAACCCAATATAAACCAAGCCCTGTGTGTCCATTTGTTATTACTGCATAATACTGCATAATTTGTTATTACTGCAATACCCCAAATTTAATGGCTTAAACCATTAACCATGTATTGAGATCTCAATTCTTTGGGTTGGCAATTTAGACTGGGCTCAGCCAGGCAGTTCTTCCAGTCTGGGCAGGCTCACTTGATGACCCTGGCTGAGCCACTTCCTGTGTGTGTAGTCAGCTAGTAGATTGGCTGGGCTTTCTCATGTGTCTGAAGCCTTGGGCCTGCTGCTGTCCCAGATCTCCTCTCATCCTCTATGGAAGAAGCCAAACTTGTTCTCATGGCAGTCACAGGTCCATGAGAAAGAGGCAAAGAGAAAGGAAGTGCTCCACAGGCTTAGAGCTGGCACACCATCCTTCCACCACATGCTATTGGCCACAGCAAGTCCCAGGGCCAACCCAGACCCCAGGGCTGGAGAAATTGGCTCCATCTTTTGGTAGGAGGAGCAGCAAAGTCACTTCATAGAAGGTGTGGCTCCAGGCAGGAGTGGAGAACTGGGGCCAGTTTATTCCTGAGGTTGGCTCACACCACACCAGAGGCCTCATGTGGAACTAACCAGGCCTAGATTTGGCCACCTCTAGCTCCCCTGCCTCTTCACTACCTTTTCATCTCCTTCCTTGGCTGGCTTTCTTACCCCACCCACCCTAGACTGGAGGGTCCTTTGATAACAGGCTACATCCCACTCATTTTTATGTGGGATGTCCTCTGTTCCCAATGTCTTCCTTAAGTGCCAACACAGCAGAAAAGACAAAATGAGCTTTAAATCTGGAGGTAGAGAAACGCTCCCAGGTGCTGCTCTCATAAAGCACTTTTAAAACATGTTGCAGCCCACCCCAAATGTAAAGGATCTTGGTACCTACCTTTGTACAGTCTTCCAACTTGATGGCTTTTGGTAATCTGGAGCCACCAAACCTCTACTGCTTCTATTCACATCAACCAAAGACCTGAGTCCTAGAGAACAGGAGGGACTTACTGCCTTGCTTAGCACGAGTATGATTCAAAGTCCACGTTTTATTTCCTCTTTCATTTCACTAAGAAATGAGCAGACTTTGTTAATGGAGCTGGATTCAAGTCAAAATCCTCCAACAGACATTTCATCCAGTGTCTGTCACCTGGAAAGGTCACACCATTCATTCCATGTAAAAACCTTCCCTGCTTCCAAGTATCTGCAAAGAGAATGATTCTTAATGGTCTAGCCAAGATTGGTCAGTCTGACCCTCAACCTGTGGGAGTGATGGAAGAAATTACAGGAGCAAACTGAAGGCACTTATCTGTAAACACCTGTTGGAAAAACAAAAATGAATTCTCCAAAGGAAAAAAAAGAAAGAAATGATGCAATCATCTCATTACCAAGCCCGTTGTCTCTCCTAAATGTCAGTGTGAAATCTTTCATGTCAAACTCAGAAAAACATTTTTTTCTCAGTTTCTCTCTCTCTCTGCTTTATCACACTGACTGGAAAGAAACTTTATTTGCTCCAGGAAGACAATGGCCTTATCTTCAACTTAGATCCTCCTCCCTGGAGAGGTGGCCTCCTCCGGGAGCATTTTCATAGTGGGGGAAAAGCAGCTCGGGAGAAATAATGAGCAAGCAAAGGGAGTCCTGACTTGACACTGTGATAAATGAGCTGAAACTTTGCCAAGGAACCAGAGTTGGGGTATTCAAAAAGGAAATAAAAAAGATAGTTCCATTTTAATGGGAAATATAAAACAGCCATTGTGCAAAAGTCGATTTTTCAAAAGCCTAAGAGATAAAGACTGTAAGGGGAAGGACTGAGAGACTAGTAAGATAATGTGGTTGATAATCAGGCTTAGGTAAAGTGCCATCCTCCCAGCCATCAGCTGGCTCTGTGGGAGTGCTGTTTCAAGTTGGCTATCTGCACTTGCTCCTGCCTCATTATCATGTGCATCTCTGGACAGCTTCCTCACAGCTTCAACTTACCGACTTGCCATACTCAAGCAAAGTCAAGTCAACTTCCTTCCAATCCCAAAATTCTTTCCATGAGCCACAGAGATACCCGCATTTTCCAAGCCCTCAGACAACAAAGAGCTTGAGTCCAGCCTTAAACACACCTGCTCGTCCCAACAGACTGGTCTAGTGTGAGGTTTACAACTGCGGGCAACACCATACACTTTCCTCTGCTTTTGGGGACAAATTGCAGGAAGCTTCTCATGGTTGTCTTTGGGCAATTTCTCATTAGCAGGTGAAATATGTAATGGGGATTGTTGGAATTCTTTCCCAAAGGGAAGTGAGAATTATCTGAGGCAGTGTTAGAGGCCAGTTGAAGGAGTTTAACTAGTGTAATTTAGGAATTACATGGGTATGGATATAAACTGTCTTGATTCATATCCTGCTAATCATTAGCTATATGATCTTGGGCCTTACTTAACCTCTTTCAGCCTGAGGTTTCTCAACGCAAAGTAGAGATAATAATAACCTAGGTTTTTATGAGGATGAAATAGTATGGTTCATGTAAAATGCTTAGCACAGGGCCTGGTATGTGGTAAAGGCTTAATAAATATTAGTTGTTATAATGACTTGGTAGATACAACTTGGGAATTGTTTGATACTGTGACCAAGAGGAAGGTGATGAGTTTCTTTACTTCATTAAGCTAAGGTGACTAATAAATTCACATTGACAAATGCTATTCGCAGAACTACCCAACAAGGCATTCAAGTGCCACTGGGTCTGAGCCTGGGCAGATCTCATATAGGACTTTGGAGAGCTTCCAGGCCCCAATCATCTTCCTGCTGTTTGCAGATGAGAAAACTGAGGACTGAGAATGCAATCGGCTTACAAGGTCATGGTCATTGGAAAGCCAGAACTTGACTTCTCCCCATTTCCAATCCATTGCTCTTGACCCTGCCAAATGCCAAGGCTGCCTTGCTGGGTCCTAACATCCCCCCAAATGAAAACTCACTGTGCATGACCCCTTTTGTCTACGTTAGCTGTGTGAGGAGCTGGAAAGACACACAAATTCTTTCTTCACAACTTAGAAATCTTTGGGGAAAAAAGCTGTTCAGCAAAATAAAATGTGGACTAGTTTGTGTCTAATGATTAGGGTTTCTTCTGTCCTTTTCCCACTTCTGTAGTCTGGACTCCTGATAACTATGAGTACAGCTATGAGCAATATGACCCAGAGGAGCCCTCCAGTAGTACTACTGCCTATGCTGAGAATCCTGACTGGTACTACACAGAGGACGGTAAGTCCTGATACTGTTTGGGGGGGCCCTCCTGGGAGAAGGGCAGTACTCCTGAAAGGGAGTTTATGTGTGGCCATATGCAAGGGTCCCTCTCTCCTCCTCTCTGACTGGCACCATAAAATAGGTGTCAAAGAAATTATTGAGAGCCACTTTTTTTTAGTTAGAATCATACACCAAAGTCAGACAGCAACTTACTGCATCATCCTCCAGGTCTCCTGACACTGCAAGAGTCACATTCAAAACTGTGCCTAGTTTTGGTTACAGGCAATTATGCTAAAGAGTCTGAGTTCGCATTAGGCATCAGATTGTAGCATTCAGATTTGGCACTGGGACTTCCATTCAGTTCTACCTATGCTGGGTTTTTCTTTTTCAGAAGCTTTGCTCGGTTGTGTGTGTGTGTGTGTGTGTGTGTGTGTGTGTGTGTGTGCGTGCACGCGCGTGCTCACACATGTGCTTTTGCCACATTTGTTTTTGTTTTTATGGCTTCAAAACCCAAGCAATGGGACAGACAGGAAAGTGAGAACCTGGGCCCAAGCAAAGGCATGTGACTAAAGCAGGAGAAGGGATGGAAAGCACTTCGCAGCTGGAATAAAAACTGTGTAACTGTGCGAAGTGGCCTGGAAGGCAGGGCCAAGACACAGGGCATCAGGGGAACATCAGAAGGGACCATCAAAACAAGAGCCGGGCCCAGGGATCCTCGTTCCTGAACCAAAGAACAATGTGTGTGAACAGAAGGATAAAGAATTCCCCAAGGGAAGATCCATTCAGACAACCATGAAAAGCCAAAGGCACAGATGAAATATGACAAAATCTAACTGAACAAGTAGTTGAAGAAAGATGAAGGCCACTGGGTCATTTCCTCCTCGCCGTCAATTCTTCTGTCACCCTCTTGCCTTTGGTCTTCTTTCCTGATGTTCAGAAAGCTTGTGTTTCATTAGGGGTGGGTTTTCTTTCCCCACTCCTGACCTCCACCCCCGGGCACTGGAGTAGGGGAGGTCTTCAGGCTTGTGAAATGCCTTCAGCATCAGAGACAGACCCCGTGGCACTCCCAGCGAGACTGGGAGGAGAAAAATACTGATGATGGAAAGAAGAGTTTCTCGATGAGAAAGGCCCCATCGAAAGCCAGGCCAAGAGGAGACAGTCACTACTCCTTCTCGCCTGTCCTCTCACTCACCTGAATCCTTCTGTCTAGTTATGTAGCTGCAGTTTTCCTTGCTCTCTAGGGGCAATGTGTGTTTCCCCCATCCCCAGTCACTGGCTATGCAGTTACCTTCTCATCACCCTCAATCATCTGGCTGGGGTCAGGAAGGAAGGTCTTTTATAGGGTTTTATGATTGACTTCTTCCCTCTGTGCCCTCTTCATTTATTCCTTCCATTCCCAATCTTACAAGTCCTTTAATGAATGTTTCAGGATGATCTGGGATTGGGATATTAAGCTTAAACAGTCTAGCTTTGAAAAATGGTCTTTCAAAAGACTGAAATTTGATGAGCAAGTTGGGGACTTTCTCACCTGCTGTTCATTGCAAATATTGACTTCAACCCACATGTCATAGACCCATGCCTGTCCAACCCCTGTGAACATGATGGAGACTGCCTTGTCAGCGGGGACACCTTCATGTGCAGCTGCCCAGCCCCTTTCTCTGGAAAAAGGTGTCAGAATGGTGAGTACATCTTCACCAGACTCACTCTTCCCTTAGAGCTGAACAAGAGGCAGTTCCTCCTCCAACTCCAGGAGGTAAAGAGGGGCTTAGCGAGCCCATGGAAAGGACATAGCCACACACTTTGTGGCATGCCTAATGGATTTTTCAGCTTGGACATAAACAGCATCTCCCTGTATCCTCACCCCTGCATGCTAAATAGGATTTGTATGTCCAGTCTACAGATGAGAACACTGAGGCCAAGAGGAGATAGGAGCTAGACTCTGACCAAAATGTATCCTAACTCAGGATTATTTGTTGTTGTTGAGAGGAGTGTTTAGAATAACTACAACAGAGAAATGTTGTTCTTAGGTGGGAGAGTGGGAGGATCTCAGGGCACATGGGCCCAAACCCAGTTAAAGAAAGGGAACCCAGAGAGTACAAGGGGCTTGCTCTAGGAGAAGAGCAGAAATTAGAGCCCTGGTGCCTGACTCCTGCTACATACTCTTTCTTCCTGCCATCTTCACTCACAGAAACTCTGTGTCTACATTTAGTGACCTCTTGTGGACCTAGCATGAGGCTCTGTGGTTAGGTGTTGGGAATGGAACTCTTGTGGGCTAATGGGACTCTTGCACCCCTAGTGAGAACCCAGATTCTGTTCCATCTAGCAACCATCTAACTGGGGTTGGGGAGGCAGTGCGGCTCTTTTTATAGCATTTTATGATTGACTTCTTTCCTCTCTTCCTTCTTCATTTATTCCTCCCATTTTCAATCCTACAAGTCCTTTTATAAATGTTTCAGGATGATTTTGAATATCAGGTATAAACAGTGTTAGGATTCATCCCTCAGCTTTTCAGAAGAATAACAAAACTTTAGACAACATATAAAATCAGCTATACAGTGAAGAAACTCGAATCACAGCTGTTTTTTTGTTGAAGGTGTAAAAATTACCAGGGTTTTTATAAAGATAGAATAATAAAGACTATGAGCATGAGAAGGAACTGGGAAGCAATCATCCATGACCCAAGGATAAGAGAAAGGCCTTGTCTAGAGTAGCAGGTTGTTTCAGGACCATGGACAAGGGTGCGTGTTCTATCAGTGCCACCCCATCCCCCAAACATTATACTGTAAAGGTATCCCTATAAGTAAAATGTGCCCCAAATAATGTCCTGTACTTTGGCCCTACTTCTCTCTGGTTTTCCTACAGTGCAAAACAAGTGCAGGAACAATCCATGTGGCCGGGGTGAATGTGTCATTACTCAGAGTCCTCCCTACTACCGCTGTGCCTGTAAACACCCTTACAGGGGTCCAGGCTGCTCCACAGGTAAGCACCAGAGACTCCTTCCATGCTAGGCTTTCTCTACCCTGTGTGGGAGTCCAGAGACAGCCAATGTTTTAGTGGCATCCAAGGTAGCCTTTTTAACTGGGACTTTTTAAGATTCATCATTCCTGGAGAGGGAGGCCATGAGAATTGACCAATCTGTGTCCCTTCCTATCCAGAAAGAATCTTGAAACTCACTTCCTCCAGGAAGCAGCCCTGGTCTATTCTTGGAATGGGCCATGTATAGGAATAAGTCTATATTTAGTCACTGCTATGAGTCAGGCATTATCCCAGGAGGTTTCCATGTTTTTCACATTCTCCCAAGAACACTGAGTTTTACAGATGAAGAAACTGAAGCTCAGAGAGGTTAACTAACTTGCTGACAGTCACACATCTATCAAGGGGCAGAGCCAAGTTTCAACCTAGCTCAGATTAGGCCCCAAATTCCTGCTCAGTGGATGCCTCTTGTTATTTCTTACTGAGTGACCCATCTACTTACATGCTTTTTTTTTTGCATGAAACCAATCATATGCTTCATCCATGTTTGTTTATGTTCTTAAGTTTCATGTGTACATTTACTAGAGGGTCGATGGGTCGGTCTTTTCCCTTCCCTTGACCCATCTTTTGTGAAAGGGTGGACACTAGAAGAATGCCACCAACATCTCATCAACTCAGATGCAACTCCTCTCAGGCCTCACTTTCTGTGTTCACAGTGGCCCCTGTGTGCCGGCCAAATCCCTGCCAGAATGGCGGGACCTGCTCCCGGCACAGGCGGAGATCCAAATTTACCTGCAGCTGTCCCAACCAGTTCAAGGGGAGATTCTGTGAAATAGGTAAGGTTCCTCATCACCACTTCATCAGAAACTCAGAGACACAAGTAAGGCCCCTGGAATCCTTTTCTGTTTGGGTTTTGCTGTCAGAATGGGGTTCAAGTCAAGATTCCCAAACCACTATTGTCTCAGCCCTCCAAACTAACAGAATAGGGTGTACCTGCCTCCATATAAAGAAAGTAATACACTGGGATGTGCAGGCGAGTCAAATACTCTTGGGCACCCCTGGGCCGCAACCCACCTGACACCAGTTTTTGTGGGAACCGAAACTAGAGAACTAAGTTCACACCCTCCATAACCACCATATTTCATGCTTTTAGGCTGGGTTGAATGTAGAACATTCAAGCTGCCTTCTTTCTGAGACATTGGGGTGAAATCTCAGGGTGATCAATATTCAGGCCCAATCCTCTTTCCGCATGATGCGTCTGCCAAGTCCTTTCCAGGAGCAGCATGCCAGCTGCTCGCAGTTCTCAAGTCCCTGCCTGCCTTCTCCAAGGTCCTGATGACTGCTATGTCGGTGATGGCTACTCCTACCGAGGGAAAGTGAGTAAGACCATCAGTCAGCACTCATGCCTTCCCTGGAATTCCCACCTCCTCTTGCAGAAGAACTACAACATGTTTATGGAGGATGCTGAGGCCCATGGGATTGCGGAGCACAACTTCTGCAGGTAAAACTCACCTTCTTCCCTAGGCTTAGTCTTGGCCATCTGTCAGTGTAAGGCTTTGTTTGCCCCTTTCCCCTGCTCCTAGCTTTCCTGGGCCAGCCTAAAATTTTGGAACAGAACACTGAAACTCATCAGCATTTTTTTTTCCAGGAAGATTTTCCTACTCAGGATAGGCTAGGTTGTATTGCTACAACAAACAACTCCAAAATCCCAGTGACTTGAATACATCAATATTTATTTCTCATTAAGGTTACTTGTGTCATCTGGGGATAAGGGTGGGAGATTCTTAGCTCCACAAAGTTACTCAAATACCCAGGAAAGGCAAGGAGAGACTGGAAAATATAACATGGGTTTTTTACTACCTCAACCTGGAAGGCACACATCATCTCTGCACACATATTTCATTAGCCAGAAATAGTTGCCTAGTTGCACATAACTTAAAGGGAAAAATATAGAGGTGAAAATGGACCGTCTGGTGAGTATTACAGTCTCTGCCACAAGGATGTTTAGGTTGTCCCAAGTAAGGATAATGCCATTTCAGTCCCTGGTGGTGACTAGCTGCCTTCTTCGCCTTGCAGACTGTTCTGTTGGTTTCCTTCTACTGCTCATTGTCTAACGCAGGCCAAAGACATATGTGATCTGCATGTAAAGGGCAACAGTTTTTTTGTATGGCTTTAAACTGGTCCCGTGGAGCAAGAGGATTTCCCTTGCACAAATCACAAGTTAGGACTGTTTCCTCCATGGAGCTGTTTGCAGGGCTGTCCCCAGGGCGGCCTTCCTCAGAGAATTCCCATGCTGGGGCTTGGAGGCATGGGCAGAGAAGTCCTCTTCTCACCATGTTTCTGTGGCTATTTCACTTTCCTGACAAAGAAGGATCTTCAGCAGGGATCTAATTTCTTTTTCTACAATTTGATGTGCCCCACGGACTAGCACAAGGCTTGTGAGCTACTGGCCATTGGGATTCTCTTCTGGAAATTAAAGTTTTACCAGAATGCTATGACCACCCTTATATGCCGATGTTTGCTAACTTGTTGGAGGAATGGAATGGAATGTAGTCCCAGAGGGGATGAAGGACTTGGTACCCTCTTACCCAAAGGTCCTTCAGTGAGATCCAGCGGGTTCATGAAGCCTTGACCCTGCATTATTTATTTATTTTTATTTTAGAAATCCAGATGGAGACAAAAAGCCCTGGTGTTTCATTAAAGTAAACAATTCAAAGGTGAAATGGGAGTACTGTGATGTCTCAGCCTGCTCAGCCCTAGGTAAGACTGTGGCTGTGTAGAGGTCCTGGTAGTGGGGAGGCCGCCTCCATAGAGACCCCATCTCTCACCCTGTCTACCCATCTGCTTTAACAATTGTGATCCCAGAAGCAATCCAACTACCCAATCCTCTTCTCCCTTCCCAGATGCCAGGCAAGCTTGGATACCTTTGTAAACTCAGGCCAGTTTTCCAAGTGTACACTCATATTTCCTGACTCTTAGTCAGTGCACGCAGGACACATTTACCAATTGCTTGCTGTGTGCCAGACACTATGCCAGGCCTTCAGTGCACAATGGTAATCAAACATTGGCTGGGCCTCCATAGTCTCTCAGGATGCAGCAGGGACTGAATTTTCCAGCCTCACAGTCTTCCTGCTGAGCTGCCCTGGCCCACCTCCCTACCCACGTGTGGAACAACGCACCCTCCCACCCTAATCAGTGGGATTACCCCTCTTGACAGTTTTCATTCTGTGCCTTTGCTCTTATAGTCACTCTGTCTAAAATACTCCATTCCATATCTACTCCTACCTATATCCAACCATTCTTTGAGAACCAACTTAAGTAACTCCTCCCCCAGGAAGTCCTCAGTGATCTACCTTATAAACCGCATGGAGTGGAATGGGCACCACCGTCCTATACTTATCACACTCTCCTTTGTATGACAGCTATCTGTACAAATGTCTTATCCTCTCCACTCTATTTCTTCTGGATATCTTCCTTAGACCAGAAAAAGCCTCCAAAATAAAAGTGTACATTAATAAATAGCTAAGTACTTACTGAATGATGAATTATATATTTATATATTTTTATATTTTATATATATTTATTTTATATATTTTAACATAATATATAATATAATATTTACAATATAATATGTATAATATAAATATATATAATATAAACATATATATTTACAATATATATTAATTATATATTTTATATATTATTAAATATATATGATATATATTTACAATATATATTAATTATATATTTTTATGTATTATTAAATATATATGAATATATATTTACATTATATATATATACACATACACACTTTTTTTGTATGTATACATGTCAAAATAAGAAGG
The DNA here is from genome assembly GCA_032199065.1 of Smutsia gigantea. Taxonomy (NCBI): domain Eukaryota; kingdom Metazoa; phylum Chordata; class Mammalia; order Pholidota; family Manidae; genus Smutsia; species Smutsia gigantea. Next base: position 251,496 of record JAVSCE010021399.1, on the reverse strand, counting down.
AAAGATAACCTTTTCTATTGATAATTCTATAGACTTGCTTTATATTAATCAATGTAGTCAACAGATATTAATCGTGCATCTAGTACATGCCCACCCTGAATGCACCAGTATAATCTCTTAAACTAAGCTGCTGGACTGAGTCATACCTCTGACAAGGTCCTTCTGAGGACCCGAAGGGAGGGTGATTAGCACAATCTGTCCTTCTTGTGTCCTACAGATGCTGCCCACACAGAGCCCCTGACCAGTCTTCCAGGGTTTGACTCTTGTGGGAGGACTGAAACAGCAGAGCAGAAGTTCAAGAGGATCTATGGAGGCTTCAAGAGCACGGCGGGCAAGCACCCATGGCAGGCGTCCTTGCAGACCTTGTTGCCATTGGCCATTTCCATGCCCCAGGGCCACTACTGTGGGGGGGCACTGATCCACCCCTGCTGGGTGCTTACTGCTGCCCACTGCACTGAGTAGGTGCCTGCAGGAAGCAGAGGCCGGGATGACTTGAGTCTATGGGTCTAATGTTCCGCCCTTCCCATCAGAGCATATCTTGGTGACTCAGACAGGATTAGATTGTCGGATCTAGTTCAAGGACAAGGAATGGCTCCTTAAAACCAGATGGAGAAGAGCAACTGTGCCTAGAATGCTTACCATGTGCAGTATATGCCTATGACAGTTAATCTCAGAACTTTCCCCTGGAAGACAAGATGAGGGCAAACAGGGATTTTTATCTTTTATTAATTATAGTATACCCAGTGCCTAGCACAGATATTCATATGGAGCAAGTTCCCAGTAAATATTTGTGCAGTGAGAGAGTTGATTGTTATTCTCATTTCGTAAACAAGGACCTTGAGTCATGGGAAGGTTAGCACCCTGCCCACAGGCATGTGGAAAGTACGTGAGCAAGAGGGATATGAACCCAGATCTAGCTGTTAACCTCTCCAGTCCTTCCCTGGAGAAAAATAACAAAGTCCCTACTGATGCCATCACCCATGAGCCTTGTGGGTCAGGTGTCTTCAGTGACAACTCCCGCGTGCCTTAGAGAAGCAGCACCCTCTGGGGAGTCTGCGTATCACCATACCCCCAATGTTCCCGAAGTTCATGGTCAGGGCTGGTCCCATGGTGGTAGGCTTGAAGTTCTTCTAGTTCACCTTGTTATTAAACAATTTCTTCTAGAATTCTAGGAGGTGCTCCTCAAGAGAGGTAAAGCATGCAAATGTTACCATCTACCAAGGATATTTGATTAAGGTGTTAGTTCACTGCTCGTTAGCGAAGCCCAGGGAGAATGGGAGGTCTCTCAGGAAATACACAGTTCAAGTTACAGCTAATATTTGGAGACTGTTCCATTAATAAAGCAGTTTCCTCACATATCTTATTTGGACCAGAGTTCTGTGATGCTGAGGCTGCAGCTGCAGAAGGTCAGGTCATTTCTCAAAGGAGACACAGCTCACCAGGAGCAGAGCCAGGGCTTAGCTCCAGTCCTTCAAGTGCCAGGCCTCATTCCTGACCATCTTACTTTGCCTTGTAGCATAAAAGCCAATCATCTGAAAGTGGTTCTAGGGGACCAGGACCTGAAGAAGACAGAATTCCATGAGCAGAGCTTCCGGGTGGAAAAGATATTCAAGTACAGCAACTATAATGAAAGAGATGAGATTCCCCACAACGATATTGGCACGTTCTTTTCTGTCGTGGGTCTCCCCTGGGTCTTGTTCTGGGTGGATTTCTCTACTGATGGAAAGCTGAGGTTTAGTTCTAGAAGGTGCTCACAGCTTTTTGGTCCTTCATAGATCCTATAAGGTAGAGAATTTATTCCAAAGCTTCTTGTTTTTTAAAGGTCTGTGCTGGTGTATGGATAAATGTGCACAAGCTCTTAAACTGAGGGGAAGAGGTACCAAGAATGTTGTGTCATGGCAAGAGTCCAGCTGCTCTGCTCACTAGCTGGCCTCACCTCTCTGTGCTGCAGTTCCCTGTTCTATAAAACGGGACACTGCTGCACAGCTCTCAGCTTCCTATGTGTTAAGTGACATGATATGCCTATGTCCCCATGCACATCTGGCACCGGGAAGGTCTCAGGTACACAATCAGTGATGTTCTTGATGCTCAGTTCTGCACCCTATTTCTGCATTCATGGAACTTCTCACTCTGTCTCCTTCAATATTTATTTTTACCCTCTTAAAGCCTATTTTTACAGGATGGATTGGAAATGATCTCAAACTCAACTATTGTTTCCTAATATTATTCTCAGCCTGAAATGGTACTTCTCCCCAGGTGGAATTTAAAAGAATGAAATAACTGAGGAAGAAAATTTTTAGACAAAATCCCCCGAGTTGGGCTTTGCTATGACCACCTCCCTATCAAGTTGAAGCTGATGCTTCTTTGGCAGAGAGATCACTACTCATGTCCCCCACCCCCCTCTCTACCCAGCTTTGCTCAAGCTGCAGCCAGTGGATGGTCACTGTGCTGTGGAAACCAAATATGTGAAGACTGTGTGTCTGCCTGATGATCCCTTGCCCTCTGGGACTGCATGTCACATCTCTGGCTGGGGTATTACGGAGACAGGTGAGTCTGGCCATCCAATCTCCCAAGACTCAGGTGAGTTACATCAACCAGAAAAGAAAAAGTTCAACTTGACTGCCTTTCTGAACTTGAAATCAGTGTTATATTCAAAAATGTATTCTCAAAAGAAAGACACTGCCTCATCTCTCAAGCTCTAGTTTAATCTCTTCACCTCCAAGGAGTCTTCTCTGATATCCCTGGCCCTGGCCCCTACCCCTAGATCCTTTACTTTCATCAATCATTGATCCTCTAATCATGGAAACCTTTCTCCTTCCCTAGGTAGATTGAAAAGAAAATGGATTTTGGAGTCAGTTTTGTGTTAGAGCCACTTGGCCAGCTCAGTTTTAGTTTCTCAGTAATGATACTTACCTCCTTGATTTGGCATCATAATAGCAGGAGATGACAGAATGCTCTAGAGATACTCATTATTAAGTAGGCCCTGGGGTTCAGGGGTCAGTGTTCTATAAAATATGGTTAAATCAAGAGAGTGGTTTGTCTCTAGGATTTGGTCCTAGCTAAAAAAATAACCAAAGGCTTAATTTCCTCACATTACTTTCCTCATGGTTAGATTATATATTTCCTCTAGTGTACAAAATTCAGAGGTGTGTTTCATGTCTTTCTCAAATACTCAAAATACATTTCTCTTCCCTTGAAATCCTGTCCTTAATAATGGAAGGCAAGAATCACATTAAATAGGCCTGTTTTCATGAAGAAGGTGCATTGTGATACACAAATTTGTAAGAAGCTTTTGGGAAAAGAATTCTGGCTACCTGGATTCAGGTTAACCAGAAAACCCTTCCTGTCGTTGTCTTCGTTGCAGTCCAGCCAAAACATTAACATCACCCTGTTGACCACAGCAGAATGAGCAGAATAATGGCTCTTTAAGGGAGGGAATGTCTGCTCCAGGAGGCACGTTATGTAGGTGACGTGGCCTCCAGCAGCTGGCGGGACCATCGTGAAGAATCCATTCTGTGCCAGACTTCTACCAGGCATGGGAAATTTAAAAAGGGTTTAGGATACCATCACTACCCTCCTGACCTCAGGCTGTAGTTGAGGAGACAGAGGAGGGAATAAATGATTCTGCTGACTGTGACAGGCACAGCACCAAGACCTGTAAACCATGGTGAAGGCTGAAGACAAAGAGCCCCCAGCCTTGAAAGATGAGGCTTCTCCACCCATCTCCCAGAAAAAGCCTTCCTAAGCTCAGAGGTGGTGGCCCTCTTCTTACCACTGCTGGCATCTGGCTGTCTATGTGCTACTCTGGCCCTTACAGTGGAGACCTCTTTTCTGTACCCCACAGGGGAAGGGTCCCGCCAGCTCCTGGATGCCAAAGTCAAGCTGATCCCCAACAGTGTGTGCAACACCCGACGACTCTATGACCACATGATTGACGACAGCATGATTTGTGCTGGAAACCTTCAGAAGCCTGGGCAAGACTCCTGCCAGGTCAGACACTCCTAATGGCACTTGGAGAAGGAGAGGCTGGCAGGACCTTACACTTGGGCACAGAGGCCCCTTATAGAGTCCTGGGAAGGGAGGTCTTTCAGAAGCTTACCTGCCATAAAGTTAAGGCACAGGCGGGCATGTCTGTCCTCTGGCAAATCTGGATCCACATCAACCCAGGATAACTCAGCACTATAACCATAGTGTCATTTTGCCTATAATACTACCTTATTTAATTCTCATGACACTCTGGTGAAGGGGAATGCCATCACCACCATTGTACAGAGGCTTAGAGAGATCATCTTGGCCTAGAGCCCCTGGATGGTAAGCGGCAGGGCAGAAACTTGTTCCACCGTGTTTAAGTGTGAAGATGGTGCTTCTGGCCTTAGTGCTGGACACCAGGTCTGCAAATCCCAATACGCAGGGAAATTTCCAGAAGACCAGTGGGTAGAAGGAAAGAGAGGAGAAGCCCAGACAGACAGAGAGAAAGACAGACAGAATGATTTAGACCTAGGAAACTAAAGTGTCTAAGTGGCCCCTCTGTGGGCACAGCCAACCTAGAGCCTGACATACCCCCAGTCTAGGACTTGGGACCCCAGGCTAACGAAGCCTGTGGTGACTCAGCGGCTGCTGGAGTGGGAGATGGTGGTGAGTCCCTCTACTGTTCTGGGGTGACCTTAGGCTCTCGCCCCATGTCAAAGCCCACTCCCCATAGTCCCCCTCTCTGTAGGGGGTCACATCACACAGGAAATGTCCTTCTAGACTCAGGAACGCCTAAAGTTAGAATTTTCTGCCTGTTGTCCTCATAAACCACCCAGCTGCGCTGGAAACTCTAGAAGAGACACATTCAAACCCTAGCTCCTCCTTACAGAGACCAACAATGATCTGCCGGCCTTGAATCCACTTTGGGACGGGAAATCATGCTCACTCTCCCTATGGGTTTGTGGTTCTACTGTGACCCTCTGCCCCTTCCCAAGAGGGCACAGATATCCACCTACCCAAAGGAGGGGCATGGGCAGATGGGTGTGATTTGCCCTAATCTCCTGGAAGATGAGAAAGAAAACAGATTGTTCCTTCCTTAGATATCTCAAGGACTTCACTTGCAGGCTTTGGAAACAGACACTCTGGATTTGAAACCTGGTTTCATCACTTACTGTGTGAACTTTATCCATCATTGAATGGCTTAGTTAGCTTGGGCTGCTATAATAAGTTACCATTGACTGGGTATCTTAAGCAACAGGAACTTCTCAGAGTTCTGGAGGCTGGAAGTCTGAGATCAGGGTGCGAGCGCGGTTGGGCTCTGGTGAGCTGCAGACTGCAAGCTTCTCATTGTGTCCTCCTATAGTGCGAAGAGAGAGCTAGCTCTCTGGAGTCCCTTTTATAAGGGCACTAATCCCATGCATGAAGTCTCCAGCCTCATGACCTCATCAGCCACCAAAGGCCTCACTTTCTAATACGATCACACTGGGGACTAAGCTTCAACATATGAATTTGGGAGACACAAACATTCAGTCCGCTGCACCAAAATAATTCTCCAATCTCAGGTGCCTAATCTATAACAGAAATAGCATCCCCATAAGGTCATAAAGTTGTGGCTAAGATTAAAAGAGGTAATTCACTGAAAATCCTATCCGCTGTAGTACATAAGCTATAGTCCTCCCTGCTCTCCTCACCATCATCCTCCTCCCCAGCTTAACTGGGGGCTTAACATGAACCACACAGTGTTCTGTGTACTTTACAAACACTAATTCTCACAAGAACCCGGGGAGGAGGTGGGGGTTCTTTTGCTAACCACAGTTTACAATGGGAGAAACTGAGGCCCAGTTGGCTAGCAGACAATAAGTCTGGTTGGGAGCCCAGATCTAGCGCTACAGACCAAGTTGAACGTCTAGGCCATGCTACCTCCAAGCCTGTCCGCCCTAGCCTGTGTGTGCCCTGCAGGGCCTGGCAGAGCTGTATCACGCGGGACCACCCCCAGGCCCCTGCTGGAATGAGAAGCTGGGGACCCGAGAACTCACAGGAGTGGTATCTGTGTAACTGAGAATCACGACTAAGAGCTGGAAGTAGGCGCCGTGGCCCTGTGGCTCTTCCACCAACCCCTCAGGAACTCGGGGTCATAGATTGGTGTTTGCTTCTCTCCCTTCAGAGTTTTGCATCATATGAGATGTAAGAAGATCCTTGTTACCACTTTCAGAGAAGCCCAACCTGGCTGGCCAGCATTGTACCCCGTCACCCACTGGCATCCCCTCATGGAAGGTGGGGTTGTCTCTGAGTGTTTTCTGATTCACAAAGGTGGACTCATGTGTCTTTTTCCCTCAGGGTGATTCTGGAGGCCCTCTGACCTGTGAGAGGGATGGCACCTACTATGTCTATGGGATAGTGAGCTGGGGCCTGGAATGTGGGAAGAAGCCTGGGGTCTACACCCAAGTCACCAAATTCCTGAATTGGATCAAAGCCACCATCCAAAGGGAGGCTGGCTTCTAAGGCATCTTCCAAACCTCAGAGCCCACCCTCCTCATGGCAGCGATGGATTCCATGCCCCCCGGAGCCTCCAGGAAGCCCGACATGAATTGTCCATGCATAGGCAAACGCTACCCAGCCTGGCGTGTCCTGGACCAATGTTTCCAGCATTTCATCAGGGTGCCTCCTGGGTAACTCGAGAAATGAGAGAATCAACCTGGGACATATTATGTTTGCTTCCCTTCAAACAACTGTACCTTCTAGAAAATCAGTGTTCACAGAGTGCCTCCACCTCGGACACTTGCAAATGCAGGATTTCAGAGCACCCAGTATTGGTGGGAGTCACTTTTACATCTTTATTCCTCATCTCAAACACTCAGGGTACACAACAGAACCAGCCATCCACTTCTAGGTATCAGATAGAGGACTCAATCTACAACCGCTTTCAGAGAGTCACTATTTTAATAAAAGCAGATCAGGGAATGGGCTGGTGTGCTATTTTTACAGCTTGCCCAAACTGAAGCCATCTAAACGTGTCTCTGGTGCACAAATTTCCTTTCCGGGTTCTCTCCCAGGAATCCTGGGTAGATACCGCTCCCTCACAATGGCACAGCCTTCCTCCTTTTGAAATGCAGAATCTCAGTGGCATCTGGGTTCACATCCCCCCTCTGATTATCTTCAGTCTCCACAGCTTCTGGCCCCCCCTGCAGAAATCAAACACCTTCTGGAGTTAAAATGAAGCTCCCACCCTGCTCCCACAGGACAAGCTGTCTAGGATGCCCTGGAAGCATTTAAATGTTCACCTTCCTCTCCAAGGAGAAAGCAGCAAAGCCCATCTCCCATTTAAACATGATACCTCTCTTCTGAACAAAGTAGGGTTCAAAACTCAGACTGTTGCAGCCAGCAAGTCCCTGACCCTTTCCACAAATGTAATGAGCGAGCAGTCAGCACAGCCTGGGCTGCTGGAGCCCGGGACTCATGCGGGCCCAGTGGGTTTGTCTCTTGCAGAACTAATAGCTGTGACTTCAGAGAAAACCCTGCAGGAATTTAACCCGGGTGTCAAGTGCCTGGTCACCTCAGACCCATGGAATTAGGTACTGCATTTCACACTTCTTTAGAGCTAGCTGACCTTTGGCCAAAAATAAAGTTTGAAAAGAAACAGTTTGAGTTTGCCTTTCCTCACAGCCTTGCAAGCTGGGGCGCATTTGCAGCTTCTACTCACGTAAGCACCCTGGAGGCCCAGGCCCCTCCTGTTGGCCAGTTCTGCAGCCCGCCGAGCCATTTCCACTTTGTAGGACCCAGGAGGTGTCCAACCAATACCTCTGGTCAGGTTCAGGTCCGATTTGTACTTGACCTTGGGGAAGGAGGGAAACCAGAGGAATACGTCAGCAGGGCTTGGGGTGGTTTGACCACAGAGTGGATAGGCTTAAAAAGGCTGCCGTGTGATGGAGAAAATGCTGTCAGTAAAGCAAGAGGGGCGAACATCTTAAGCAGGAGCTCCCCAGCACTTAGGACTCAGTGTGCCATGAGCTGGCCAGAATAGCACTGTTCCCTGCATCTTTCCATTCCAGTGATGGAAGCTGCAGTGGGGGCGGACAGCCGGGAGACCTGGTTCAAGTCCATGCTCCAACCTGAATGAACTTGCTCTGTGGCCTTAGGGAAGTCATTTCCCTCCTCTGGGCTTCGGTTTCCTCCCAGAGGAAATGCAAGGACTGGGGTAGGTAACTACTAAGACCCTTGGCAACAGTTTAGCACAGCAGTCAAGAGCTTGGGCTCTCACATGAACCAAACGGGGTTCATATCCCCAGTCTGCCTCGTATTTGCTGAGCGATCTTGAGTAGTTACTTAACCTGAATAATAATACACCCTAGTAGTACTGAGCAGTACCCACCCTGAGCCTCAGGTTCCTCCTCTGTAATATGGGGCAGTCATGAGACTGTTGTGAGAGCTACAGGGCAGTGCCTGCAAAGCATCTGGCCCATGGTAAGGACTCAGTAAGCTGCAATTACTGTTACTCCTTCTGGTGCTACAGTGTCAGGTCTCCTGCACCCTACTCAGCCCAGCTCCTCCAGAAGGCATGTGGAATGTGGGATCACCTTCTCTTATGATGGGGCACCAGAGGAAGGCCTTCAGCCAGATGGACAGGGGCCACTCACATCACTCTGCAGCTGGTGGGCCTTCCGTGCATGCTTCAGGCCCAGCTGCTCCGGGTCACAGGTGGGCTGGGGCAGGCGCTGCCTGTAGCATACGTCACTGGCCAGCTTCTGGCTCCTCTTGGCATGGAGGAAGCCAGGCTGGTCTGGGCGGCTATGGAACTGGGACCGACTCTTGGCGAAGTCCTTCCTGTACTCGTTGTCACTCTGGAGTTTGCCAACACTGAGGAAATGCTTCATCCTCGGGTCGTCATTCACACTGCGGTACCCGATCTGCAGGCCCCGGTTCCGCAGGAAGGCCTCTTTGTACCGAAACTGCAGGTCAGAGGAGCAGAGAGGTTCATGGCACCCACCTTCTCTCCAGGGCCAGCCCACAGGATTGTCAGCAAGAAGTTCAACAGTAACATAAGGGCACAGGTTTGGGTTCAAGTAGACCTGGGACCTGCCCCTCCCCCTGCTATTTAGTTGTGTGGCCTTGGGCCAGTTACTGAGTCTCTCTGAGCCCCAGTTTCCCCACCTAATAAAACGGGGGAATGAACCTCCACCCCATGGGATAGTGAGAGGATTCAGTGAGATGGGGGCGAAGCTTCATATCTGACACAGGTTCACGGTCACTGAGTAGTGAGTGGCCACCGGTAGCATTGCTGCTATAATGAACAATCCAGCAGGAAGAGAAGTACACTCATTCTCTTGGCAGCTACTCTTCCTCTGATTCTTTCCAGCCTTCAGGGACCCAGTCCAGTGGTCCTTGGACCACCTATAGTGAAGAACCAGGTTCATTTCCTTTTGCTTTTTAAATTTCCAGCCTCAAAGTCCATTATGTGGTCCAACTACCTGATTAGTATATAGTAGCACCTGTTCAACGAGATGAGTCCTCCAGTCACATGCTTGGATGTCACACTATCAACTGCTAAAAATGTTTCTAAGTGTTTGCTCTTGATTTCTGTACTTATGTGGACCAGTAACAAGCCATTCATGAATGATTTTGTATCTAGTCAATGATGCCTTACTCTTTGGTAACAATGGCTGCCATGGTTGAACACTTGCTATTTGCATGATCCCATAAACTATTTTGTTTTCATTCCTATATTAACCATATGAGACAAGAATTTGATCCCTATTTCACAGATGTAGAAGCTGGAGTTCAGAGGATTAAGCAACTTGCCCAAGAACACAGAATCAAGTCCAGAGTGGCTGAGCCAGGATTTAACTCAAGTCAATCTAGGAGCAAAGCCCAAACTCTTTCTACCCTATTGACTGCACTTAAGCTAAAAGAAGTCCTTCTGTTGCAAGTCAACAATCAGTCACAGGTTAATTAACTTCTAGGTACACATACCTCAATTTTTAAGAGTGCCTCTCTTAGAAGAGAGCGAGTAGGAATACAACGCTCCTTAATTCCACACTTCTGGCTAACATTCTGGAATAATAAGTCCTATTTTTTTCTTTCATTTGAAATACTTGTTCAGGTTTGGCTCCTGGTGGTTTGCTTTTTAACTGAACTGGGAAAACCAGAGTAAAACCTATCAGTGATAGAGGAAAGGAGAGATAGCCAGAGGCCTTACATCACTGGCGATCTCCCGGGATGCCCGAGCTGTCTGGAATGGGATGGCATCCAGCCTGAAGTCGTAGCCGCCAGCCCTGGTCTGTTCCCAAGAATTTCTGTAGACTTTCTAGATGGGGAAAACAACAAAGTGAGTGAGCAGGCAGTGAATAACTCCATGTCTGGCATGTTGCTGGTTCTCAGTGGGAGCAGTTCCTGAATGCATCCCCTCTGCCTTGCTGGTGCCCAGAACAGCAGAACCCATGGCTCCACCTCCATCCCGAGACCTTCCCTGGCTCTGGGATTAGTGGGGCTGAACACAGAGACCTTCAGCTCTAAGCCCCCAACCTGGGCATGAGGCCCTCCTCTTGGGGATTTTGGGGCCAGTGGGTCTGGCTCATTGGCTAGATCCCATTGGTATCATCAGACACCCCACCCCACTCCTTCCTGTTTCGGAATTCACTTTCCGTGCCTCAAGTTTGTAGCTTCCAGATGCCAGAACTCAAAGTTTGAGAACGCTGTTTCTTCCCACATGCTGGACGTGCTGTTCCTTGGGTACTGGCACCCGTGTGTTCATTAGCTGCGTTGACGTCCTAGGGGTCCCTCAGCTACCTCTGATGCCATGTGACACTGCCACTCTGAAGCCTGCTGCGTCCCACAGGCACCCCCAGCGCCTGCAGCGAGGAAGAGCCTTCACCTGAATTAAATTGATTGCCGACTTCCTGACCCATGTATTTCACATCTTCCTCTTTCATTTTTTCCCTTTTCAAGCCGTTCTCACACACCCTCTGGGAGTCTGTAATCACATCCTCTTAGACCTCGGGTAGACCCACATCACCGAGACAGGCATAAAAATCTCCCGTGCCTTCATGTAGTTAATATTATTTTTTAAGATAAGGGAATGGCACCATGAAAGGAGCCATCTGGAGATCCCAGCGGAGGGCTGTCCTTTATTCAGCCACCGAGAAGGAAGACAGCAGGTGAGGCACATCACCAGCAGATGACAAAGTGACAGCCCCACACCAGGTCGGTCACTCACTCATTCCAAGAGCCCCAGCAGGTCAGGGCAGGGTGGGGGGTGGGGGCCTTAAGACCCTTATTTTTATCACTTGGAAATAGAGGTCAAGGCCGAAGCTCTGTTCTACAGGAGACTGGGGGATTTAGCAAGGGAGGAATGGCAGATCAAAAGTAAAGTGCCTCATGCCCTCCGCAAGTGGGCCTGGAACGCAAGGGGCCGTGAAAAGCTTGCGTCAAATCTGGTGGACCTCATCATTTTTAGGTACTGCTGTCTGTCAGCACCTTCACCTTCAGCCTCGCCGCCAACTCCAACATCCAATACCACAAAGCGTGATAAATACTAAACACCCCCTATGCTCAAAGGGCAAGAAACACAGAGCCAGTCATCACTGGGGTAATCACCTAATTGATGGGTCACACACAGGCCCAAGGGATTAGGTTTACTGGGTCACCACTGAGTTTAGCAGGCGGGACTGAGCAATGCAGAAGAGGGGGGGAGCATTCAGATAACAACCAACCCTTTAACATTAGGTATCCTATTTGGCGGTCCCCCAAATATTAGAGTAGTAAATGGAGTCAAAACCCTTCTCATTCCCTAGAAAGGAGCCTGTCAGCGCCTCCCTTAAAAAAGCCAGGCTCGGTAACCACCGTACACAGCAGCAAACGGCCGCATCACCCCACTTTGGTGTTCAACGCACCCCAGCTTCCAAGTCTCTGCAACTGAGGGTCAGCTAGAGAACATGGCCCAGATTGGGGTTCTCCCAAGGCTCTGCCTCCCTTTCTCTTGGTAACTTCTCCCTGTATACTATTTGCTTGATTGTCATCACTTCCTCCCTGAGTTTTTATATTCCGTTGAGGTTTTTTGCCTTGCCACTGGGAGTCTTTAGATTCCGTAGGCTCTTTGATTTGGAACCCTGGGTGTTCCTCTTCTTTATCACAGTGGGCACAGGTTTGTCCTCATCCTCACACATTAGAGTCATTTGATTTTTAGTTATTTCGGCTGCCTTACACATCTCAATGGCTTTCTTTGCCCAGGAAGGTCACTTTCCCTCCACATCTTCCTCACAGAGCACTTGATCCAATTGTGCGCATTCTACACGCCCCCGAAGAAGTGCTCTTTCAAAGGAGGTCCATCGGCTCTCCATATCCGCATGCCCTGGCAGCTAATTTCAGCTCCTGGACTCCACAGACTTGTGAGAGGAAAGATGCTTTGTCACCAACCTGGGGTGGCTGTCCTCCTTACGCTGGGCCCCAGATGGACTGGCGGTCTTACCCCAGCGTCCAGGGCTCAGGGCCTCCAATATTCCTCAGATGGAGGCCCTACCTTCCCCCATCCGTGAAGCGCTGACATGGTGGATGTTCTGTCGGAGCTCTGCTGAGGGGAAGGTCCCGCTTCCCCAGATGGAGGTCAGCCCACTAGAGCTGCTGTTCTAAAATTATCCCTCACGCATCCCTCAAAAGCATCAAATGGTCATAATAACTCATATTTACAAAGCGCCATGGCATTCACTGCATGGGATCCCACAGGGCTTTACAAATGCAACAAACTAATACACACGCTAACTAGAAGGCACCTCTCGCCAACCCCCGCGAGGCAGCCACCTCTGGGGTGAGCGGTAGCAGCTGTTGATCTGCACAGAGCCCCAGGACACAATGGTCAGGCCAGGGAGGGAAGAATGGCCGGACTCTGGGAGGCCCCACGCTGCCCTGGGCCGACACACTCAGCCTGTGTTATTCTGATCTGACAGCATCTTTTGATTCTGCTGCCTTGCTACCTGTTATCCCAGGATCACAGCCTTGCTGGCCAAGCAGCTGCCTATTCTACTACAACCAGGGGCCTCCAACCCCTGCTAACAACAAGCATGGGTTTAGGAAACAGCGTCTTGGTTATGCACGCAAAGGGCACACATCCAAGGGAAACTAAAGTGTTGGAGGCCCCAGCCTCACACACAAAGGAGCGGATTGCATTCGGACCTGATGCACTACAATGGCAGCATCTTTCCAAACTGTGGAGTGAGGAAGCACACTCTGCCTCCAAAGTTCTTCTGCTCTGAATGGCTGAGAGGTGCCCAGGAAACACACAGAGCATGGGGTCTACAGCTGCCGTGGCCAGGGGACTGTGCCTCTGATGACAGAGCTCTTTGGAGCCATACCCAGAATCAGAACTTTAGAGCTGGAAGGAACCACAGGTGTCAGTTAGCCCAGCTCCATCCCCATTTTACAGCTGAGGAAACTGAGGCCCAGCAAGGAAACTGACTCAAAGTCGCACATGCAGTTTGTCCCGTTCTCAGTCCAGTGTTCTTTCTGTTACAAGTCCTCCTTCCTAGGATTGTTTTTTTTTTTCAAAAAAACAAATAAAATCCAGCCTGGGCACAGATAACTTCACAGAAATCAGGCACACACCACATGACCTGCTGATTCACTTACATCGCTGAGATGCAGCGCGTTGAGGCGGGCTCGGGTGAAATCAGGGTGGTCAGGAACCAGGGTGTATCTATGCAGGGATTCCGCATCCCCCAACCTGTACAGGCGCTGTGGGTAAGACAGGCTCACAGTAAACAAAGAGCTGCCCTTGTTGAAACTGCTGGTAAAAAGCAAGCTGCCTCTCCCACCCGAGTGCCACCATGAGAGCAGAACCCAGCCCTATACATGGACAGCACCCACCCCACACACACAGAAAGCACTAATGGAGGGGCCCATGTGCCCAGGTCAGATGGGCTTGGCTGGTTTGAAAATAGACCCTGTTTAAAAAATTCATCAAGATCTGCTCCAGATGGGCAGCATACCAACATCCTGGTTGGCCGTATGTGTGTTTTACAAACAGTATAATGTGAGTGGACACTTCAGAGAGTCTTTGCAACTGACCATGGTTCAAACTTTTTACTAGTAACCAGATGCCTTCATGCCTTTGCTGCTTAACAATAACATTATGAAAAGATGCAAGAACAAATACATCTTTTTTATCATATGATGCCTTAATGTGTGTTCAGAAAATTAAAGTTTTTGAAGTCCATCAGGGTCCCAGGAAGGTAAAATTTTAAAACTCAAGCTTAATCTTCGTTACTATTTTAGAGCAGTGATCTGAGAATTGCAAACAATTTTAGGAAATGATTGCGTATCATCTATTTTTAGAGAGGGAAATATAGGATTTAATATTCTGGTCTGTCACCAAATTCAATTTGGGCTTTGCACATGTGACTGAGTCAGTACAACATTTGGACTCTGTAGAAGGATAGGCCAGCTTTGTCACGTGTGTGTAAAATCGAATCCCTTGACAATTTCAGAGAAAAAACATATTTAACTTCCTAATCTTTGAAATAAATACAGGAGAGAAGAAATTATAATAAATCATAGAATAAAAGCAGAAAGAAGCTTTACATATAGCTGTCCTTTTCTTTTTTTCTAACTGGGCTATGTTCAGCTTTTAATTCCATCACCATCTATCAATAATTACAATGTATCTGATATAGTGTTTGGCAAAGGATCATCAATAATACTTTGTATTATTATTATGATTACAAATCAAACCATAGGGACATTTATTGAGGACTTACTACGTTCTAGATACTTGCTAAGAGCTTCAAGGATTTTTATTTACATAATCCTTATTTTAATTCACTTAATCTTATGAAATGGTACAATCATTTCCCTCCTTTGAAGGAAATGGAGGTCAGAAGAGACAAAGTAGCCCAGGAAGACCCAGGTAATACAAGGTTTGCACTCACATCTCTCCCGAGCCCATACTCTTAAGCACTGACCACTGGGAGGCATTCCCCACTACTGGACACCTGGGATGAGCAATGAGAAAACACTCACCTCACTGCAATGTATGTAGCTGTTCTTGGCATGAAGCAGGTCCGGGGAGTCAACCACTGTGGTGAACTTGATACTGTCCGGTTTTTTACGGTATTTGGTCTGTAAGAGGAAGACAAAGATTCCCATAGAAGAGAGTCCAATGCCATGCATTTTCCTGGATGCAGTTTCCCCCCACCTACCTAGTACCAAAGATGCCAATGACATTATTGGAAAACAATATGGTGGCACCTTACAAGAGCACAGAAGAGATCCAAGCTGCCTCTGTGATAAGGATGATTTTATAGGTATTTGCTCTCTTGGAAAAAGAGGCTGCAAAATACCATAGCTCACCACAACAGAGGAATTGAGTAGAGGGAAGGATTCAGCATCAGTGTGGCCCTGCTCAGACCTTGTCCAAGTAAGTTCTTCTATTAAGAAACTGAAGAAGGCAGGAGGATATCTTAGAGGAGATCCCAAGGTAAGAATCCCCATCAACACCGTGGGGAGCTCAGTAAATGTAATGACTCCTGTGCAACTTTAACAGCATCAGAAAGCAGATAACCCCTGGGTTCTGGACACTCGGAGTACACTCAGTAGGTGGGTGGCAAATTCCACACCTCCCCATTAATGGGCCAGTTTAGATCATAATTGTATATGATGTTTCTCTTGAGAATCTTCTAATGCATCATCCCTCTTTCACTGTCTGATTTGGAACATGCCTTTGACTCCCCGGCATGTGAGTTCATTTGGAGGGAAATCTTGCTCTGCCTTGGAATTTGGTTGCAAATGTCCCTGGGAAAACACTGGGAGTCCAGTGACCCTGGGGCCCTCTTGGTCCTCTCCACCCCATGAGCAGGTTTCCTCTTCATGGGAAAATAAATGCTGGTTGTATTTATGGTAGAGTGACATTAACGGTACCTCACTGATGAGTTCTCCAGCCTTCTTTGCATTCTCTATCTGTGGGGAACTCAGTGCCAGCCACCCTGTCCCCTTCATGCCCATCAGGTCTGATTTGTAGCGCAACTGCAGGAAGAGAATCATTGGCTTTTATCAGAAGAGTCTCTAAGGCTGTCAGGGCATTTCAAAAAGATCTTTGATTTGTAATCACACTTGTAATAATGCCTCATCACAACATTTCAACACCTTCATTTGGACGTCTTCTGAATGTCATTAAGTCAAACTGTTTGAATTTGTGCACTCTGCCAAAAATTGAATAATGGATCATGCATAAGATACAAGAAGGCCCCACCAGTGAATTGGCAGGATTTCAGGCAGAAGGTAATGACCTCTGCAGAGGATCAACTTAAGAAAGAGCTGAGAAATATGCCTGAGCCCAAGCATCAGCCCTGATTACCTTGTTACATTTTGGCAGTGAAGCAATTGCCTGCCTGCCTAAATAGAAACATCTTACACACTTTCAACTGATGAAAGGACTTTGAGCTCTGGATCAAGCCTGCTGGGACTCAAAGCAAATCACTTTACCAAAAAGTGACTCAGTTTCTCTCTCTGATACCTGAAGGTCATAACAACCCTCTGTTTCTATGAAAACTACTGACAGCCCTCAGGAGCAAAAGCCACTCTGTATGTTAGATTTGGTTTTGTGTGTGGCAGCTGGGGGAGGGGGAGGTAATTATAGCAGGACCCCAGAAACTGGAGCAAACTTAGGTGCCACCATCTAAGTAAGAGTACATAAACCATTTTAATCTTTTTGTGCCTAGGTTTGCCACTCCTCCCACTGTTACTCATGACTTGCTTATATTGCAAAAATGGGCTAAGCCATATCCATTTTCTTCATTTTAAGGACTCAGAAGATTAGAACTATGGCATCATTCCTGGGAGAAAATCGTTTAAGTGGTGCTTTAAGCCAATAGGCCTGATTAGTAGTCTCCTAAAACATTAAATCTTATTACTGTTCCTCGGTCTGCCCATTTCCTAGGATGAGATAGTCGCATGAATGCTTTTCTTGTTCCCTTTATGGAAATTAGGTATTTTTAAAGGTGGAAAAAGACTCTCTAAGGAAATCTGAAATTTGGATTTAAATGAAGCTGATGGCATTTGTCTAATTTAGATATAAGCTCTGCTGTAACGCAAAATATCACTCCAGAAGTCAGGCTTTCGTCCTTTTTAGTTTTCTTTCATTTTGGGATTCACAGCGTTGCTCACAGCTGGCCTCAAAGAGGGTCCGTTTCTGATCTACTGTCTGCTGGTTAATGCCCCTGTGCAAATTCGACTCTGCTTTCCAACTGGTGAAGGGAGACATCACTCAGGTTCAGGAGCAGGTTTCAAAACCCCATGTCAGTAAGATTGCTTTTTATACCGCGATCTTTAGTCTACACCGGCAAAGCTTTTGCCTGCCACTCTGATAAAGAACAGAGAAAATTGGATAAATTTCTAAGTTAGAGAGAATAATCCTACAGGGCCTCTTCACAGCCAGGCCCTGCTCCTTTCATAAGCGAGATGAAGTGGGGAGCACTCTTTCAACTTGCCTTTTGTTGAGCTGAACAGTACAATCGCAGGTAAGTCAGAAGGCAAGATGCAGGTTCCCCAAAGATCTGACTGTGCCTCCGACTCTCTTATAAATGGATTGTCTATTGATATTTCAGCTCCCAGCGCAGCTCTGACTATTCACGTAGACCCTAAAAACAACACACCTGCCCCAGACTTCATGATGGGAGAGGGGAGGAGGGGAAGGAGGTCGAGAAGAATCAGCTGCCCAAAGATGGTTTCCAAGACAGAGTCAAAGATAATAAGAGACCTTCTCATGCTGCCCAGCTAAATTCTTCTCCAAACAGCAGTCTCCATATTTTCCTTTGCACATATTAAGGCCTGGCTGACACCTTCAAATGCACCCATGGGGTTTCCCAGCACCGTATTTTGGAGCCCTGCATTATAAACGTACGAGCTGCAGGTTTTGGTCCCTGATTCCAACAGGTATGACATAAACAACTGTACCTGGGAGGTGGCCGCGGGTAAGGGGTATATTTATTGTATTAATAAGACTCATTATAATCATTGCCTTGTATAGCATGTATTTTGCTTTAGACTCATGATCTCACTCAGTCCTCACACCATCCTGCTACAGAGGGCTTCTTCTACCCATCTACAGAGCAATTTTGGTGTTCCAGTGATTGTTTAGAACTTGGAGGAGCTATCAGTTGCTGTCATTTGGGCATAACACACAGGTAGCACTAAGAAAGCACCTGGGTTTCTAATCCAGCCACCAGGGGGCACCAAGAAGCACTGAACAAGGAGCCAGGAGACCAATGATTCGTCTTTGCCTCTTAACAGGCTATTTGGTCTTGGGCAAGTCATTTCCCTGCCAGCTTGGGATCCTGGCAAGTTACTTAATATTGCTGCATCTGTAAAAATGTGAGTAATACCAGTACCTGTCTAGATACTAAATGAGATAGTCATGCAAAATATTTAAACAAATGCCTGGCCCAGAGTAAACATCCCATGCATTTTAGCTATTGTTATTGTCATCGCTGTTATTTCTGATGGGGAAGCTGAAGCCCAGAGAGCTTAAGGAGTCTTTCCAAGCTCACAAGCTGTAAAGGGTGAGACCAGGACTGTCCCCCGACAGTCCCTACCTGTGCTTTTTAGTACTTCCTGCTGCCCCTGTGCAAGATCACAGCCATTCATGGTGGAGAATTGCCTGGACAGAGCGTGTGTCAGGTGCATTCCTTGACTTGAGCAATCATGCCCTTGAGAACCTTTTCCCCAGGGCTGAGCACCTCTTGACTCCCTCTGGCCAGACCCACAGCTTTCCTTTTGGCCTGGGTGGGAGAGGGCAGGAGAAGGGGCTGAAAGCTGGGGGCTACTCTTCCTCCTACAACCTCTGCTGAATTGAGTAAACTCATGTTGCACATTTGTTTCCTTTCCTGTATAAGATAGCCACATGAAATTAGATTTTTCCATAATGATTGCAAGAAAACTGAAGCTTCCGACCCAGGCTGGACATTGTGAGGTCCACTGTTCACAGCATCTCAGAATCCAGACCCCCTAAATGAACAAACTTGAAATGAACAGAAAACAATACATGAAGCACAATAGGTAATTTTAAAAGTTTCTCAGCATTCAAAATTTTAATACATGTCTTATTTTGTAAAATGTCAGCCTATTGCCAGCTACCATTCCTTGGAATACTTTTTAGATTGTTCTTCCTACCATTTTTAGTGTTAAAATATCCTTTCTTTTCATAAATCACAGTGACATAAATGATAGCTTGAGGTCGTATTTAGTTTTTTTTCTTTTTCCTTACTTAGTAAAATAAAAATATGACATTATGCTGATGCCACATTTAAAAACTATTTGCCCATGAGCCCCTAAATCTGGGGTCACCGATCAAATTGTACCTCTTCGTTTTTCTGATGGAGTGATGGAGGCCTAGAAAGTGAAGGCACTGTTGAGAGACCCACAGCCAGTAAGTGACAGAGCTGGGCTTCTAATGTACATCTTCAGGCTCCCAGCTGAGTGTTCCCACCTGCCCTGCGGGGCTTCTGGGGCTTCTTCAGGGGCTTGCCTGGTTCCAGAGGTTTCTCTTCTCCCCAGGAATAGGCCATTGGCAAGAGGGGCCCTGATTGGGCACGGAGTCATTCTATGAGCTATTCTTGAGGGCTACTGGATGGCATTCTAGTAAGTGGAAGGCCTTTCCAATTGGAACTTGGGCTGGCACTTTAGTAACTACGTCCCCTGTATGGGGCCCAATGAATTCACCTGCTCCATACTTGACTTAATGGTGAACAGCACAATGTTGCCATTCCAGCAAACTGGGATGGATAATTAGATGGTCTCTTCCTGTGCCATATAGCTCAGAGCAGTCATTGCCCTGAAGGCAACCGAAAAGGCTTGTATAGAGAACATCGTCAAAACAGCTAACACTGACTGGCATGGTGCTATGGACCCAGCCCTGTGCTAAGGGCTCAGCTGAGAATTGGGTTCTCAATCTGGTGTCATTTTGCCCCTCCCAGGCACAACTGGCAATATTTAGAACATCCTGGGGTTACTTAGAACAACTGGGGGTAGGTTGGAGCTATGGGTATCTAATGGGTAGAGGCCGGGGATGCTGCAATACACAGAATAAGGCCCCACAACAAAGGATTATCCTGCCCAAAACATCCAAGGAGCTGGCATGGAGAAACCCTGATGCTGGTGATAGGGTGACGTGAAAACAGTCCCATGGGTTATGGTCTAAAATGAGAGCCTTCCTCCTGGGCCTAGAGAGACAGTGTGTGCCTGCCACACACCACGTGCTCCGTAGTGCTGACCAGGACCACACTATCATCTGACTGCATCCAGCCAAGAAAAGTGAGGCCCAGAGAAGGCATGGGACTGACTCCAGAGGAGCTGACTCCAGAACCTTCCACCGTGTGGGAGGGGTTGGTGGCTTTGGGGTTGGGGGGTGCTCTCCTTTCTAAATCCAGTGTCTACACCTGCACTGTAGGAAGCATGACTCCCCTGCACTGAGCTGCCACCTGCCCAGAGAGCGGGATGCACGAGGGCGTGGGTTCTGGAGCCGTCCTGTCTTGGCCACTCCCACATGACCTCGTTTGTAAAATAAGAGCAACACCTGTCCCCACCTCTTAGTGCTGGATCAAGGGTGACAGGAGGGCAAACAGTCACAAGTGTCAGCTGTGTTTCAGTGGCTCTTCTCCTGCCATCCCCATCATCTGCCATGCAGCCCCTGTTGTCTCTGGGACTCCCTCCCTGACCTCGTCCTCCTCCCTCACCCACCTGCTGCTCTCTGGCCTCACAAATGCAGAGGCTTCTCCAGCTCAGGGTCTTGGCCTTTGAATTTGCTGTTTTGTTTGCTGGAGTGCTCTATCCCCTGCCCTTACCCACGCTGGTCCTTGCTCAAATGTCACCATTTCAATGGGAACTACCTTTTCCCCCTATTTTAAAGTACACATGTGCAGGTATGTACACACGTTCACACCCTCCTACCCCATGTCTTGGCTTTGTCTGTTTCCATAGCATGCATCACCACCTGATGTACTCTATATTTTACTTATTATATTTTATCTCCCTCCCATACAGTGGAAGCTCCATGAGCATAGGACTTTTTTGACTCTTGTTGACTGCTGTATCCCCAGGGCCTGGAACGGTGTCTGGTACATAGTAGGCGATCCATAAAATTTGTTGAATGATTGAGTGAATGATTCCAATCTACATGACATAAATGGAACAAGTCTTTGTTTGGGGTGGGAGGTAAGGGTCTAAAAGGCTAAGGAAGCAGATTTCCCAGGCTTGATGCGAGGAGGAATGTCAGGGCTGGTGTGCAACCCACAAGGCCCCTCCTACCTCACTCTGCAGGGCATGAGCTTTCCTGGCCCAGGCCATCTTCAGGTCCTCGGGCAGCGCTGTGAACTCGTGGCACTGTGTCCTGTAGTTGCGGTCGCTGGCCAGGGCCTGGGCCTTCCTGGCATGGACCAGGTGCACCATGTCCATGGGCAGGTGGCACTGGGCTTGGCTGCTCGCTGCCTCCCTCCTGTACTGATACTCACTCTGCAGCTGGCCCATCCGCCGACAGTGCTGGAGCCGGGGGTCGTCGCTCACCCTCCGGGCCCCAATCAGTCTCCCTCGCTCCTTCACAAAGTCATGTCTGTAGAGAAACTGGAAGGGAGGACAAGCCAGTCAGGAGCTGGCATTGCACCTGCTTAAATTCCACCTGTGCATTTTCATTGCAGACCCTAGAAAAATCACCTGTTCTTACACTAAGAGGTAATGATTATAAGAAAAACCACAGTGAGGTTGGCCGGAGAGCATGCTTTCTCCCTAGGGCATGAACAATTAAAACATCGCTGCATTCGTTCTACCTAATTAAAACCAGATCCTCAAAATCTAAGTAAGGGCCCCACTCCCCTGACGGGTCCTGTGGCTAAAAAGAATTTATTAGAAAAGGTAAAAGAGAAACTTGTGCTTCCTCTGTTCACACTTGGAACCCAAAAGACAGGATCTATTTATTTGAAGTCCATATTTTCTATGGTTTGTTCGTGGGAAAGAAAAAGTCACCTTCACATCCCAAAGCTATGCATGCTATCACAGAGTGGCTGGGACATAGCTGGCAAATCCTAACACCAACACGTGAAACTACAGGAAGCTGAGAGGGAGATGTGTTATGGCTGTATTACAATTTTGGCTGAGTTCTCTTTATAGTTTTGGGTGGAGTTAGAAAACAGCTAGTTCACACATTGCAGGGGGGTCACTGCCTAGACATTGCAATTAGTAATAAATCATAATCTCCTTGCTGCTTGAGCCCTTTGCCTGAATTTAGCTTCGGATTAACAGAGCCTTTCCTTTCCCTCCCTCCATCCAAGAATCTCATTCAAAACTAATATATTCTGCAGGGGACATCCTATCTCACACGATGACAGATATGCTTTAATTCAGGAAAATCAGCTGTAGACATGGTTTTACATGAAGTTAACAGAAATTAGGCAAGATGGAAGGTCGTATCATTCAACTCACATCACTGGCTATATCTCCAGAGACCCGAGCAGCCCGGAAGGGGAGAGCGTCTACTGTCAGCTTGTAGCCCTGAGCACGGAGATTATGCCAAGACTCCTTGTATTTTGCCTACAGTAGGAACACATGTAGATCTTTAAAAAAAAAAAATTACATGAATCAGCCAACAAAGGCTAACCCTTTCATTTGTAGTACATTGTTCCAGAATCAATTTCTGACAAGCAAAAAACTTTCTATCTTGCAAAGAATGTCTCATTAGCACACACACCATCGTGGGCTCTGGTATACGTGTCCTCGATGCATTTATGAAAAAGTCTATTTAACCTGAGCATCTCGAAGACGCTTTTCTAAAAGTTTATGTGAACACCAGAAGGGTCACCGTGAGACCACATCACAGACACAGGTCCATGTGGCTTTGGAGCACGTGGAACTGCAGCAACAAGAAAGGCTTACGTCACTCAGATTGGCCGCATTTGTCTTGGCTCGGACAAACTCAGGCAGACCCACGGTTGTCGTGAACTGGTGTCTAGCATCCTCTCCAGCTGCTTTATAGAGGCGCTGGGCAAAGAAAGAGAAAAGAAAAAGCCAGAAGGAGAGTGAGTGAGTGCATTGGAGGTTCCTCGTTTACAACTGAAAGATAGGTTTTAAAAGGCCATTCATTCACTGCGTCACAGATACGCCTTCAGCCTCAGAGATGTCTCTTTCCAGAAAGACAGTCTTTGATGAGTCAAACTGAGTGCTATAAAAGGACTATATACCTAAGAAATTGCAAGTTGCTTTTGGCAGGGTTTGGAACATGTTACCCCAAAAGATGGCACCTTGGCACATTGAATATTTTAAGCTGAAGGAATTTGAGAAATGGCAGGTGCTGAAAGAACTCTCTCACCTTCTCTCCTGAAGCAAGTTGCAAGGTCTTCCATGGACAGATGCCCTCCCTCTGCCTGGAGGAAAAGCGCATCCTATCTCCAAAGACGGAGGGATGCAGAGGGAACTGTAACAAACAGACCTTGCTGGGTCTGCCCACCACCACCACACTGCCCCTTGTACTACACTTAGCGCACCTCTTTTGTCCTAGCACATTTCTGTGACTTTAAACTCTTCAATACACCTAGCATAAAAATGTTCAGGCTTACTATTTCTTTTGCTCTTCATTTTCTTATGAAGGTGCCCGTTCCACGTAAAGCTTCTATTAAATAAAGTTGTGTGCTTTTTTGTTGTTCATTTGTCTTTCATTACAGAACCCCAGCTAAGAACCTAAGATGGGTACCGGAATAGGTATTTTTTTCCCTCCCCTACCCTTTGCTCAATAATAAGCTGGGGAAAGAAAAACACATTTCAGAACACTACCAACTTCTTCCCACCATCAACTTTTTCCTGAGGACACAGTGTAAAGACAATACTAAGATCTGAGAAATTTAGGGGAAGCTCTGCTTGGTGAATGGGAGGTTCCCAAATCCTGGTTTACATCCTTTCTAAAGCCCTGGGCTCCTTCCATGGGAGAACGAATCCCAACACCGCCCTGGGTGGTCCCAGCCAGTATGAAGGCATCTTTTCTCATGATTGGAACTGGGTCTGTGGTTGCTGTGTTCCCTGGAGGCCCGAGGCCATCCTAAGAGGCATAGTTACCCCACAGTGGTCAGCTCACAAAGCAGGCAGGAAAGGCTCCACAGGACTTTAAAATTGATAACGTCATTACACAGCCCTTTGGACTTTCTTATCCTAAGCTGCTGTTTCTTAGTTTTCGACTTGGGTGAGAGTGGGAACTAATCATATAAATAGTCAAATCTCAACTGCCTTCTAATTTAACTCTCTGCCAAGATCTCACTTTCTATTTCAAACTTATAAGAGCCACTAAGAAGCAGAACCGACAGGTCCGAGGCAATGATTTTATGAATGAGATTCCTTCCCTCTGCATGCCTCCTCTGCTAGAGATATTAAAGTGTGAACTGGGTAAATGGTGAGGGAGAAGAAGAAAGGATAGAAATTCCAGAAGTCTGACAAACACCACACACATAACTTCCTTGAATAACCACACATCTTCCATCTACTAAGCACTGACTGACAACATAAAAGTCGTTCACCAATATTTGCCTAGAAAGAACGACCAAAGGACAGACCAGTACTTCTCAAACTGTAATGTGCAAAGGAAACACATGAGCATCTGGTTAAAAGATGGTGTGGGTTCAGTGGGTCTGAGGTGGGTCCTGAGGTTCGGCATTTCTAACAGGCTCCCAGGAGATGCTGGCACTGCTGGTCTGTGACTGCATTTGGTGGGGGGAGACTATGGACTAAACCAGATTTCCAACCAGGCCTTCTTTCCTTCTGGAAAATGTTTAGGCTCCACATAATAACATTCTTTTCTTTCCAACGGTCCAAGCAAACACCCATGCTTCCCCCCAACCCAGAAATATTCACACATATTTTTAACAGTCTAGCAGTTCTTTAAAAGCCCATTCCAACGCCATCAGGAGATTTTACCTCATTCGTGATCTGGGTGCTGAGTTTTGCGTGAAGGAGGCTGGGAGTGTCTGCCACGGCCGTGTACCTGAACGACTGCGGATGCTGACGATATTTACTCTGAAGTCACACACAGGAGGGAAGGAGAAGACTCGGTAAGGGATAAAGCCAGAAGGAGAACCAGCTCTTAAGTACTAGTTATACAACCTCATTTTGCAAAGGCTGTTAGTCTGCCATCTGGAATCCAGACCAGCACCCGCTCTTGTGACCTCAGAACTCAGTGGGATGAAGAAGCAGAGACCTTTGCTTGCTGGAGACCCAGACCTCCCCAGCTTTGGAGTGTCCCAGAAACAACTGAGCATCTTAAAAATACATATGCCTGCACTCTACCCAGGAAGGCCAGGATTCAGTAAATCGTCAGTCAGCCCAGGCTTCTATATTTTTTTAAAGCTCCAAAGGGGATTCTGATGCATTCCCAGGTTTAGAAACCACTTGCTTTAGATATTTCACTGGAAAAGCAAAGCACAAAGTTAAATCTCCACTCCCACAATGAGGCCAATCCCACTTTCTCAGAGCTCCTCATCAACGAGTAAGCCCATCCAAAGCACCCAGGCTGGCCATGGACAACCTTTTACTTCCAGGGCCTTCCATTATGCATCTACCATGAATGGAGGTCCCAGAGCCCTCTCAGGGTTAAAAAGATAAACATCCCTTAGGAGTTCAAAGACTTAGAATTCTAGACTTCTGTATTTTTACCAAGAAATTATCCCCAAACTTAGAGCAACCATTTGATATACAGCCACCAGAGAAACCCAGTGCTGACATTAGTGCTAATCCTCACAAAAACTAAACAGGAGCAGTATGAATATCCCTATTTGACTGATTAAGAAGTTGAGGCTCAGAGAGGGCAGGTGACTGGCTTGAGGTCACAAGCAGATGAATGCTGGCCTGGAATTTCATCCGATGGTCTCCAAAGTCTGCCCTCTTCTCATTGTACACAAGGCCACTCTTCAAAGGGACCCTAGGAAAGTACACCTTAGGAGCCAGTGAATAATTGTTCTGTGTTAATAGAGGAACTGACTCACTCTGTGCAAAGTCATCTTCATGACACCCAGTATGAAGGAGACGGGCTGGGCAAGAGGTTATGCAGAGAATTAACAGTGCTAAGGATGAGACACCTAACTCGAGCCAGCAGTAAGAAACACACTGAGCGCTGTGGACCTTCCCCAGCTGTGCAAATATACTGGACACCCATCCCCGCGCCTGGCTCCCAGTTACCTCACTGATGAGTTCAGACGCTTTCTTTCTCCCTTCAATCTCCAATGTGCCTGGAACAACGCAGGCGACGCCTCGCATAAAGTTCAGGTCTGACCGGTACAGATTCTATGAGAAACAATACAAGGAATCAGAAAAGCCAGACTCACAGACCAAGCCAGCAAAGAGAAGCCGGAGGACCCACGACAGGACAGCATCCTAATTAACGCTTCTTAGTAAATGCCCATTAGGGAAACAAAAATGTAGGGCAGAAGAGAAAATTTCTGGTGCCTCGAGTCCCAAGAGCTGTTAGAGGGATGCTTAGCAGACTGTTATTTTAATGTGGGCTATCAAAAAATAAACGCTGCGGCAGACTGTGGTGAGAAAGTCAGTTGTCTCGGGGCAAACTGGAAATGGTTTAATAGGTCTTCTAAAACAAAACTCAGCAGCAGAGGGCGGCATGAATTAATCATGGGTTAAGAAGGAACTAATAACTGAATCCAGAACAAGATGGCAAAGGCCTGCCCATGTCTGTGTGGGTGGGGGCGAGTGTGTGTGCCAGAGTGATTTGGGCTGACAGTTTAAAGGGTCCCCAAATTCACTCCTCTTCAGCCAGCGAGGTACCCCCTGGGTGTGCTGCCTTCCAGTTGCTATCACAGGGCGAGGCAGGACAAGCGAGGGCTCTGCTCAAGTGACAAACGGGCCCCTGAGCCAAGTGCGGCAGATCCCTTGTTCCTATGGCTGCTCTCGGGTTCCTGACAGTTTATGTCATTCGGTAAACACTGTACACAGGTGTAAAATTCCAACAGATGACAGATACTCAGATCTGACTGCTGGGCAGGCATCACCAAGCCAGGAAGCAGTTTTGTGTGGTGTTTTATTTTCCACACAGACCCATGACTTGCAAATCTCAAGCACGGAAACCCAGCAAGCTAGGGAACAGGAAGAACCAAGCAGGCTGCCGCCTGGTGAGAGGAGACATCCTGGGTCTCTTTGGGAGTGAGGAAATTTTCCATGCTTCCCAACCCTCCCAGACTTGCCCTGCTTCAGTAAACAGGTGGCAGGAGCTAGGAATTCGTGCCAGAGAGGCGTGACAGTGTCCAAGACCCCTCAAGAGGACCCAGGAAGGATCCCTGGGGCCCTGATTTCCCTGCCTTCCTCCTAACACACTCTCTGCCTGAAGTGGGCCAGTTACAAAGGGGCTCTGAGCAACCTCTCCCAAGGCCTGTAGCCCTCCTCAGAAGATATGGCACAGGAATATATGAACCCCAAGAGGAATCTCCAGTCCAACCCGAGGCCAGAGGCAGTATCATTGGCAAAACTGAACCTTGAGGGCATCTGTGTCCGATGCCATCTAAGTTCAAGTCTCGGCCTGTCCCTCCTTGTTCTCTGACAGTTGTGTGGTCTTGCGCAAGTTATTTAACTTCTTTGAGCTTTGCTATAATTTCTCTGTAAAGTGGGGATAAAGACTATTGATGTAGGGTTAGTTTGAGGTTTAAATGAGGTCGTACATAAAGATGTGATGCTTAGAATTCAGCAGAAATACTCAGTGAGTGGTCGTGGCGGTGCTGGTGAGATTTGTGGGATTGTGTTTGAGAGCTAGGCAGGAGCCCCAGGGCGGTGTGTCAAAAGAAAACTCAGGTTTAGGATCCCTCACCTTTAGGCCCTTCACTGTGCCGACAGGAGCTTGCAGGACACTGCCGTGGGGTCAAATCCGATAGGAAAGAGCCCCGAGAGAGGACAGGTCTCCTTACCTCGCTCTGTAACTGGTGAGCTCTCTTGGCACAGTGGAGCCTCAGGTCCTCCGCCAAGGAAGTGTACTGGGGGAGCGGATGTCTGTAGTCCTGGTCGCTGGCCAGGCTCTGCGCCTTCTTGGCATGCACCAGGGTTACCATGTCCAACGGTAGATGGAACTGCGCCTTTGAGCGTTCAAAACCTTTCTTGTAATTCACCTAGAGGAGCAGGCAGAACAATGGCAGCTATTTCAAAGCCACCATTTGCATCCGGACCCTCAGAGAGAGCAGCTACGATGCAGTTGTCCCAGATGAGCACAGGAGATGTTCTTGGCAGGGCCATTCTGCAGGGGCTGGGTTACTAAGCAGAACTCGCTCCAGGTCCTGACACTCACTACCCCCCAGCTCCTGGAGGTCACTGATTTGGGTATCAGAGGCCTGTGGTTCCCTCGGTTGGGGAAAATTCAGAAATTCAAGAGACAGATATAATCTCAGTGATTCCCTTGCCCATCTTTAGTTCTGCCCATTTTCCAGAGACAAGAAGATGCCCCTGCCCACCTGAGCATCACCCTCTCCAGGTCAGATTCTAGACACCGGGGATTCTTTTCTCATGCTAGCTTATGAAGAACATCAAAGAATCAGATGACCTCTCAGAAATCTGGGATCCAGGAGCAGTGGGTAGATGCTAGGAAAGCCAGTCCTGAGGGTGGGTCTTTCCAAGAACCCAACATGCATCCTGAGGGAGGAAGGGGGAGGCCCATTCCCAAACCACAAGCACCACTATAGTCCTGGAAGGAGCTGTTTGAAGGGCTATGGCACTTACTCCAGGAGTTTTTGGGGTCAGATGCATAGTCATCCTCCCAACCACTCCATCCTCCCAACCACCCACTCCCACCTCTGCCGATCTTCCCCTCCCTCTAGCATAAAGCCAAGGACAATTCATGTCCAACCCCAGGACAGAAAGTGGGGTTTGAAAATTTGACATGGGGAAACTGAAGCAGAGAACAAAATAGCAGAGAACGCATGAAGCTGTGGAAAGAGCATGAGATGTGGGGCTGGCTCCATGTCCTGGCTCTGTCCCTTTTTAGATGAGCTTAGAGAAAAGACTGAGCCACTCAGAGTTTAGATTTCCTTCTCAGTAAGCCAGGAGGAAAAACAAGATGCAGTTCCCAGAGGTAGCATGGTGGGTAAGTTCACATTGTTTTATAAAGTGTTTGGCCCTCTGCAGCATGTTAGACATATTATATTTCATCCCTGCCATTAGCCAGCTCACAAGGGGACAGTGTATGCACACAAGTGCCAGCATCCAGAGGGTGGAATCAAGGGTTGCAAACTCAGATGCCTCCAGGAGCCAGACAGGTAGCATAAACGAGTAAAGGAGGAAGTGGGGGGCGTGGGGGTGGCTGCATGACCAGGAGAGCATAGATCCCTTCTAAATGGAATTGTCAGTAATCACCCGAGGAATCCAGGTCTGGCTTCTGGCTGGAAGTCTAAAACTTTTACATACAATTTTGCATTTTTAAAGGTTTGCAATTAATTCACTCTGCAGGCTGAACAGAATACCTCTGCAATCCAAATCCAGCCGACAGAGCCCCCTTTTGTGGTCACTGGTTAAATCACAGAATGTCCAGCATGGAAAGGAGCTACGAGGTCAATGAGCCCAGTGTGCCACTGGACTGAGGATGAAGCTGAAGCCCAGAGTGGCACAGGGACCTCACAACACCACATAAGTAGTTATAACAGAGCCAGTATCCCTAACCAGAAGGACAGGCAACATTAGCTGGCTGTGCATCATTAGGCGGGGGGCCCAGCTCCATTGCACGTTCTCCCACTTACTTCACTCTGCAGCGAGCTCGCATGCACTGAATGTGCAAGGCTGACATCATCTTCCAAGCTCCGGGAGCCAAGCATCTGCCCTTTCATTTTCTCAAATGCCTCTTTGTATTTGTACTAAAGGGAAAGAAAGCGGGAGAGAGTAACAGCTCAGGGACAAGGGACACGGAATAGAAGAGGTGGGTATTGGGCAAAAATGTTTTGTTCTTTTGACAGTCCCTGGGTGAGTTAAAAGAAAACACATGGGAGTCGTCAAAAGGCCTATTCTTTCATATGCAAGACTCCCAATGCTAAAGGGCTGGATATGAATTGGCAGGACATGCTAGCACTTGGGCGGCCCACGTTGGAGGAAGGTGGGTACATTGTTCACAGTCTCTTCACGTGGACTTGCTTTAGGAAAACGTTTGGCAGAGGGTGCATTTCATCTGCCCGGGGCCCATGGCTACAGTCCAGCATTTGGCTTTGTACAGGGGCTAGGGGATTGTTTGTTGTAAGGTATGTTCCTTCTCACTGGTCGTTATCTGATTGCCCTAACACAGTCAGTGGGGAGAGGAGAGGATATTATCCACAGGCAAAAGAAGGCAGGGGTTAGGGGCAAACGGAGTAAAAATTGGTTAGTATTCAACACTGTCGCAGTGATAGAGGTGGACACTCACATCACTTATGATTTCACCAGAAGCCTTTGCTGCCTGGAATGGAATAGCATCCAATCTCAGTTTATATCCGCCATCTCGAAGTTTGCTCCAGGACTCCTTATAACGTGTCTGTTGGGAAGATGTGCACAAATAAAGACTTGCATGTGACTTGGTCCTTTCCCTTACTGAAATGGGAATCTGGTTTGTTGTGGGGTTTTTTAATTCCCCAGTTGGAGTTAGAGATATTAAGGTTTAGCAAAAACTAACAAAGAGTTGGATCCTGCCTCGTGGCCACCCTTGGTGGCAGGTGGAGAGCCAGGGGGTGGAGGCTGGGGGGTGGCAGTAAAAAGCAAGAACTTTGGAGTCAGACAGACCCAGACTTGTCTGAGCAGAAAGTTGATTGGAAAAAGGCAGCATGAGGCTATATGTTCAAAGCTCTTCATGTGGGAAAAAGAGAACTCAATTGTCTATTTTGGAGAGCAGGAAGGGGCTGCTGGTACAGAATACGGGAGGGAAGACTGACATCTTCCTAATCTCTCCCTGCCACAGCCCTGGATCTACTCATCTACATTTGGGTGCTTCCATTTCAGGCCCTCAACACAAAAGCCCTTTGTACTGAGGCTGTTTTCCTAGTCCCAGTCTTAGAAATGAGCTTGACTCTTTCTCAGACCAGCTACATAATTTGGAGGGCCCAGTACAAATGAAAGTGTGTTCAAACATGTTGTTCAAAAAATTACATATTTCAAGCTGGTGACAGCAAAGTGTTAAACCAGACACTGGGCCCCTCTGTGCACAGATGCTGCCCACTGCACAGGTGCCTTGACCTCTCATAATTAAAACCAGTACCCCTTCCATCAACCTCACCTCGCTGATATTCATGGCATTCAGCTTGGCCAGCAGGACTTCAGGGGGGTCAGCCGTGGGCGTATAACGATGCTTTATGTTTTCTCCTTGCTCCTTGTATAACCTCTATAGACAGGGAGAGGTTTGGCATTAGACCCAAAAGCCTGTTCCATGCAGCCATCAGCCAAGCTACACTCCAGGAGACAAGCATTCAGCAGCTGCCACCTCCCCAGAGAGAGAGGCTGTGGGCTGCCCTGCCCCCACCTAGACCTCAGAGTTAGCAGGGTGATATGTGCACCCCTCTCCACCTCAGAACCTGGCAGGCTGAAACTGGCCTCCCAGTTACCACTCTACTGCTGAGATGGGTGTCAAGTGAGAAAATGAGGTCTAGCTAACATCTAGCAATTTTGTTATTAACCATAAGCTGTGAGAGGGCATCAAAGTTCAGAAGGCATAAGAGAAATAGCACTTTCACAGTGAGGTTTCGCCTGGACCTACTTCAATCCTTAGCCCGTCCCCTATCTCAAGGCTTCTTGTGCTAATCGATGTCGACTGGGATGGGGTTCTGTTCACCCGGAACTCTGATCTGGGCGTATGATGGCTTAGTGGTGAGCGATGACACTTGGTGCTGGTATCAGCCACCAGAGAAAGTCTCTAAAGCAGGCTTTTCCATACCAAATTTTACTAGATGTGTCCAAGTTTCTATGTGTCACAGCAGTGCCCCCTAGAGTTGGTTGGGGTGAGGAAGAAGCAGGCATTGTTTTCCTTCATGCAAAAGTTGTCATTTGACCATCTCTGTTTCTCAGAATTCAGTGGGCTTCTGGTGGGCTGATCGTCAGGAAATTATAAGTTTCTAAACCCACAAGCTTGTAAATTATCCCACAACATACTCTGACAGGCACTCAGACCACAGCAGAATGCCCGTCAAATAAGACACAACCAGAATAATTTGTGCCATTGGGAATCAAGAGAGAGAATTTTGAAAGCCCTCCCCCACCAAGATGTGTAAATTTTCCTCGTGGCAAGTTGAATGGTTTGAAGATGTTTAAAAGGTGTTTCTGCCTTGTGCAAACATCTGTGGGCCTCTCTCAGCAGAATCAACCAAACAGGGCTGATTCACATCCTAAAGTGAATTTTTACAGGACCTTATCATTCGATTTAGTCTCCAACGAACCTTCGAACCTGTGCACTGAGAGGACAAAAGGTCCCATTGTAAAGGGAATCTGGGAAATGCTTGAAAGTTAGTCTAATGTACATAAGTAAGACCCAAATAATTTTCAGTCTTCGAGGAATGCAGAGAGCAAGAATTCTTGCCCTTGGGTCCCAAGGAGCCTTAAGCATGGCTTCAGTATTCCAATTACCAAGAATTTTGCCCAAAACTTCCAGTTCTGAACACAGGGCTTTTAGACAAGAGGAGAGGGCCAAAGGCCCTCCACAGACAGAACTTGGAGACATGCAAATGGGGAGGGGCGAGAGCCCTGGGGCAGGGGGGGGAGCAGAGCGCCACTTGGCATCCTAAGAGAACTAACACCCCCTTTGCATCCTAATGAGGAAGCACCCCTGCTAAGGTGCGCCTCTGCTAAGGACAGGAAGCACCTTCATCCTTAGAACAACAGAAGCAGCAAGCCAAGAACCCCTCGGCTTCAATCGCAGTGTTGAAAGAAGAGCCCACTCTTCGAGTCATAATGTATATATATTATCACTTACATCCACTGCTTGGGTATAACTAATTCTGGCCTGGACCATCTCCGGAGTGTCTTTAATACTGGTAAACTTCAAAGCATCTGGATGCTGACGGTACTTCTTCTGTTGAGCAGAAAAAGATCAAAGCTGTGAATTTTGTGCTGCTCTTTCATGCCATTTGAAAGGGAAAATCATAGGTTGCTTGAGATTAGAGTGAATTTGTGAACATAATTATTATTCTGCTTCCTCCATCTTTATATCTTAGGTGCCTTCAGGTTAATATTTGTTTCAATTTAAGAATAACCTCATGTCAATTAACATTAAAGTATTTCTACCTGGTGCAGAGAAAACATCTCAAAATTAGGTTATCCCAGTAAAATACTATGGGAAACCCACTTAGGAAAGGATTCTCTTTATAGGCGTCAAATACCATCTTGCAGTTGTTTACGTATCTTAGTTTGGGTCTCCCAAGCAAGAAAGAGCATTCGTAGTTACATTTATCAACTGAAGCTTCCTATTTTCAGTCTACAAAAGGACTTAACCGTGAAAACTCCTGCATTTAACAATTAGTGATCATACACTAGTCAATCACTTTAGAACCCGGTTCAGTTAACATAATAATTCTTTAAAATGTTACAATAACAAGAAAAGTTATGCTACTAAGGAATCATCATACAATTTGAAATAAAAATTTTTTTTAATTACAAAAAATTTAAATGCTGGAAAAGATCTTGATACCCAATTTTCTTTCCTATTTGTTTGTTTTTTTAAATCAAAGTACATTTCCAGGAGACTAGAATTATTGTTACCTTACTGGAATTATGAAGTACATCTTTTCTCAAATCAAATAACTATTTTATAAATACTTCCTCATTTATCAGGTTGGATTTTTGTATACAAAGCTGTCTTAAGACACTGCTCAATATCCAGTCAAAATCTGGCCCATTATCTGTTTATGTAAATAAAGCTTTATTGGGACACAGCCACGCTTATTCATTTACGTATTGTCTATGGTTGTTCTCATGCAACGATGGCAGAGTCAAGTAGCTGCGACAGAAACCAGGTGGCCCACAAAGCTGAAAATATTTACTATCTGGTTCTTTACAAAAAAAGGTTTGCTGGCTCCTGTTTTAAATACTAGGTGTGTGTGCATTTGTGACTCTTTCAACAGTGCCTGGCATTCTGTCTGCAAATTAAGAGGTTAGTCAATTGGACACTAAACTGGAAATGCATCAAACTGAAGTGAAATGGTTGGGGAAAGTTGCTGAAAGATGTCCTGCCTCAATAAAGTTTGAGAACTGGTTTGAAGCATGGACGAGAAGCACATTTGTTGAGTTAGTCTGAAAAATTAGGTGGAAAATTAAGACCACTGTGCAATGCATGGTTCCAGAAAGATCTCTTGGCTGCCAGGCTAAGATGATGAAGGAATCATCTTAAAGTCTAAACTGTGTATACATTGGTCTATTCTTTGCATCCTTTTATTAGTGGGCCCAATACTGAGAGTTTGGGATCATGAATGCTCAAACCTGAATGTTGCTCCTGTAAGTCATGCTAATTCTGCTAAGAGGGCCTGTCCTTAATGAGACTGAACTATTCAGGGCAGTTCAGTCTCCCTTGAGCTCCCAGGGTTTTCTGAGCCTTGAATGTTGATGAATGTTCCTAAAAATCAGGCCAGTTAGAATGAACCTGCTTTTGAAATCAGCTCTGTGACATGTCAGATAACTAGAATACTCGCCCATGGGAAAATATCAGTGGCAGGCGGGTGTGTTTGAAAAAACCACATAGGTGTCTTCCTGTTTTTACTGTATATTCAGTAAATCTCCTCCAAAGAAGGTTCCAGGGGGCTCATTGCCAAGACTAAATTCTTCTGGGACTATGGCCATTATGGTCTCCTCCCCACCCAGAAAAGTCCAGAAAGACCAGGCTATTCTGAAGGCAACTTTAAAAATGCTCATTTGCTTTCTGCACAAGTTCCTCCCCAAACAGACATGAACAGAGGCGGATTTGTGTTGTTTGAGGATATGCAGCCTCCTTGTGAGTATGAGGCAATGACAACTCTCCAGTGTGTCTAGTCCAGTGTCTCTCCATCTTTCGGCAACCTCTGGAGACATTTTTTGTTGTCTCAGCTGGGCAGAGGCACTGCTGGCATCTAGTGGGTGTTGCCTGGGGTACTGCCTAACATCTTACATGGCCCAGAACAGCCCCCACAACAAAGGATTTTCAAGTTTCAATCAGTGCTGAGATTGAGAAATGCCGATCTAGGCTTTAAAAGATCTACTCAATGATATTGTCCTAAAATGTGAGCAATTTCATAAGCCACAATGCCTTAGGGTCCAGCTAGGGTGGCTACGAGTAGACAGGAGTGAGATTTAAATAGAAGTGAGCCCCCACCCACCCCACAAGAAGAGAGAACTGGGTAACGTGTTCAACACCACGTGAAAATTCAAAATCTGTTTACGCTGCAGCAGAAAGAGGGAGGAAATGTGCATAAATTCACAAAAGGGCTTTCCTGGTGAAATACATGTATCATTTTATCACCTTTCCTGTGTTGCTTCATTAAAAAGGTAAGTTGGTGGGTAGCAATTGAGCCCCTTTTGATCATCATTATTATTCATAATATCATTTGTCACCCACTTTGTTTTTGCCTGGGCTCTCTGGGCCCCTCCTGGTGTGTGTCTGGTGTATGGTTTCCCTCTAATTACCAGCCCTAGTCTGGGTATCGAGGCCTTTCATGTAGCTTTGCCTTTTGAGTGGAAATTATTTTAATTTTATACAGAAATGCCACACGCCTAGTGCAGCCAGGCCTGTTGCACGCTGTCAGGAAATCTCACCTCGCTAATGAGTTCTCCTGCCTTCTTCGCTTGCTCCACATTTAATGACCCGGTAGCGACCCAGCCCGTGCCTTTCATCCACTTCACATCTGCCCTGTATTGGTTCTGACAAAGGAGAAAGGGGAAAAAAAAGGCAGGCCATTGTTGGTGCACAGACATTTAAAGGGCTATTAACGGCTCCCAGATGTAGCCTTGCTGCCAGCCCAGTCGAATTAGATGCCACTTTTGTCTTACCCATTTCTGCACCCTCACAGGTAAGGCTCCAAAATGTAAATTAATGTCTGCTTTAATTGGAGCCCCCCTGCTGCTGGCGGCATAGGCCCCACCCCACACTATCGGAGGTGGAGCTGGAGGGGTAGAATCCACCTTATCCCTCATTATGGACTTGTGTGTACCTTGGAAAGAGGAGCGTCCTCATTGTCTGCTTTCCCCATTTTCTTGTTTAAAATGACATGCAGGGGAGAAGAAAATGAGAACTCACAACAGAACCCAGGTGGGGAGCTATTGGAGGGAATTTCACAAGACATCCAAGGCTTCCCATGGTGTCCATTCCTCCCTAAGCACCTCGGTGCAGAGCAAGGCCTATTTCTCATTTCTTTACTTGCCATCTGAAGGAACAGTTTTAATGGAAGCCATTTAAATGGACACTTCACTGAAACTAGATGTCACCTGTCTGCCCTGAAACAGCTCTGTCAGGAAGGGTGTGTCTACATTGCTCCCTCCCCATCCCAAGGGTAACCGACTGGCTGGCTGGCTGACCTGCCTTTTCAGTTCAACTTTCTTGTACAAGAGCCAACTGAAGACAGACAAAAAGTGAACCAGGTGGGGAACAGAAGGAGAAAGGGGAAAGGGTTGTGAGATTAGCAATCTGCCCATTCTAAAAATGGGGGGGACTGCTGAAGTTCCAACCAGTGTGGGAGGCCACAGTTAAGAAGGTCACAAATGCATTTTCCCCCAGCAATAAAAGGAAACATGGAAAACATGCACGGATCAGAATTCCAAGAAGAAAGTAGCTTTCTGATTTTCCATTCGGTAGTCTAGAATCTAAAATGGGCATAGTTTGAATAAAAGGTAAACCACTAGGAAGCTAAAATGTTTCCATTTAGGGATCCAGAAACAGATATCTCAGACTATAAATTATTGTCTTGAAGGGCTTGGGAAAACCCTCACACCCACACCAGCACATGCACACATGCACGCACACAGAGCTTACATCGCTCTGTAAACCGTAAGCCTTCTTGGCCCATTCCACCTTCATGTCTGTAGGCAAAGCCGTGAAGCGATGTGACGCTGTCTTGTAGCCTATGTCTGTGGCTAAATGCTGAGCCTTGCGGGCGTGCACAAGGTGGATCATATCCAGGAGGACATGGCACTGGGATTTGGTGTCCTCAAATCCTTTTTTGTATTCCAATTCACTCTGCAGCTTGGACATTTGCAGTGAGTGGCTCATTTGCGAATCACCCTGGGCACACTTTGCCCCAATGAGCTTCCCTCTGGACCTCTCATAATCCTCCTTATACTTCACCTAAATGAGGGGAAGAGAGCAGGGCCACATTAGACTCTCCTAAAGGAATGGTTAAGTTCAAACCACAGGAATAAAAGTTAAAACAAAGCCATACAACAGAATCCTACTAGAGTTAGTGTCATGAAGAGCTTGCCTCCGAATTTTGAACAATTGATACACTTGTTTTCAACAAACAGTGAAATAAAATATTATTACCCATTATTTCCTTTTTCACCTCAGCTGTCAGAAAGCTCAGAGCTAAACTGAATGCTCAGCTATAGAACAGTCTTCTCCCAATTTCCTGGTGAAATTCTATCACTGGTCTGTATTATTTGAGATCACTCTTTCTGGATTTATTTTTAAGGCCTGTTGCTTTCGTGAAAGCCCCTTTAAAATTCTTTTTGGTAACAGTGAGAAAATTTTAAAGAAAATGTACTCAATGAAATGAAAAAGACACAGAATATCCAGAATACAACTGCTGTTTGAAAAGGAGCTCAAATTAAAGAACAACTGGGCTGTATAGAAATATTTAGGAGTTCGAGGAGCAAAAGGGAGCATACTGGCTTGGAAAAAAACACTAGGCCAAGAGGAATGAAGATCAGAAGAAAGAACCAATCTGGAAATGCTTGAAAAATAGGATACCAGTGTGTGACACCATTTTCAACTTTGTCATTACTGTGGCCATTGGCAGACTTGGGCTCCACTCTCATCTCTGCCACAAGCAACAGTGTGAGTATCTGCCACCATTTATAGGACACTTACTCTGAGCTGGGTATGGTATCAATGAATGGCATCAAGCATGCAAAGTGCATCTGCAGACCCAGTGCTGGTTTGGAAGTGTTACCAGTGGATGAGATGAGGAGCTGGTATCGAATGTCAATCAATAGCACCACCCAGCCCTGTTTTGTTCAGCTAATATCTATATTTATCTATCTATCTATCTATCATCTATCTATCTATCTATCTATCTATCTATCTATCTATCTATCTATCTATCTGTGAATGTTTGGGAAGCAAGGGTCTCTTGATGAAGAAAGCAGAGCTCGACTTACATTCTGGCTCTTTATCTCACATCAGACTCACAACTGTCTGCACTCATCTACAGGATTCCATGTGCCTCAGTTCAGTTCATTTCCTCATAGCCATTTTGCAATTGCCAGTTGAGACTTTGAAAGATCAAACAACAGCCCCAAGTCACAGTGCTGGTAGGTGGTGGAACTAGGGTTTTATCCAAGGTCTACCTGACACCAGGGCCTGAACTCTGAGTCATTAACAGGCTGCAACATCCTCAGAGAGTCATGCAATGTCTCTGGGCATCCGTTTACCTGTAAACTGAGCTATTCGGATTACTACAGTTGCTACTACCACTAATAACTTTCTACTTACTGAAAATCAATGTGTGGCAGGCCATGTTAGACACTTACATGGTTATCTCATGGAAAAGGGGTTGTATTTATCCATTTTACAGATTAGAACCCTGAGGCTCAGTGAGATTAAGAACCCGCCCAGACCCTTTACCTATCTCCCGGATGTAAATAGGCAGGATCCGTGGTGTCCTGCACAACTCACCTCACTGGCCAGATCCCTTTTGGCTTTGGCTGCCAGAAAGGCCAAGGAGTCAAGACGCAGCTCAAATCCTTTTGCCTTCTGATTCTCCCAGTTGCTCTTATACAGTTTCTGTGGGGATTTAGGAGAGAAGAGATTATCCTCCTGTGAGAGAGCTTCCTAGACTCTGTAACTACCTCTCTAGGAGGCAAACACCGCTTACACACTTCCACAGAAATGCCAAGAACCACAGAAACCCTGTAACCTGATACAGCCAGGCCTCTTGTTCCTGCCCTCAGCCCTCTTAACAAATAGGGCTTCTATCAAAAGAAGAACTTGACTTCCAGAGGCCTTGAAAGATACTAGGAGTCTCCATGGAATCCTCAAAGACATGCTTAAGGTGGAATAATACTGCAAAACACACAGAAACATATCTGAAGGCTGTTCTCCATCTCTGTCCACACCCCCCGCCGCAGCCCAGGTGCTGCTCCAGCTGCATTCCCTTCTCTTTCTGCCCTCAGCCTTTGGTCCACTTGGGTCTTTTCCTTGTTGCTCCCATTTCCTGTCCTGCCCAGATTGCAAACTCTTTCTTCTGGAAGGCTCTCCTCTCTTTCTCCATGTGAATCAATTTAGCCTCTGCTGTTCCTTCTAATCCTCCTCTCTACCCATTGCTCAGATCAGGACACCAAAGACCTAGGAGCTGAATGGAGGAGCTACAGAAGGCCCCTCCTTAAAAGACAGAAGAAAGCTGGGACTGTGCATGCTTTCATGCCTGAGTAATGGCTACCCTGTTGCTCATCCCTCCAAGCGCTCACTGAAGCCTCATGACAACCCCATGAGGAAGAGACTAGAACTGCCCTCATTTTACCAACAGGGCAACGAGAGCAAAGGATTTGCACAAGGTCACAGACCTGAAGTGGCAGCACCGGGAACCAAAACCAAGCAGTTAGAACTAACATCTGAACTCATGCCCCCCTCTATGAATGCGCTAATGCTGTTTCAGCCAGACCCTGGAATAACCCCTGCCTCCTGCCACACTATACAGTCAGGGGCTCAAGTCACCCCAACCAATTCCTATGAAAGGCTGTCTATCCCTCCCCCTAATACACTGGTCAGGAACAAGGTCTGCTGGACAAGCCATTTACAATGACCAGGAGCATGTGACCTCAGTGGGCACACCAATATGGCAGGTGGGTTTTGCTAACCAGGCACCACACAGGGAGGCAGAGCCCACAGCTAGCTACTCCCGTTGCTCTACCTCACTGAGATTGGCAGCGTTGACTCGGGCCTGTAAGAAGAGAGGCTCATCTTTGCTGATGCCGTACTGATGGACAGACTGCTCGTTTCCTGCCTTGTAGGCTACCTGTTGGGAGAGAGCACCAGGTCAGGAGCAGGTGCAGTGGCATCACTCATGGGTCTTCATGTCTGCTTGGCTCTTCTGTGACTTGCACAGAAAGTGCAATATGAAACTGACCAGCCCAGATGCCAGCTGGCAGAACACAGAAAATGAGGCTGAAAGCAGGGGAGGGGAAGGGAGAAGGTGAAGCACACAGGGGAGCTGGGAGAAGAATGTGGCCAGGACGGCAACCTGAAAGTCCTGCCAAGGGTTTGTTTTCACACTTTTCACTTGAGAAGACATCAACCTCCCCAAGTTATTCCATTTACACGGCTGCAGCCACAAAGAATAACCCACCACCGCTCAGATGAGTACAGACTCTGCAAATGGGAAAAAGAAGAAGCATCCTCTGCCCTCTGCAGCCACAGGTACTGACACCTGGGAAAGTGAGCAGTGACCACAAAGGCAACAGGAGTGAACATCTCCTCCAAGAAAAACGTATCACTCTTGCTCTTTCTCAAGTTCCCAAGGCTTCCAGCTACTCCCCAATTTGAGTTTCCAAGTGGTGGCTTTCTGCGGACTTAGTTATGCTGATAGCCTCCTTTCTGGCAGGTGTACCTGGACCATTAGGAAGGGCTGGCTAGATTGTAGCAGCTGGGCACCTGCTCCATGCAGAGACACACAAAATGCTGAACACTAACATGCAAACAGCATATGTGGTGTTTTGTGTTTTATTGTTCTGCCTCCCGTATTTAGGCTCTAGTAGGTATGCAATGCACAATCCACAAGCAAGCGTTCTCCTCCTCCAAGAGAATCCTGTGCTGGGTGAGAGAGAAGGAGGAGAAAGAGGAAACTCGGCAGGACTGAAGGCTGGGAAGGAATAACATCAGTTGGCATCTATCCTAACCAGCAGGGGAGAAGTGTGGTGTGGGTGGCAGGCAGGCCTAGTGTGCAGTTCCCAGAGACAGCCTGGAAGCCTGTGGAAAGCTGGGTCCAGCCTATTTAAAGGAAAGGATCTTTGATCCCCGGGTTGTGCCTGAGAAGCCCTGGCTCCTGTCCCCAGAGGTTCCCAGGCCCATGACACAGCAGCCTGGTGGAGAAAGGGCAGGCCAGGACTCACCCCACTCTGCAGCTCCTGGCTCTTCTTGGCATGCTCCATCTGTGTGCTGTCGGCCACACTGGTGAACTTCAGCTCATCCACCTTCTGCCTGTAGTTTTTCTGTTTCCAAAGTAAAGGGGCCCCACAGCATTAGGAGTGGCCTGTCCCCACCAGCACATGCATGCACACTTACACACACACACATTCTGGGACCCAAGCATGGGTCTTGCCGCTTTAAACTGAGATGGTCTGCTCTGGTGATCATGTTTTAGTTGCTACTACTGAGTGGGGATTTGAATTTTTCCCCTCAATAAAAATGCTGTATTTCACCACGTGCCCTGGGAGGTATCTATTTTATAAACTGAGGTCTGACATAGGAGAGTGAGGTGGAGGGAACTTAAGACTTCACAACCACGAAGACCAAGCTCCAAATCTCAGCTCCACCTCTTTCTAGCTTCATGACCTTGGGTCTATCACTTAATCACCTGAACCACTCCTGCTTCAGCTGTACAGTGAGGAA
Organism: Smutsia gigantea; assembly: GCA_032199065.1. Lineage (NCBI taxonomy): Eukaryota > Metazoa > Chordata > Mammalia > Pholidota > Manidae > Smutsia > Smutsia gigantea. The sequence continues at coordinate 209,807 of JAVSCE010021399.1, read as the reverse complement.
AACAACAGAAGAGCGGAGGCTCCAATGCCATGCTTTCCATGAGTGGAGTCCTTGCGCACAGTAAGTGCTCACTATGTGAGCCATCATTCATAACCATTATTCGTGGTGTTATAATTATCCAAGAGGCAACTAAGCACTAAGGGAGGGAAATGCCAGGAGCTGCAGACACGAGGCTAGTGTCATGTGAGATTCATCCTCATGGCTTCTTCATGTTCTGGATGACTAAGGGCTTGCCCTCGTAGTGTCCCCATCTCACAGCCACAAGGTAACTGGCAAAATTTCAAATGTGCTAATTCTGTCTCCCCATGGGGACTTCTTGTCCTTCCCAAGGGTTGGTTCCCCTAGCATTTCCCCTGGACGTACCAAAGTCACCAGGAAAGGCAGCTTCTAAGGATGCTCGTTGAAGCAAAAGCTTCCCTTGGCAAGGAGGTCAGAGATAAGCAAAACCCCCAGCGCTGTCAGCAAGAGGGTTAGAGATCCCAACGGGACCCCCAGTAGGGATTAGAATATTCAAACTCCAGACTTCCTCCCTTTAGGAAAAAATTTTGGAGAAGACTTTCCAAAGAAACTTGTGCTTTTTCTTTTTCAGTTCCAGGGTGTTGAATGGGGCACGTCATTGAAGGAGGTCACATTGCCCATCCATGGTTGGCAACGAATGCCTAGTCACCCCAGACTCTACATTGGTCAATCCTAAGTACTTACTGAGGAGCCAAGAATCTACCCTGTACAGAGCAGGTTTGTAAAACAGGCCAAGAAAATGGTATCTTCCTGGCCCTCAAGGAGCTTAACAATTAGTAGGCCCAGGAAGTGAGAAAGAACCCAAAATTCCAAAAGCTGAAGGGTCAGCTGGCCAGGTCCTCTTATCAGGCCCCCATCCAAGATGAATGGGGTTCTGGTGGCTCCACCTGGCTCTCAGCTGGTCTCAAAGAAGCTAAGTAGTAGCAACTCTGAAGGGTTAGTCCCTCCTGTCTACTTCCTTAGACATACAGTCTAACCTTAAGTGTGCTTGTGTCTCACAGAAGTCTAAGTACACTGGAAAAAATAAGAATAACTTACAAAATGTGCCTTGTGGATGCAATACGGCTTTAAGGTCAAGGGCGGGGGCACTGCACCAAATGCACTGGATACAGGTTCCAAATCTGCTCCTCACCTGAAATGTGACTTTTTAAGTCTCACTTTCCTCGTGTGTCACACGGGGATATTAACAGGATACTAATAGTGTCTACTCACACAGGGTTATTGTGAGCAAGAAACAAACAATATGAAGGAATGACCACTCAGGGTGGTCAATAAATGAGAGCAATGACCGCATAATCGTTGGCAGTCCGCAAATGGCAGCTACCCGTATTGCTATTATTATCGTTTGCAAGAGATATGCCAGTTCAGCCTTCCTGGTTCTGAAACAAGAAAAGAATCCCTTCTGAAGGTCCCAAATGCAGTTCCCGAAATAGTCACATTTCTAAGTGAAATGCCCTTCAAAAGTCTGCTGCCTGCTGCCAAAGCCAGCCTACCCAGTGTAAAGAGAAGCATAGGCTGAGAGCTGCAGGGACTTGGGAGAGGGACCTCTTCAATGTTCCTAGTCTTACATGAGAGAAAGAGGATCGGAAGGGCTCAGTGACTTGCCCAAAGTCTGCAGGGAGTTGAAGGTACAGGCCTGATGAGAATGCTGACCTCCAAATACCAGACTCTCCGTTTCACACACTCCTTAACCAACATGCTCTTCCCGCGTGTGAACTGCTTGTGTATTACCGCCCTACTGAAATATTCTTTGGAGGCAACTGCTACTTAAAGTAAATTGGAGGCTTCTTATAAATACCTCCCCCAGAAGTTTAAGGGTGTGGAAGGTTAGTTCAGGTGTGCTACAGATGCAAAGTGAAGAAGAACTTCTCCAAGTCATGCTCCAGCATGGGGGCTGGGGAGGTGGACTCAGAGGAAAGTATCACTCTTGGGGACTCAGGCGCTGAGAACTACTCGAAGCCAGGGCCTAAGCTCAGGTTACCTCGCTGACCAGCTGACCAGCCTTCTTGGCCTGTTCCACACTGAGGCTCCCCTCAGTCAGCCAACCGACTCCTTTCATCCATGCCAGGTCGGCCTTGTACTGCAGCTGCAAGAGAAAAATCCAAGCTGTCACCAGACGCACGGATGCAGACTGGGCAAAGCGGACGGGAGAGTCAGGAAAACGCGTGCCCTGCCTTTGTCTTCCTACAACAGCTGCCTCCTCCTTTATAGTTGGCAGAACTCTACTTGGGGGGTGAAGCCCCTGGGCCCACCTTGTCACCAGAAAAGCATGCTCTACCTCAGTGCTGAAATACTACAACCTTAACAAAAAGAGGGCCTTTCAGACATTTTGAAAGGCCAAGGACCCTATCAACCATCCTGCTAAATTTCCAAAGTTTATTTACTATTCAACACTGCATCCCTTTTGCTCATCCCCATTACCGATATCTTGACTTTTGTTGCAGTAGGTCTGAGAGCCAATCCTCCATCCTCTAGTCTCCATTGTCTTGACTACATCTATATCCTTTCCATCCTCCTGCGGCCCTGCACATCTCAGCAGTTCTTTGAGTCATGTAAGAGACTCATGCACAGGTTCAAAGTCACTCTGAATGTGTCACTGTATCTAATCACAAGAGAAGCTTGGGGAGAACTGGCGATGAGCCAGGGCTCACCTCACTCTGGAGCCCGTAGGCTTTCTTGGCCCACTGAGTCTTCATGTCTTCGGGCAATGCAGTGTATTCATGCAGCTTCTTCCTGTAGTCCAGGTCACTGGCCAGGGCTTGGGCCTTCTTAGCATGCTTGATGTGTACCATATCCATGGGTAGGTGAAAGTGGGTCTTACTCTCTTCAAAACCTTTCTTATATTCAACCTTGAATATACCAGAAAGAGGCCCATTACTTGAAGCCCGCCTTTGCAGGAGTGATGTAAAAACACAGGAAAGAAGCCCAGGTTTCATGAGGAATTGACTGTCTTGGGAATGCCACCCATTTGTCAGAAGGGTGTGACCTGATTCCTGGCCCTTTAAGGCAGTGGTGCCGAGGAGCTGAGGTTCCTCCTGCTTTATCTTGAAGGTGTGTCACTCAACAATCCTAAATATTCTTACCTGGCTGCTCCAGGAGGAGAACACTCTATCTCTGATTTCTGTAGAAGCCTTAAGAGAGAGAATAACCAAGCTTGGGCTCCAGAGCCAGCCAAACCTGAGTTCAAAACTGATCTGCCCTTCACCGGCTGGAGGACCTCTGGAAAGTCACACCACCTCTCTAAGAGTCCACTACTGTGATAAGTAAACGAAACAGTAGCTGAAACCTGCTTAGTGCAGGGACTGGAAGATAGCAAACACTTGATGAAGGTTAGCAATGAGGATAGCAGGGATCATGGTGATGAGGGCGGGGATGGTGGTGATGGTGTTGATGGTGGTGATAAGGGTGCTGATGGCGGTGATGGTGATGTTGATGATAATAGCAGTAATGATGTTGGTGCTGACGAGGGTGGTGTGGTGGTGGGGAAAGGAAGCATGCTACAGTATTAGCAGTATGGTGCCAGGAAGAGTTCTAGGATCTAATTCTCTACCCCTCCACCATTACCACTGTCTAATATATGATTTGGGGCAAGAAACAGTCTTTTTGGCTCCAGTTGCTCCAGCTGAAAATGTGAAATACCATTTTGTTCTCTGTCAATACTGAAGCCAGAGTCTCAATGTCTCTGTATGCTTCATGACTATGCACTTCACAGGACTTGTTCTGTAGTCACATCCAAAACGGCAACCCAGATGCCAACTCTCTTATTCTATTCAAGCCATGGCTCCTTAATGACTCATCAGATAATTATATCTGACTGCACCGTCAGAGCTGGCTTCACGCTTTGGAACAGCAATTGTAAGGCAGAAACCCAATGCTCTTATGTTCTTTCGGCCTCGTAGGCACTGGCAGGGGAGACTTGATTAGAAACCAAGTCTGTCCCTTCTAGCAGAACTGTCCTTCCCCAAAGGATTTTGGCAAATGTATTTATCAAGGTTAATGTCCAGCCATCACAGTTATTTACAAGCAGCATCATTTTTTTTTTGATTGGTTGGAGCCTGCACGCCCCAGTTGTTTGTTACATATTTTGAAAATCACGTGTGATTGTGACCACAGGATTCATCCAGGATATTTCCACAAAAAGTACGATCCTTACTGTCTAACTCTCCAAGGAGAATTAAGCTCCATTAGGAAGGAGCCTGTTATGTGTTGTCCATTCTTAGAGCCCCAGGTTCTGTCCCCCTTGCACAGGATCTTGTCCATGGTAGTTGTTTGTAAATATCTATGGAATGAATAAATGTAGCCAACACCTTTGTACCTTGGTCACTAGATGCTGGTCACCCTTAGGGGCTATACTCATCTTTTCTAAAAGAATAGTATGCTAACCAATGCTGGTGAGGATGCAAAGAAATGGGAACTCTCTTAAAACTGTCGGTGGGAAAGTGAACTGGTGTAACCACTATAGAAAGCAGTGTGGAGATTCCTCACAATAATAAAAATAGAAATATTGTTAGACCCAGTAATTCCACTTCTGGGAATTTAACCAAAGAAAATAAAAGCCCTGATTTGAAAAAATAGATGCACCCCTATGTTTATCGTAGTACTATTTACAATAGCTAAGATATGGAAGTAACCTAAGTGTCCATTTAATAGATGAATGGATAAAGAAGATGTGGTACATATACACAATGGAATATTATTCAGCCATAAAAAGAAAATAAATCCTGCCATTCGCAGTAGCATGGATGGAAATAGAGGGTATTATGCTCAGTGAAATAAGCCAGGTGGAGACACAAATACAATGATTTTACTTACTTGTGGAGTGTAAAAACAAAGCAAAACAGAATGAACAAAACAGCAGTAGACTCATACACACTAAGAAGTGACTAGTGGTTACCAAGAGGGAGGGAGTGGGGTGGTTGGGGGGGGTGAGGAAGGGAGATAAAGGGGCACAATAATTCACAATCACAATATAAGTTGGTCACAGGGAGGGTAGTACAGCATGCAGAATACAGTCAGTGATTCTGTAACATCCTTCTATGGTGATAGATAGTGACCACACTAGAGGGGGTGAGGACTTAATAATACAGGTAACTGTTGAACCACTGTGTTTTACATTTGAAACCAATATAAGATTGTGTATCAATGATACTTCAATAAAAAAAAAAGAAAAGAAAAGCATGCTTTGGCAACATGAAGAAAGTGAACAAACTTCTCATGCAAACCAGGAAAGAAATTGCAGGTGGATGTCAATCAAAAGGTAAGAGTCCCACGTGAAGTAGGCCTGGCAAAACTTTCAACACTAAGAAAGGGTTCGGGGGAGAAAAGAGTTTACCTCGCTGCTCATCTTGGCAACCTGCAGGGAGTGTAGGAGCCTGGAGTCTGTAGTTCCCATGACTCTGCCTTTGGTTTTTTCATATTCTTCTTTGTATTTAATCTTGAGAGAAAAAAAAAAGTCTACCATCATAGAAAGAGAAACTTTGCCATCTAAGGGGCTCTGGTTTTAACAAGAGCAAGGGGAACCATTCAGAAAAAAAACACCTCCCAGTCTTTCTCAAACCCAGAAAAAGATTAAAGTATTCTGATGTTTACAACATTTGCAGTCATTTTTTTTTTCTGTAGGACCACTGAGATTTTATCAGAACCATTCCTTACGCATTTCTGAGATAATGAGAGAAAACCTACATTGCTAGCGAGCTCCCCGGACGCTTTGGCAGCCAGCAGAGGCATGGCATCCAGCTTCATCTCAAACCCTCTGCCCTTGGTCTTCTCCCAGCCTTCTTTGTACTTCACCTGACAAACAAAGACACAAAGTGACCTGGAGTCACTCTCCATACTCCTGCCTAACGTTGAAAAGACATTAAAAAAATAAAAAAACAGGAAAGTTGCTTCTTCACCTGTTTACAGACCAGGATCTTGGCTATTATCATCAAATGGTAATAGTGATTATTAACCCAGTTAATTGATTCCTGAGCTGTTGGGCCATGCAAGGCAGTGGTAATGGGACAGAACAAAGAGAAAACCCACGTGTTCATCCTCACTCTGCTGATCACAAGACCTTGGGCCAATCACTTTCCCTTTTAGACCTCAGTTTGCCATCTGCAGAAAGAATATCCTATTTTCTACCTCAGGGTTGCTGTGCGACTAAATTGGATATAGTATGTGAAAGGATCCTAAGCTAGGAAAGTGTCACACGAATGGAAGGTGTTTGCTGCTGGCCTGATGCCAGCACCTACAGCTTACTGTTTCTTCCCTAAGGGCCTCTACTCATCAACTGCCAATTTTTGGCACTAGTCTGTGAGGCTCAGCCCCCTCCCGCAGGGTCACTGGGATTAAAGAGAGCAATGCCAACATCTGACCCAGGGCTACCCAACACCGAAGCCCTGCCACTAACTGTGTCCCTCCCACAATACCTCCTGGGGGTTCTGGTAACTGAATAATTCCATACTTCAAGTGTCAACCCCAGTGTCCAGCATAAAACAGGCATTCAAAAAACATTAGTTCGTTTTCTTCTTCTCCTGCTCCACAAATCCACCTAGAATGAGAAGCTTCATCATAGCCTGCCTGCGACTCCAGGACAAATCTGGTGACTAAGACTGATCTTAAAACTTAAATTTTCTCCACACAGCAAAGCATCGCTTGGCAGTCACCTGATTGATGATAAAGAGGAGGATGACACATGTGTGTCTGAGCATGTACCACACACGTGCTCACATGACTTAAATCGCTGCTGTCAATCTGTCTGCTGACCGACGTGTGCCGCAAGACAGCAAAATGAAGCACTGTAACGTGATGAAGGCATCCCACAAATGGCACCGTCCCTGCTGTCGGACTGGTACCTTCATCCCCACAACTGCAGGAGAACCACCCCGCGTTCTCACCCCTGTTGCTTGCTTACCTCACTAAATAGTTCAGCATTGGATTTGGCCTTCACCAGCTGAGGCACATCTTGTGGCAATGTGTAATTCAACTTATTTTTCTCATAGTCAGCACGGTAATTCACCTGCTCGATTTAAAGCAAACCACGGGGTCAATGCAAGGTTTTTATATGGGCAGAAGGAGAATTTGGGGGAGAACACTCTCTTTTTCACCTTCCTCTTAGACCCAGAGCTGAGAAGGAGTTTCTGGATAAGGCATTTTACAAGGAAGCCTGTAATTTTATGAGTGTTTTAAATGAACAGATCAACGATGCCAAATGAACAAACAGTAAAACAACTCAGAGGCACGCTCAGTTGAGTTTGCGACAGATTTCTCCGTGATGATGTCCCCAGCCTCCTTGGAAACATGGGAGGGTAGGAAACTTACTTTGTTTTAACTTGCTGTGGTGCTGCACATCTTGCTATGTATGCAAGGTAGATACTCAAAGAGTAATTATCAAATGCTTGTCCAAATTGAAAAACAATCATAAAAGAAGAGCCAGACATTATGTGACTCCCAATGGAAGAAAATAGCATTCTCTGAGAAGCAATCTTGCCCCCAAATTAAATGGAACCTGATCAAGCCAATAGATCCAACTAGTATTTTATAGGACATTTGGAGGCCAGAGGACACATTAAGTCTACACGGGGATGCAATCAGCAAAGTTCAGACTGTGGGAAATGCTACAGGATAAATATTTGAGTTTCTTCACAAACAACTTGCTAACTGGACACTGGGGGCATTATGAATTGTTGTTCTTTTGGTGTAAAGTATTAAATTTGGATAATTTTTTATCTTTTAAGAGATGCATACTAAAATATTTCTAGATTAAATTACATAACACCTGGGATTTCCTTTAAAACAATATGGGAGGGGAGAAATGGATGGGCATATAGATGAAGCAAGACTGGCCATGAATTGACAGTTGTTGAATATGGGTGATGGGTACATGGAGATTCATTACATATTCTATTTTTGAATGTGTTTGATATTTTCCATAATAAAAAGTCTAGATTGAGGGGGTCATATCATGGTTGTGATAAGACATATATCAGCATTAATCAAAGTCATATCCTTGGGGAGCCAGATATCCAGAGGCCACAAAGCACAAGTTCCCAACATCCAGCTGGGCAGGAGTAGGTCACTCACATGACTCAGTTGCTGGGCATTGATTTTGGCTTGAACAATCTGAGGCGTGTTGCTCACAGAGCTGTATTTCAACTTGTCAATGCTTTGCCTGTAGTTGGCCTAGGTAAAAAGGGGCACAAGAAGATGTTGCTGGCACTCTTCTCTAAGATTTGCTTAGCTCCCTCCCCACTAAACCCAACAGAGCTGTGAGTTTCAGCTACTTGGAAACAAATCAAATATTCCAATTGGAGACCAACAGACACTCCAGCACACTGATGGAGAAATAGCACATTGAAAAGTGAGTGGCTTGAACAGGCAGTTCACAAAAGAGGTCAACTAAATGGCCAGTGAACACAGGAAAAGGGGCTCACCAATATTATTAATCAGAGAAATGCATGTAAAAACTATAAAAGACACCACCCCACATTCGCCCAAAGAGTGAAAATGTAAATGGCAGACAATATCCAGTGGGGGCAGGGGGGCAGAGCTGTGGAAACCCTCATGACACTCCTGGCAGGAGAGCAGCCTGGCAATGGCTTTGGGAAATGGTGTGGCCCCCTGGTGGGAAATACACACCCCGATGTCCTGACTCTCAGTCCCTAGGGGCATTCCCAGTGAAACTGCAGGCACAAGGTCACTTCATAGTAATTGACGCTGTGTATATGTACTCAGTGTACTTCTCTATATATGTCTTACTTCACAAGAAAAGAGTCTTTTTCTTTTAAGGAAAAGGAAAATGAAAGAAGAATAGAAAGTCCATCTCAAGCCATATGCATGTCTAGGTGGGAGATGATGGAGCACCAGTGGCTCTCTAAGGATAGTCTGAACATACCTTTGCCCTTTACACCAGCCCCTGCCTGGCCCTAGCTTTCACCATGCCACAGCCCCTGAGAAAACTGCCCTAAGCTTGGCACTTTCAGAAAAGATGTGGGTTCAGAAGAGAAGGACGTGGAACCTCTAGGGCAGCCTGGGCCATTGACTTCTGAGTCTCCCATAACTTCAAGATACTGGGGGCAAGTGAATTTTCTCTTTTGAAAGTACAATTTGCTCTTCAGAGAGTCAAGGATGATTAGCCATCCCCCCATGAGATGTATTCGTCCAGTCATTTTATTTTCCTCCAAACATGCCTAAGATCAGCTGCAGAGTGAATGGGAACTTGGGCAGAGAGGTAAAGGAATATGTTTGAGACTTGTGGGTAGGTAATGAGGGGTGAGGGCTGAGGTGAGCTGAGTAAGAGCCCCAGAAACCTGTATAGGTGCAAGGGGAGCCAGGATGCAGACAGGTGAAGGAAAAGAGGGTGACGCTCAGTCATTCATCCCTTCAACAATTACAGAGTGTCTCTTCTGTATAGAGTGAGCAGACTCAGCACAGCCTTGTGCACGTAGAGATCTTAGCTGTGTGCTTGCACCCAGGACCTCACACTAAGCCAGCCCCTCTGGACACCCGATCTGTCCACATACATGCTCCTGGAAGGCCCATTAGTTGGTGAGGCACTGGCTTTGTTGAGTCATTAGATCACCACTAAACACCCACTCAGTCTTTATGCCTTTCTTATTCTTGTTCTTATTCATGCCTAGTCTTGTGTTTTACTTCCTGAAGCCCAGGGCCCCACCCAGTATCCCACATGGTGTGGCAGCTTCTCTAGGCCTAGGTTCCGCCTGAGAACGTCACACTCCCTTGCTGCATCCCGTGATCTATTGCCATCCCTGCTCAGACCTCCACCCGCTGCCTCTGGCCATACTCCTCCGGCAGCTGGCTCTGCCCTTCATGGGGGCCACACCTGCAGCCACCGCTGCATTTTCCTCCCATCTCCTGCCTGCCTAGACTAGCATCTGATGCCTCTGCCATTCCATCTGCCTACTGCTACCTCCTATTGCTGCCTCCACAAGTGACAGCCCACGTTGGGGATTGTCTGCAGCCCAAAGATCACAAAGTGTATGAGAGCCAAACAGACCTTTGGTGGAGTATAAGCGAAGCATTAGTCTAGGTTCAATGTTTGGCCTCATTGTTGGGGAAGCAGTAAGGAGTGGTGGGAACCGTGGCAAAGGGCTATAGTTATTGAGCAATAATGTCAGGTCCAGAGTGGCCAGATTCACCAATTATTCCCAAGAAACCAAAAATCCATATTATTATGTAAAATCTTAAAATTTTTAAATGCTAATGAATAGTTCAATATCTTTAAAACCCAGTAACCCAAGTGAAATAGGCCTAAGGGCCAATTGTATACCTCACCTCATTCTTGTACTCACTCCATTATTACCGGTCCCAACATTGGCTACCAAAATTATGGCTAAAAAATTGCACTCACCATGGGCCTAGAACTATTTCAAGTGTTGTACACATATTAACACATTTAAGCCTCCCAACCACCCTGTGGGTAGACACTTATACTATTCTTACCTTACAGTGTCAACACTGGGGCCTAGAGACCTGAAGTTACTTTTGCAAGGTCACCCAGCTAACGTCAGAGCTAGGAGTCTAATCCCAGCACTCTGTATCCTAACGTGGCCCTCAATCTGTTATTATAAACCTGGTTCTCCAAAGCTAGTGTGCTTGGGACTATTACTTGTGATTATACAGATGGACCAGGGGTTCCCCAGAGCCAGAGCTAAGATCGATTAGACAAGGAAATGTATTCGAGTACAAACAAATAAATGACTTGTGAGTTAACTCCTAGAACAGGACCTAGGGAAAACAGACTGCTCCTGACCCTGGGCCACAACATAGAGATAAAGAACAGCATTGCTTTATGCTCTTGGTTAGTGGGTCAAGGAGAAAAGGTTTTGCCCATTCTGGGTTTTGGGTATGAGGTATGAAGGAAAACTAGGAAATGTGAAGTCATTTCAATGTCAACTATTACTGAGAATAGAGTACAGTGGCTTCCTAATGCATTAATTCAGAGGGAAAAGTATCATCTCATAATAAAAAGTCTATTAGAATTCAGAATTATGCATGATCAAATGTCACAAAACCTGTATTTCTTAAATAGCATACTCCTTTCTGTTAATTCCACCTTAAGTATGTTGCAGAGCACAATAACTTTCTTCTACAGGACATAATTAATGGTCTTCATGATTAATCACACCTTTGCAACATTATAGATGCTTAGCTATTGCTTCTATCTACTTTCTGAAGGATCTCTCTACTGAGAATAGAGTCTCATTTCAATGCTATTAGTGTTTATAAAATCCATCTAAAAGGAATACTCTCTAATTAAGGACCTGTGCTTATTTAATTTCATAGCTAAGTGACCACCTTTAAAACTACCAAAACAGAGAGAGAGAAACTAAATGTTACTGTAATGGATTCCACAAGCTTCCTGAATACTGAAGTCCCTCCATTAGAGATGGTAAACTCAAATTCACACGGGAGCCGAGAAGGTGAGGTAAAGGAGGACAAGGAAATAGAGAGCAGCTGCCACTCAGTCCCAGCCAGTTGCTACCAGGCAGGAACTAGGGCTGCAATTCCCAGAGTTTTCAATTTTTTAAAAAAAGTGAAAATATGAGGTACATGCAAACTTTCCCAATTCCTACATGTTGGTCCAATTATTTTTTAAACACAGTATGGCCAAGTGAAGCACCTTTGCAGCCTGGCTCTGTCTGGCTCATGGGCTGCCAGCTTAGAACCCACCTCTGCTTCCAATTAATTTTTCTAATCCAGTCTAGTTTAATTCTTCTATCAGACTTCCCCAGTTGAACTGGATAATTCAGGTGCATGGTTTGATCCACAGCCTTATATAGACCAACATAATAGCAAGTCACGTTATGATGAAAGTACAAAGTTGTAGGAATCGTGTTTGATTTGTGCTATTAAGCATCATTTACAGAATTCTACTGCAAGAGCACACACTCAAATTCTAATGAGGTGCTCTTCTTGACTTTCCCAGGTGATGTATGCAGCCCCCAAAAAAGGAAGTAGCTTTGGCAGTCAAGTTTAACCTTGGGTTTCATTAAAGTGAAATGAGTAAGTCAACCCAACCAAACTTCTCTAGCAAAGGAGAAGCAAAATTTAGGCCTTTCATAATCCTCTCCTTCTCACCCCTTGTTTTACTATACATTTGAACGCCCATTTCATTCATTAAATCATCTGCCAGTGACTGTCCCTCATTGTTGTGTAAACCACTTAGACAGTGGAGATGAGCAAGAGAGAGAGATGTGAAGACCTAGCAAGAGCAAAACCCAAGTCAACTACTGGAGCTGCATTGATCCCAAAGGAATGTGAAGGAAAGTTGCATTCAATAAATGGGCATTCAATAAATATATGTTGAATAAATTATTGATTGGTTGGAGATAACCTTCGCTGACAAATAATCATGGTATCAACTCAGTTTTAAACTACTCTTTAAGACAGCAGATGACTTTTATCATCTTCCTTTTACTTTCTGTATTTTTTAAATTTCCTATAATACACAGTAAAATTCTTAGAACTAGAAAACAATAAACTTAATTAAGTATACATATTTCACTGGGAACAAGTCAAACCATAAATAAATAAAATCACTGTTGTAATAATTAAGGGATACGTGTACTTCCCCAAGTGCTTCTGAGGAAAAAAAAATTGATGTTACCACTTCCTCCTAACTGACAACCATTTTATTGTACTTCTTTCAGCCCCTAAAAATACCACACTCCAAAATTTTACAATAAAAGAAAAAGTTCATCACTGTTAAGGAACATTTGCTTTAAATGTGCCCAGCAGCCAGCCAGCTACCAAATTCCAAGAGGAGAAATTAAACTGCAGGTTATTTTTAAGGCAAAAACCAGAGTTGTCCCCATCTTACACTGAAAAATCGAAGCACTTCCAAACATGAACAAAAGGGCTTCCCCTTCTCAATCCCTTCCATCTCCTATGAACTATCATACCCTGTTTCTTTCCATCTTGCTGCCTGGGACCCATTCCACAGGAGGAAAGTGACAAGGAATGAAGCAGAAGGGGCCATTGCAAGAGAACTTACTTCTTTCAAGGGAACCAGTTTCATTGTTGTTTGATAGGAAGGCGTGAGAGTGGCTGGGTAGTTGTAGTCAACAATATCGTGTTTATAATCGGCCTTGTAGGCAATCTGAAACACAAAGAAAAGAACAAAAAAGAGAGAAATTAGCCCCCATTTTCTTTTGACCTTGTTTGAATGTCACAGGAGATATTTTAAAAGCATCCAGAAACAAAATTAATTCAGTTTCATCACCTCCAAGGAAAATTATGTTCACACTTTTGCCTTTAATTAATTTGAATTCTTCTTCTTAATTAATCCAACATTAGTTAACTTCCATCTGTAGCACGTTTATTTTATCTTTCTTATTAATTATGGAACCTCTTGCAGTTTTTGTTAAAAGGAAGCATTTGCACAGGGGCATACAATGAAAGAGCTTCTTGGCGAACCCCCAGAAAATAAATGAAAAGTCAAGAATCTTCAGAGTATTTAAAATTTTTTTCTAAAGGTCACATTTGACATTCTTGAGCAGAGGCAAATTTACATTTGTATGTTTTAATAATGAAATCAGTTTCTTTTAAGTGCCCTTTACCTCCAAGATTTACAACTCGGCATTTGCAAATCTGCAAACTTAATTAACAAAGCCAAGGAGAGATTAATAGATGACATGTTATGGGGAAAACAAGGACTTGATCTATTTTGTTGGCCCTCTACCTTGACCAGTGCCTGGCCTCAGAAGGGCTTCAATGACCACTGTTTGAATAAATGAACCAGTCAGCCAATCAACTCCAAATAAATCCCAAATGCTTTGGACATTTGAGAAATTTCAAATAAGAATTATGCTCATCCATTTTTCTTTATCTCTCAGACACTGAAAGTTTTTCTCACACTGGATCAATTATAATAGATCTAAGTACTCTTCCAGCCAGAGAAAGCTGAGAGAAATAAATTGAAGCTTTTGAAAAGTCAATTCAAAGACTAAGGATTTTACTTAGCCTTGGTTGTATTGGTTAACATTTATAAACTATTATGGGTCAGTCTTTACACAAAAAAACACCAATTTTTAAAAAGAAAGGTTGAAAAAGAATTGGCTGAATTCTCATGCTCCACCTCCCTCTACCCCACAGGTCCCCAGGACCTACAGGCCCTTTACAAAAGGACTCACATTGCTTGCCAGACTTCCAACCTTCATAGCATGGAGAGTCCGTCTGTCCATACCAACTCCTTCATAGTGGCCTCGCATGTGGTTCTGGTAGTTTTCTTTATATTTATTCTACACAGAAACAAAAACATTTTTTTAAAGCATTCTCTTCCCAATTTGCTGAAGATAAACTACTCATCTTACTGCACTAAATTGGAAATATAAATAATGAAATAGAACCTACTTAAGTAGTCAGTGTTTCACTGAATAAAATATGAAACTTTTCTTTTAAACACCTTTAATTTCAAGCACAAGAAGCTGGAGTGAGACAAGCACACAGCAAACAGAGGACCTGATGAGCACAGACAGCACAAAACAGATCTGATTTTTTTTTTAACATTTTCTGCTGTAAGTAAATATACCAGATTTTTCCAACATAAAAATCTACCATGAGAGCATGGAGCTCTCCAATGGACAAGCACCGATTATACAGGCACTGTGTGCAAAACTCCATGCTGAGGGCTGGCAGAAATCACTGCATGCTGCTAGCACCATTTCTAAATATATGAAGAAAAAACTTGAGCTTTGCCAAATTCTGTGATTTTTACATTACAGATTGGTTACTACTACAACCATATGAAATACTGATGCAATGTTCCAAATGCGGCTTATCCAATAAAGAAAAAAATCAAAACAGGATGATACAAAGTCAGAAATAGGAAAATCTGGGTAGCTTCTAATGAAGGTACATTGAAACACCAACCTGGGAGGCCACTGAGTTTTCAGGAAGTAAGATTATTTAAAGAATACTGTTACTATATAACAGACACAATTCTACTTATCTCAGCTAATCTTCGCATGCATTCTATGAGGAGGAACGAATAAGTATAATTTCCATTTTACAGATGGCCAAAGTGGCTCAGAGAGCTTAAACAATCTGCCAAAGGTTAGCCACTTGGCTAATTGTGGAACCAGCCCTGTCAGCTCCAAAGCTGGTCCTTTTAACCACTACATTTATGCACAATAAATTCATCACTGAGCCTTATGAAGTCCCTCACGATTTTAAATTCTATTATGTGCAGCTAATCAGACATAAAATCACATAATCTAGTATAGTCCTGGATGCTCTCAAGAAACCATCCCCAGAACTTCTCTGAGAATTTCCAAATTTGCAAGTGCCACTCTAGCACACATCTGCTCTTCTGTAAGATGGGGAAATAACATTGGGTTCCCAGGTGACTGTGCAGGCTAAATGAGACTGTGTATTAACTAAGAAGCACAAAGTTGCATGGAGAGGGGATGCTGCATGCTCAGCCAGGCTCCCTCGCCAGCTTTCACCCCCAGGAGCCAGACACTGCAATACACAAGGAACACAAGAGGCAAGTGCTGTCCCAAAGACCCAAAGTCAAGTGTGTGGCGGGGGATGTGACAGAATTTAACACTACATGGACCAGTCCTGGCAGGCAATTTTAATCATAGCTCTTAAGTATTTGTGCCTAAAAGGCCATGCTTCTCCAAGACACATAGATACATTCACATAGACTGTCTCTCAGCAGACCTAGAAATTAAGCTCATAGAAAAGCCCCCAAAATGCTTAGGTGTTGAAAACTCACATCACTGGTGAATTTTGAGATCTTGCTCACATTCCTGAATTGAGGTGTTTCACAGTAGTTGATACTGTGACCTTTACTACTTTCCAGATCCTTTTTATACTCCACCTTGGAAACCAAAACACCAGACACACAAGAGAACCAAAGCCAAAGTCACTCTTAGAAATGTCACCAGGACTTCACTGGGATATTTTTAGAAAACTTTCAAACACAAGATTTAAAACTACCAGGCAGTGCTTATTACTGCGAGTTAACAGTACACGTTTTCCCTTCACATAATAAATAAGTTGATAATCTGTTTTGGTTCTGAAAGTTAAAAATATACAGTCCCTTTCAAGAGTAAACACTGTCAGATTTCATACAGCTCAAACAATGGCAAAACTGGTTTTAGAAATCAGGATGGTGGTTTCTCCTGGGGGAGAGTGTCTGGGGGTTGTGGGGGGATGGCTGGACTTCTGGTCATGTTCTGCTTCTTAGCTTGGGTGCTGGTTACACAGATGTGTCTACTTACAGAAATCCTTATTGCAAACTTGTGATGTGTGTACCTCTCTGTAGGCATACTTCAATAAAATTTAACCACGAAAATTACAAAGGAGTACAGTCAATGAAACCAGTCAGTGAAACCACTCAGAGATACAGAGAGTGTCTTCTAATTTTAATGGGCCGGCTTGTTGAGCTCCCCTGGGTAACTAGATGTAAGATGTGAGAGTATAGTCATTAAATAGACGCCAAGTGTCCCAAGTAATTGGAGAAGGCGGCTGAAGCTGATGACTATTAATAGAGGCAAGGCTCTATCCAGTTTCTCTTACTGGATAAACATAAGGGCAAAAAGAAATTGAAGGTTCCCTTGTCACCTCTTACCAAAGGAAATACAATTTGTTATCACATCTTACAAAACATATGGTGAGAATATGCATTTTAAAGTATGCAAGATGCATATGGTGCTCACAACATGATAGAAAGTGAAAAAAGTATACAAAACTGTACATACAGTTGAATTCTAAGTCTATATATGTTTTTATATTCATATGTATTTTTTTTATAGTATATCACATAAAAAAAAGCCAGAGTATTAACAGTACTATAGAGGTCTGGTAGCCTGAACATCTGTAAAAGTCTCCCTAAACCAAAACAAGACCCTTACTTTTCCAGGCCTATGACAAAATGAGGGCCTAAATATCGCAAAGTTTCCATCTAGGCATAATGTTCTATGAGGCAAGAGCAAGGTTCAGCAAACTTTTTCTATAAATGACCAGACAGTAAATATTTAAGGCTTTGTGGGCCACATAATCTCTACCTCAGCTACTGGCCTCTGCCCTTGTAGCATGAAAGTAGCCATAGATTATATGTAAACAAACATGATGTGGTTGTGTTCCAATAAAACTTTATTTACAAAAACAGGCTGTGGGCCGGATTTGGCACTCAGGCCATAGTTTGCTGACCTCTGGCCTAGAGCATCAGAATCATCTGAATATGTCTTTAAAATGCAGATTCCGAGGCGTCAGTACCCACTTCCTCCTTCAAAGTAGGTAAGGCTGCTGATGAGATCAGGAAAATGTCACTCCTGGTGACTCTGAGCAGCCAAAATTAGGGAACCTCAAGCTAAGTAACAGTTTTGGGTCAAGGATAAATCTTTAGAGGTTAGAGGAAAAAATATTTGAGGCTATTTTGCATATTTGTGTCTGAGTTGCAGACAACTTGTTATGTGAATACTTTTTATTTTATTTATTTATAAAGATTTAATGGCTTTAAATCTCCTGTTTGCAAGAGGTTGCCAACTCAAATGCCTTTAGGGTCCAGCTAGGAACCACAAACGAGAGAAGCTTCTGTGAAAAGACGCTAGTGCATGAAAAGGACATGGGGAGCTAGGCCATTTCCTTGCCAAAGATTACTAACGATTCTAAAATCTTACCCCCTGGGTAGGCCAAACAGACACACCCTCTGACAGTCAGTTCAGAATCTGAGGTAAGGGGGATTCATCGGGTCCACACAGCTTCTCAGAAACCCGATTACAGTAACAGGACAAGGAGACACTCTAATGCATGAAGCACTTCCTGATCTTTGACTTCCGCTCTCTAAGAAAGGCGTGCTGTTATAAAGGTTGGCTTGGGCAATGTGCTGGCAACCAAAATGTATTGCCTGGAACTTTTGAATATCTATGGCCTGTGAGAATCCAGGAAGAAACTTCTGAGCCATCAGAGAAATTTAATTTGTTTGATTCTAGGCTCTCTTGTAAATTGCTTTGTGCTGCATAGTCATTCCTCAGGAGCTGGTAACCCACGTGTAGTTCTGGGGCGCCCCCTGAAACTTTTCGTTCTGGGGCTGCCCCATTCACTGGAGGTGACCGTACACAGGTGCAGCTGTCCCCCATACGCACCTCACTCACAAGCTTGTTCACGCTCTGCGCCCGCTTAAGAACCAAGTTGTCTTGGGCTGGGAGGGAGTGATAATGTGCAGGGCCTTTCATCTTGTGGAAGTCCTGCCTGTATTTTATCTGAAAGAAACAGACAAAGGGGGTCCAGAGTTGTTGTTTTCATGATCCGTGAGAGAAATTACTCCAAAATCACCCCATATTTAATGTCAACATTTACTTAATAGGATTTTATGAAGGAAAAATATCGTATGACGTTTTTCTCCAAGAAATCCACACACTACTGGGTCCCTTTTGTATTAAAATTTTTCTGGCCCTTTTCACACTTCTTACAGTTTATACTCTACTTCTGCACGAAGAAAGGTCTTAAAACAATCATAGCAAAAGGTGTAATCCCAAACCCAGTCTGCCCTTGGTTGCCACATCATTTCCCATCTAGCCTGCTAATGATGGGGCAAAGGAAGCAATGTGTCTTTCACTTCCACGCTTAGGGCAAAAGTGCCGTTTTTCCGGGTAAATGGCTACAATAGCTCCATAGTAACAGAGTACAGGAAAAGGGCAAAGGGGCTGCAAAATGACTTCTCAGCTTCTGATTATAGCCCAAGTTCAAGCTGTCGTGTTAGATCTACAGTGTGCATGCCACTTTACCAAGTTTAATTATAGCCTATCTTTCCAAGATTGCCAGCTGGCCAACATTCTGCAAATAAAAATCATTTTATCCACTTGGTTACACCCAGTTTGACAATCATACGACTTATTTTAATCAGCTGTTTCTTCTAAAGTGCTTGATTTCTAGATGGGTTGTTTTACAAAGACTCGCCTAAGCCCGGCTTCTCTGGCTGGGCCAGCATTCGCACTTGCTTCCACTGGCCTAAGGCAAATTATGCCATGTCAGTCTCCTCTGGAGCAGATCAATGTGGCCCAACAGCCCAAGCAAAAGAAGTAAATGTCAGAAATTTGGACAGAAACTGAAGGCTAACATTCTACTTCGGCTCAGCTCTAATAAATGTATCTGTGTGCAGATCTCAGTAAGCACAGTCCCATTTCTCCTCTAACTCTGTGGCTCTGAGGGTCATATTTATGCAGTACTTACATCACTAGCGAGTTCGTTGGCTTTCTTGGCGTTCAGATAAGCTGGGGTGATCATGGCAGGAAAGCTGCCCTTTCCTCTGTGCTCATCATATTCCTCCAAGTAACCCTGCTGGGCCAATCAAAAATGTCAATCAGTAATGCTCGCCTCCCTCAGTGCATGGGGGATTTGCAATGATCTCTCCTAGAGCTGGTTCCCATATTGGCCTGTCCATATTGGTGCCAAGCACACAGTCAGTACTAAATAAATGGTAACTATTATCATTATCATCACCATCATTTCCAGCAGAAGAATCAAGACATTCTCTGAGTCTCCCAGGCCCATGTTACAGAGAACTCATTTCTTAGCTGACACCAGGGAAGTCCCTCTGTCTTCCAAAAGTCTCAAACGCTCCCTTTCTCAGGCCCATTGACAGATCTATGCATTGAGACCCACTGACATCCCAAATATGGGCTCCCCTGGGGATGGATGTAGTTTGCCAAGAAGGAAAGTATTATATAACTATTTGAAATTTTGTAATTTGTGGGAAAATAGTTCGAATTACCAGAAGAGGATCTGAAATGGGACTAAATGTATATTTTAGATAAAGTTTTGTAACCCGAGTCTTGAATTCTTCCTTCTTTCCTCCCCAAACCACCCACCCACCCTCACGAGGGAAAACCTTCTCTCTTACAGAACTGTCATCATGTAACTAGTATACATTTTCCCTGGCACTCAGATGACTTCAAGTCCCCATCAGATGCTCCTCCGTTCTCTCTGCAGAACTCCTCCCTCACTCCCAGACCTGCCCCAGGCAGAAATCAGCTGCTTCCTTATCTGTGTTCCCACAGATCTGGGACAGCCCTGCTGTCCTGTATGCTCTCCTCTGGCTCATGACTCCTTGTGCCTCTGGCCCCCTTGAGGGCAAGGGCCTGCCCTGTGCCAGCGCCAGGTTTGGAGTCTGGCACACACATTTTCTTAGATAAGACATGGTCAGAATGTCCAGGCTTCCTTTTTATCCAATAAAGACAACTGTTTAGCCTGAGGGCTCCTTAGGCTTCGCTCCCTTATGTTCTGGGCCAAAGCTAAAAAAATAATGGAGCCTTTCAAATTCTTTGTTAATCCCCCTGTACCCATTCTGCTCCATGGTTTGGGGCAAGTTTGTAGCTTTATTTAACTTCTCTGCTTATATGTATCTATGTTATGTTTGCAAACATTTTGGGGAAACAGTCCTATTGGGGAGCTGTTTACAAATAATAAATTGATCACATGATTTAGTCCATGAACCTAGAAGAATAGTTACTCATTAAAAAGAAGAATGAATTGTTTGGCAGTTTAGGCACTACAGATATTTATAGTTTATCTGACTGCTTGCTTCTCTCACTCCCTCCTACTCATGCCTGGAGAGTCCTGCTAAATCACACAGTGAAATGCCACACAAGACTGATCCTTTCGACAGCTGCTAGTGGTGCTAGCAAACTACACCCACTTTGATTCTTGCATTTGTTATTATCAGGACTGGAAACTTTAGCCAGAATGTCCTAATAATCAAGAAGGAACTGATACCCTGAAGTTTCATTTCACCAATGTATGTAGACATATCTAGATACACACGTGAAATTATATGTGTGGGTGATAAGTATTGGCAGACAGCCCTATCAAATTTAGAACAAGTATTTTTTGCCAGATATAGAAACCAAATATTTTCTAAATATTCTAAAACTGATTTTGTTTAAAGTTGTCCTGAGCCTTCTAAACAACATTTTTTAAAACATGAAACCAATAAGAACAACATTTCATTGAGCTTAAAGCACTGAAACCATTTAATTAACCTATTGTAGAATTTAATAAAATGGGCTTTTAAATTCAAAATCTGACATTTTTGCTCAGACATTTGCCGAGGGGTCACAGCCTATCTTTATACAGCCTATCTTTAAGTCTCATATGAATGTGTTTCCATACAGGCAACTTGTTTTTATGAAGGAGAAAAATAAGTTGTTTCCTTTGACAAATTATATATGTTGAATAAGTCATGTGTGTTGTTGAATCTACCCACTGACAAGAAATTCAAACAACTGTCCAATTAATTAAAAAAATCAACTAAGCCCATTGGATGTACTCTTCCACTACACATACTAGGCCTCCCAATACTCTTTACTTAAAACTGTGAAAAACTAACACGCCCTTTCTCTCCTACAGCACTTTGTTAGTACCAAAAAATACAAAGGGATGTGCACATAAAAATTAGCTTGTAATTGTCACCTCAACCTTTATTTGAGAAGTGGAACTGGGAAAAAGGTTTGCATTCTCTGGCATATGCTTACTCTAGCAACCTCTATCAGATATATATTTTCTAGGAAAATTAGTCCTCTACTCAGTAAAGTGCTCAATATTTTTATGACATGCATTTTGAACCCTTTCATGATCAATGATGAGCTAAAAGTAGCCAGTTTCAGTCCTTGGGACCATTCTTTAATGAATAGGTGAGAACACTTTGCACTTGGCAAACCCACCATATTGATGTAGGTCTTTTATTTTAAAAAGGTAAAGAAAAAGTCCTTGGAATCTGTTTTCCTAAGTGGGTCAAGTTGCACCCTGCGTAATTGTTTGTCTATTACTTTCTGGCTTCGGAAATCCACCTTTCATAAATAAGGCAAAGATAATCCACAGCCCAAGCTCTGATTAAATGGTCACAGGTTGTGTCACAGGCTAGTGAGTTAGCAGCCTGAGAGTCAGTCATGAGATAGGGCATCATTTTATCCCAGGGAATCATTTTATCACATACCTGGCCATATGGGTCCCAACATTCCTTTGGCAATGTGCCCACAGCTCCAGCAGCTGGACCAGCCATTCCCTTCATTTCTCTTTGATATTGTTGATGGTACCTCACCTATTTGAAGGGAAAAGACAAGGCTGGTGAATTTAGTCTCCTATGCACAGAAGCCAGAAGTGTAAAATTAAATGTCTTCTGGAATTTTCCTTTGCTGCTTAGGTCCAGGCAGTGTGTCTTAGACATAAAAGTGCCCTATCGTTTTCCTGGTAAAACTGACAACTATGAAGGAAAGCTACCTCCTGGATCCATGGTGCATGCAAAAGCAGACAGGAAGTTGGACTTCCCAGGTCCAGGTACCTTCTGGCCTCCTCCCCTAACATGACAACTTGCCACGGACACTTACATCACTCGCCAGCTCATTGGCTCTTTTGGCTATCTGGTAGGCAGGGGTGATCATAGCAGGAAAACTGCCTTTCCCTCTCTGCTGTTCATAGTCCTCTGTGTATCTCACCTGGAAAATGAAAAAAAAAATGTGAATCACATGCTACAATTCTACTGTCTACCAGGCAATCTGAGTGAGAAGCCCTATAAGGGCTCCTATACCATCCTGGACATCCCCTGAGGCAGCTCTTACATCATTGTAACTGGCAATTAGCTTGATGGACCATGGGCATCAAATTTACCTTTTTATTTCCAACACCCAGCACAGTGCCTAGCATATGGAGACACTCAATGCAGAATTCAACACATACTTGTGAAGCACCTGGTGTGGGCCAGATGGTGGGGCTGGGCAGAGGAGGACTGACTGCCTTTGAGGAAAAGCCAGACAAGTTTGAGAGACAAAGAGGCCTCTCAACTCAAGGCAAATGGAAGCCACTTATTAAGCTGCACCTGGATATGTGCTTAAACTTCTCACTTAGAACAATATACTAAGTTCTTGGTCTTATTGTGCCATGGAGCAACTGGGCTAAGAAAAGGCAAGTGGTAGAGATTCTTTAGAAGTTATGTTCTATAATTTTCAATGACAAGAGAGAATTTTTTCAGATTAATCAGATACATGTGGTTTGTTACCATCTAAAGTTTTCTCTCTAAAGAAAAGTTTTCACAAGGTCTGTACCAGCTGACCCATCTCAGTAGAAAATTCTCAGTAGAAAGTTCTTCTTGGCATCCATGCAGGCCTGAGATTCTGCCTACATACTCCCTCCCTCCACCGCCAAGCAAGGAAAGAAGGGGGTATCATAAATAGAGTCACTGAGCCTCAGCCTCCATCATTTCTTACGTCACTCTGAAGCTGTCCCCCCGCCTTGGCCCGCAGCAGCTCAGGCGTATCCGCCACTGTGGAGAACCTGGAGATGCGCTCATCATGCCCTCTCTTGTATTCCACCTAGTGAGGAGACAGCACAGAGTCAAGTTCATACCCATTACCTTTGTGAGGTCCTCTCCTTGCAGCTGTCCTGAAGCTACACCACTGGGCTGAACTCAACACAAACCTGTCCTTAACGGCTCGCATTCTGGGCTCCCCTGCAGAAAGCATCAACGCTAATGGGTTACATCCAAGAGTGCCAGACACAGCTAAATGTTAGCAAATACCAACTCACTTCATCTCTGTAACAATCACATGAGGCAGGACTACTATTTTGCCCATTGTACAAATGAGCTCCTGAGGAATAGAGAGGTTGAGTAATCTGCTCATGGTCACATCACTGGTCAGTGACAGAGCCAGGATTCAAATCCCAGCATTCTGGCTCCAAAATCTGAGCTGCTAACCAACAGATTATGCTACTCTTCAGGAGCATCTGTCATACACTTAATAAAAATCTGTGTCCTTGATGCTAAAGCAACCTCAAGAAATTATTTGGTCCAGCCTTTGGTCCATGGTCTTCTCTTCATTTGATAGATGTGGCCCAATCAAGGCACAGGGGATAATTGATGCAGAAAAGATAAGAACACAGTTTTCTCTGTAATGCCACATGAATGGTACCCACTGCCCATCCAAAAGCACTGTCTTACAGATTTTGTCTGAATCCAGGAGGTTCCTTAATGAAAAAAGTTAGCATAATCCGTGGTGAATAAGCACTAAGACACTCACTTGACTGGCCAGCTGGTTGGCTTTCTTAGCCCTTTGATAAGCAGGTGTGATCATGGCTGGAAAGCTCCCTTTACCCCTCTGTTGCTCATAGTCTTCGGTGTAGTCCTGCTGGTCAGAACCAAGTCAGCACGAGAATCAGTATGGTATCAGATAAAAACTAACAAAACGGCAATAGCGAATATCATCAGAAGCAATGCAACTAGGTTTCTAAGGTACTTGGAAAATATTTCAATCTCCTGGAATGAATTTGAAAACGTTATTCAACTGATGATTTGAATAATACCTTAAACACTAAAGAAATCACATTTCCAGGTCCAAGGGATTCCCGTTCAATGCGTATAGCAAATTATGTGAAATCAAAATCCAGGGGACCCAAAGGGAGAATAACCCCTTTGACTCAAAGACTTTCATGACAATGCAGCAATTAATCTGCAGGAGACTTTTCTGTGACTAGTCCACCACAGATAGTTCTACAGCATTGGGAGTACAATGTCTGTTCATTTTTTCCTGCTTATTTTGCATCTCTGATGAATAGTTTTCCTATGAAATGTAGTATCTTAGCATTTGTGTTTGTATTGTTTTCTTTCCCTTTGCTAAAAGAAAAGTTACTAAAGATTAACAATATTTTCCAAAATGGTTTCTTCAAAGGGCAGGTGACAGGGTATGTGGAGAGGACTAGAGGGTACTGTGTGCAAATCATTTAAAGATGTCCACAGTCTGGGCTAAAACTGCCTTTTCTACTAAGTTAGTCTCTCTTACAGTGCTGGAGTCAGGAGCCTAAAATGGACCGGCAGTTCTAGTTCCTTCTCGAGGCTCTAGAGAAGGCTCTGTTCTTTGCCTTTTCTAGCTCTAGAGGCCACCTGCATTCCTTGGTTTATGGCTCCAAACAGCTTTGACCTCTGCCTCTGTTGCCATATCACCTTTTCTCTGACTCTGACTCTCCTGCCTCCCTCCTTATAAGGACACTTGTGATTACAGTGTGCCCACCCTAACAATCCAGGATAATCTTCCTGTCTCAGGATCCTTGACTTAATCATACCTACAAAGTTCCTTTTGGTAACATACACACAGGTTTCAGGGATAAGGACATAGCAAGCTTTCAGGAGAGGGGCCAGTACTCTGTCTACCACAATCTTAAAATAAAGAAACATTCAAACTCATTGCTAAAGTAATTTCTAGGGCCCTTACCTCACCAAGAGACTTTCGGGTCTCAACCATCCTCACGATTTCTGGATCTGGTAGAGCTCCTGGGCACCAAGCATTCCCTTCTCCATAACCAGACCAGTAGGCTCTCTATAAAGGAAACACACAAATGCAAACAACACACACACTACACATTTGTTTGGTAAGATCCCCCCACCTACGCTAGCCTCCCAGAAAGCCTATGTATATGGTCAATGCAACATAGAAACGTTCTAAATACTTTAAATTCCTATTGGCATATTATGGTAGGTGTCAGCTAACCAGAATGTTCGTTTTTTTCAAACTAGAAAATAACCTAACATGCTAAATAATTGAACTTTTTGGTATTCACTTATATCCTAGAAGAGCTTCAAAGGTAACTTAACACTTCTTTGCTCATTATTGCACCAACACTGGGCAGTGGGGAGTCGCTGGGGCCAGGCAATATGAGATTAATTAGTATTATTAGACAACATGCAAACACCTACTACCTATTATGTGGCTAATACTGTGTTAGGCAATGAATGCTGGGAAAAAAAAAGAAAGAAAGACAAAGTTCCTCTTTTAAGATATTTATGGCCCATCTAGGGAGATAAAACTCCCATATGAAATAATGAGTGATTAGAAAAGGTTTGTGTGCTCTAATACTGCATTGATGAGAAATAGGAGAGTTTTTAGAAAGCAATCTGTAGGCAGTGGGCCTCATTCTGGACAGAAAGATGTTCATTGCAACTTCATAATTTTTTTAAAACATGGAAATAACTCTGCCCATCAACAGGAAAGCATGTTCCATCCATTCTTGATAATGGCACCCATCTACAACAGCTTACAAGGATGCTGACATAAAAAGAGCTCCAAGATATTTGTTGACTGAAAAATACAAGTTGCAAAACAATGCGTATTATCTCATGGAAAAAATTACACATTTCAAGAAATATACATATATAATTTTCAAATAGCTGGTATTTATTATGCCTACCACTGTTCAAAGATCTTTACATGTACATACTCTTTCAATCTTCACAATAGTTGTGTGAATCAGGAAGTATTTGAGTTCACTTTACAGGTGAGAAAGCCAAAGAAAAGAATGGTTAAATGGACCTCATTAAAGGTCCCTCAATAAGTGACAATAGTCATATCCAAATGTTAAGTACTAAAAAAAGTAAATAAGTTACATAGATATGGATTTGTTAATGAACAGAGCAAGTCTGAAAGGATAACCATAAGATTGATAGCAATGGGTACCTCTATAGAGGAACTGGGATTGAAGATGGTACACAAGGGGTCCACCCTTTAAACTGTTGGATTTTTTCATAAGAAAATTTACGTATTGTGTGTACAATTAAAAATTAATAGCTGAGGAATTTTAACATGATGAGGCTGTCAATCAAGAGTGGCCATAAATTCTTAGGTGTTAAGAGTGAGGGACATCCTAGAAGCTGTGTGTAACCAACGACAGGCTGGAGAGAGGCAAATCCAGAAGAGAAAAGGCCTTCTTGGGAGCCCTCCCAAAGGTCCAGGCAGGAGATGAAGTGGGTCAGAGCTAGGGTAGTGAAATGGAGAGGAAGGGGTGGGGCTGAGTGAAAGGTCAGAAGAAGACAGGGCACCTTGGTTTCCACCTGGATGGCTGTCCCCAGAGACAGAAACATAGCGATTGGAAGACAGAAGCCAGTGAATTTGGACTGGAGCAGATGGGTTAAGGTGAGGCTGGGGCACATTGGTGGAGGTCTTCTGTAGACACTGGAATTACACGCTAGGTAACAGAAAGCCTAATTGCTCTCCTGTAGAAGTAATCATGACCATGTATACATTTCACTTGTATAGCATATTTTTCTTTTCTCTTTTTCCAAGCTCATTCATGACCATTCTCTCACCTCATTCCCCAGGGGTTGCCCATTCGGTACAGCTGCCCCATCCTTGGATTTCATATCCCAGTGAAAAACAGATTTAAACCGCTCGCCATCGTCTTGGTCACCAGTCTGCACAATGAAGATGTTGTCAGTAATGTTTCCAGCAGAAAACAGAAAGGAAGTAATATATAGTTAAATTGGAGGGGAGGGGGTTCCTAAGTCTCAACTGCAAAGAATCCTAACTGCATGACAACACACACAGTGCTGTCATCTCACTGTGGCCTCATCTGTTCCACCAGCCAGGTGGCATGTATAGGGCACCTGCTGCGTGCAAAGCTCTAGTTATCAGTGCAATTAAAAAGACTTAAAGTCTCTGTGAACTTATCACACAACACCAAATATTCAGGTTAGAGTAACCTCAGAAACAGCAGGCATTAGAGTAGAGGTGCTCTCCTGTGATTTATAATTTTACCTTTAACATCTTGATCTATAATTCACCTTGAGTTAATTTTTGTGCATAATGGGAAGTAGGTGTCAAGGTTCATTATTTCCATGTAAGTATCAAATCACTCCAGTACTATTTATTGAAAGAGCATCCTTGCCACATTGAAGTGCAGTGGTACCATCAAGATTCAAATGACCAAATACGTACACCTCCATTTCTGGACCTTGTATCATATTCCACTGGTCTGTCTATTTTTATGCCAATACTATGCTGAGTTAATTATTACTACTCTTGTAGTAAGACTTGAAATCTTATAATCTAACTCCTTCAGTTTTGTTCTTCCAGATTTCTTGGTTGTCCTAGAATATTTCTTATGTTCATATTAATTTTAGAATCAGGTGGTCAATTTCTATGAAAAACACCAGGATTTTGACAGAGATTAAATTGAATGCATAGATCAATTTGAGGAGAACTGACATCTCAACAATATCTTCATAACCTTGGAATAAGAAAAGCTTTCTTAAAGAGAACATAAAAAGGACTAACCATAAAAGAAAAAAAATCAGAAAGTCTTAGGTCCAAACCCAGATATCATAATTTATAAGATCTAAGGTAGGGCCCAGAAATATGCAATTTTAACAAGCTGCAGCTCAAATCATTAATTTTTACAAATGAAGAAAGAAACTCAGAGAAAAGAAGTGAACTTACTAAAATCATTCAGTGGATTATCAGAGCCAGGTTTAGAATCAGGAATTCTTGTTCCCTGTCAAGGGCACCTTTTGTCACTGGCTTTCTAGGCTTGCTACTGCATAATGCAGCTCACATATGTACATTTTTAAATACAGAAATTGAGAAATCTGTACATGCTTTTTCCCCTGGATTTTGAGAAACTACCATGAACATCATATAGACTTAAGGCAGGGTTTCTTGTTGGCTCAGCCCTACTGACACTGGGGTGGGGGGGCCTTTCATCCTTCGTTGTGGGGGACTGTCTTTGCATGGCAGGGTACTTAGCAGCATGGCTGGTCTCCATCTACCAACAGTACTCATCCTCAGTTGTAACAATCAAAATATTCCCCAGACACCACAGAATGTCCCCTAGGGGGTAAAATTGCCCTCCCTGAGAGCCACTGACTTCTGGAATCAGAATCACATCTCCTGAGACCTTTCATGAGATTCATGACTATTTTGAGGAAGCAGGAAAAGGAAAAAAAGCCATAAATGTTACCGGTGGGGTAAGGAAGCATTAAGGGCTAAAGTTCATTCTCTGAAGAGAAGAGAACCTAGATGTTTTACTCTCCTAAAAATTCCATTCACACCTACCAAACGGGAAATTTTGTCTTAGTAAATATTTATTTATTTTTAAAAGGATGACATTTAGGAAACAGAAAAATGTCAACCTGCTTCAAATGTCAACTCACAATCTTTACTTTTCTCCTTCATTGTTGTCACTAAAGCAGCCCTTTCTTTCCTCTTTATTTTAGCACATGCACAATGAATTTGTTTTTTATTCAACTGGCAAAATCTCTCAGAGATGCAAGGAATTAAAGTAATCCGTCACACTCCCTAGGCCACTTATAAGATCTGGGCCTAGAAGGAACACAGTTGTCCATATGAATTTTTCTCTGGTGGGAAAGGAGGAGAAAGTGATCTCACCAGTCAATTGTTTGGTACACACACATGCACACACACACATACACGCACACACATCTATATACATGTACACACACCATAATCACACATATACACACAGAGACATATACATACACACATGCACACATACACATGCCACATATGCATACACAGACATGTCTACATAGATGTATACACACGTGCATGTATACACAAACATGCATACACACCATGTATACATGTAGGTATACACATGCACACATATTCACATACACATACACACATACATACACTCCCCATATGCACACATATACAGTTATACACATACACACATAGTCACATAGATGTAAACAAATACACGCACACAGGCCTCCTGGGAAATTCACATCAGCATCTGTGGTTTGAAACAGAGCCACCAGTAACCTTACTCCAGGTTGGGCCTGTCATACACAGTTAAAAGAAAGTGAATCCACCACCAGTTCAAAGAAAGGTAATATTATATGACCTGTTGCATGATTGTAAGGTAGGGACATGCCAGCTGAGGCTAGCATCTGGCAGGATAGATATTATAGATCTTTTCATAGAGAGTATAATGTATTACAAACAGAACTCTGATGTGTTTCTCCTTGTGTTTAATCTGTCAAACTCTGGCTATATAAGCAGAAGCATCTGAACGTTTGCAAACATAAACAAGTCCTTTTTTCCTTCTGGAGAGTTTGCCACCCTCCAGGTACATGGAAGTAGGCCAAGGGAGAAGTTTAGGACATGGGTTCTAAAGCCAGATAGACCTGGATTTGTACCCACTCAACTAGCTGGGTAAAACTGCAAGTTATTTAACCTCTCTGAGCCTCAGCCTTCCCAGCTGCAGTATGACAGTATTACAGAGGATTCTTGTGAAGAGTAAATGAGATAACATATAGTGTCTAGCAGAGTATTTGACACTCTATTTATGGAAGAGCTAAAGCCAGTATTTATTGGAATTTCATGTAGCTGCCCTTAGACACCAAGAGATGAAAACAGAATCCTAGAAAAATTAGCCTTCTCAGTAATCTAGGATTGCTTTATTGCTTTAAATTCTTAAGGCTTGTGATTTCTTAGAAATCAATGATATATGAGCAACTCCCTGGGCCTCAGGCTCCTCACCAGTATAATGGGATAATAATAGTTTATTGGCTTGAACTGTGTATTAAATGAATTCAAGCAATTGGACTGTAAATGTTATATAAACTTGTTAAACATAAACCTCAAAATTAGTGCAAAGCACTTAGTGAATAAAGCTAGTTGGCAGTAGGTGCAGAGAGCCCCATGATAAGGATAAACTCAATCTGACACATTTTCTTGAGGAGGACCATGGCTTGGGTAGGCATGAGAGTCAGTATGAGGTGAGGTGACATTAGGAAGGCAGATCACTGACAGCCTTTCACCTCATGTGTAATTTTCTAATTTTAGAAAGCCTCTAGCTCCTTCCCACAGAATAACTTCTTGTGGGGCATGGGGAAGAGAGGTTAAATGATTCACCATTTTAATAAATGCAATTGTCCAATCGATAGCTTGTTATCTGATAAAACTCCACTGTTGATTTTTCAAAAGAGGCTGGTTTATCAACGTGGCCTCCTTGTCTACCCAAACATCACTTCCGAATCAAAATATTTTTGACCTACCCCTACTCCAAGAGGAAAGGGAGGCTGCAAATAATCTTAAACACTACTGAATTCAGAGAGATTTAAGTGTGGAAGTAGTGGTTTTTAATTTTCTATATGAAAATAATCATAAGAGAAAGAAAGGAAAGCCCTTATAATATATTCCAACTATATAAACTCTGTTTCATGTATTAAGCACCTAGTGTATACAGGATCTATTGTATAAGCTGTGATCAATTTGTCCAGAGGTGGCAGACACAGAGAAATTACACTGGATATAAGGACCTTAGATATTCAAGCTAGATTATCCTGGGTATTGACCCCTATATTGTGGTAGGACAAATAGCAATATTTTTTATGATAATGCACTTTGCATGTGTATATGTAGAGAAAATGGTCAAGTTCACAACTAGTAACAGAAGCTTAAAAACCTAATAGGTATATGAGTTAAGAAATTTTCATTAAAGGCTATTTTGAAATTCAAAATTAAGTAACTTACCCCATGGATGGCTTCTGGTTCCTTCCTCATATTTAGATTTAATGGAGTGTGATAGACACTTGTGAAACTGTTGTTCTTAGGGTTATGACTACAAAAATAGATATAAACCAAAAATTAGAAATATACTTTATCCAAGATAATTGAGTGACTATTTTTAAAGGTACAGTCATTTTTTTAAATCAATAAGTATAAAACAATAATTATGGTCATATTTTTCCAGGCAGTAAGTCTTAAAGACTAAAAAAGCAAATCAAATAAATTCAATATATATTCCTTAAAGACAAAATTTAACTGGAAATAATCACTTGAAACTTTCTGAAAAACAGAAAAGGATTCTAAAATTATTTAAAAGAAAACATTTTAAAGCTCCATTTGCATATCCATAGCCATTACACTATTCTGCACAATATTTAATAATTTTATATGAGGTTATAGTGAACAGATTTTATTTTTTATTTGTAAGAAATTTTAAAAATTTCAACTTTCTGCCATTGCATAAAATCTCTCCTTAGGGCTCTTCAATGGTTGTATGTAAGTGAAGACTTTTGAGAAGAGATTTCTTGGATTTAACTCTGAAGTGTGTGATTTGAACCTCTAGTTGGCTACTTGTTAAAAAATAAAGTATACTCAGAGGTGGTGGGGAAGGGCACCAAACACTTACGCATGACAGTATGGCTTTTTCTGGTGACTCACAAAGTTATTAACCGATAGCATCATCTTGCAAACTTCACAGTGAAAACATGCCTTATGCCATATCTAAAAATTATAAAGAAAAGATTTAGCAAAATTACCTTTTTTTTCAGACTCAGGATTCTTACATAGTTCAGGTTTAAAAAATTGAGCTTTGGGCATAAAATGGTGATAAACACACACACACAAATACACAGCTACAATATGTGAAATAAACAAATAACTTTTTTTTCAAGATGACATAGGAGACATAGAGAAAAGGGTAGAACTGAAGAAAGGTTGGAAACATATCATTTTTTTGATGGTTCAAAAAACGCACATATCCATATGTGAAAAGATACATTTCCCTTGTTTGTTATTATTCCTAAAGGTCAAGAAATATGCACTGACCTGATCCAGGCAGCTGATCTTTTCAGCAGGATAAACTCCATATCCGCACCTAGAGCAAGCCTGCACGTTCATCTTGATGTCCCAAAAGAGAAGACAAAAGTAAGCAACAGGCAAGAAATCTAAGGAGAAGCCTCAGGCTGGTGGTTGTTCAAGTCTTCAAAATCCTGACCACTGTTAATTCCTGTGGGCACCTTGATCATTCAGAATCCAACTTCCACTTTCCTTTGCTGACCTTCTAGTTTGAAGTCAGCAGCTGGACGGCTTTTAAAGCTGCCACTTACTCAAACGGCTATTTTGGCGACTTGCTCAGTACGCATGCGTCTGGACAATAAGGTGGAGGTATTTCTAGCTGACATGCTTCTGTAAATAGAAAAGTGAACTCACAACAGCATCATATTTATGTGGATGATCAAACCCTTGTGTATGATCAGGCAGCATGTAGCAGTTTAACGCTAGCTGTGATCATAACCCAAGAAAAGAATCCCAAGGACTACTCCACGCCTTCATCCAGCAATCAAATTAGAAAAGCTTGCTCTCTGAGCCTATGACTAAAGCAGAAAGGCCAGCTCCCAAAAATATAGGAAATAAAACAGGCTTGATTCATTCCACAGGAAGGGTAGATACTGTATTTGAATTTCAGCTTTATTTGTGAAAACTGTTTGCATCGGTGAGACTGAAAACTGATAGAGATATAAATTTGCATTTAGCTTCTACTAGAAGGCAAAGATGAGAACAAATGAGAACTCCCAGGATTTTGGCCTCTGTGTGCTATCTGGGACTGTTCCAAGGCTGGTCTGTTTATTCCCTGGCCTCCCAGGCCTGAAGAGGGGAGGCTTAAAGACAAACCCTCTCTTCCTGGCTTTGTGAAGGCCCTCCATGGCCCTCAGTGTGTACCTAAATGTCACCTTAAAACAGATCTTCTAGAAACAGCTTATAGAAGATGGCACCTTACCACCTGTCCCCACCCCTCAGCTCCCTACCTTCTATGACACTTACCTGCTTATCGGTCTTCATAGCAGCTACCACCACCTGACTTCTTAAATATTACTGTTTCTGCTTTTTAAAATTATGTCTTTTCCATGAAAATATAAGTTCCATCAAAATAAGAGCCTTAGTACTTGTTATTTCTCTATCCCCAATGCCTAGAACAAGGCCTGGCACAGTGAAGGCGCTCAATGGGTATATACCCAATCAATGAAATAAACCTAATACTCTCACCAAAATGCATGCAGAGGCCAGAGGTGAAGTCACAGGTCATGGTGGGGACAGTCCCAAACAGAAGGTCACTTGCCCCATCTGAAGCAGCCATCATTCCTCAGTCCCAGCCAACTGCTTATGAGGGAATCAGTACCAGCATTGCCAAATACTCAGATTTTTCCAGAGAAGCCAAATATCTGCATTTGCACGTGAAAAATGCCTTGTTTTGTAAAACACTGGGGTTAAAACAATGAAACAGGGCCATAGGTAGTATTTGGCTGGCAGGCTACCAATTAGTGACCTTTGGCTTAAAGGCTCTGAGATTACGCTGGGGGTCCCCAGGTGGAGGGGGAAGCTGCATAACAACTAAGGAGTAGGCGTCACAAGATGCCAAGGACAGGGTGCAGCCTGAGGTGCCCTACAGATGACAGCGGGGCGCAAGGCTGCTCTCTCAGCAGGAAGGGGGGCTCGAAGGAGGGCCTCCAGGCTCTGGAAGACAGCCAAGCTGATGGGATTGGGACAAAGGGGAACAGCAAAGGTAAAGGACAAAGACATGAAGGGTTCCCTGAAGGGTTTGCCCTGTACTGGATTTCTCAAGCTTTACCTGGAAATTAGAAATGTACTTTATCCAAGATGACTGACTATTTTTAAAGGTATATTAATTTTTAAATCAGTTACTACAAACTGTCTATGTGCCCAGGGCTTCCCACAGCATCGTTCACCTCAATGGCACCAAGGAAAACAAATGCCAGGGTAGCAGAAGGCCAGGGACTGCTGCTTGGTTGTGCCCCGGTGGAGACGACCAGAGCCCACACAGAGCTGGTTGCCATTGCGGAGGCTGGACCAGCACAGCAGACAAAGGCCCTAAGACGGAAGGCCGAATGGATGCTCAGTGACTCCTGAGAGGTGTCTGATATGCTGTCCAATCAGCAGAGAGTCCAGGACCCGGGCTTGGTGGTGTGAGGCACAGCCAGGCCACAGAGAGTCGTGCGGATCCTTGATCTGAATGCCCCGCCGACATTGCCCCCCATGGCTCTGACTTTTGTTTCAGTCTTGACTCATACAGAGATTGTGATCAATGAAAAACCCCACATTTTGTTTCACATAAATGACTATCATGTTCAGTACGTGGGCAGTTGATTTCCCTTTCGAACTTCCCTGCAGCACTCATTGACCTCTTTTAAACTTCATCCTGTTGATGGTGGCCCACTGCCTCAGCTGGTCGAGATCTTTTTGTGCCTTGGTTCTGTCATCCAGAATATGAGGTAATTCTTCTTAGCTCTGAATCATTCCCAGTGCCCTCCAGGGCTGTGGATGTGAAATGATTTTGAAATTACAGAGAGATGACAAATGCAAAGTGAGGAAAAGCTTCTGATCCCTCACCCCGTCACTGTCTGGTTAGACTGGGGTTGTTTCTGCTATGCTGGGGGGTGGGGGGTGCCTACCTTAGTTTAGGTTCTCCTAAAAGAAGAGTTTGAGACAAGGACTTGGGTGCAGGGAGTTTATTTGGAGGTGGTCCCAAAAGCAGGAGTGGGGGTTTGAGATGAGTTAGCCAGAGAAAGAAGAGTCAATAAAAGTCATATTCTGGCTGATTCCCCTGTGGGCAACTGGGGCTCAGTCTTGCTGGGGACCTTCTGAGGAATCAAGCAGAATGTGCCCCAGAACTGTCCCACTGAAGGATGGGAAGCTGGGACATTTATCCACTGAACTCTCATCTCACACTGGTTGTGAGTTAGTCTCTTGGGCATTAACTCCGCTACACCTCTCGGGGTATAGCTATCTGCATAAGCTGAACAGACTTTAGCTTCAGAGGGTGCTCGGAGGCAGAGAAGCAGAGAGACACTACAACAGGAACTTAAGGGGACCCAGGGATGTGTATGGAGCTCAGTGAGCACAGAGTTGTGGCATAAGGTACCCCAAGAGTCAGCCACTCAAGGAAGCTGACTGTAGCCAGGGTAAAGGAAAGTTTATGTGAGATACACCATGAACTTCCCTGTCCTGCTCTTGCAGGAAGATGGCATCAGTTCTGTTCAATCCTTGCACTCCTGTGCTATGCTGTGTCCAGGTACCTGGAGTGGAAAATTCACAAAGCAGGACCCTGCCTCTAGCTCTCAAGCTTTCCCAGGTCAGCTCCCACCCTACCTTCACCTCCATCCCTTGGGGCTTACAGGTGCCCTGAGGGGGAGGTTGGTGGGGGTGTTCACGTGGGTTAGGGGCAGAGTAAAGTTTGGTGGGCACCTGCTGATGGGGGACTGGAGATTTCAGAGGCAAGTTCCTCCATGAAGACTGTACACTAGATCATGGTGACCACAGTTAGGCAATAGTCTCTCCTCGCCCTGGGAAAGCCTGAACATGGGTGAAGGTACCTAACTGAGATATCAAACAAGTAATCTCTTGGCTTATGTAAATTGGGTCCATGGTAAGGTCCATGCCCAGAAAACTCAGAGAACTAGTTTGTCTCCCTTCAAACATAGAAAGCTCAGAGAACTAGTTTGCCTTCCTTCAAACCAAATTCTGGTTTGAGACCAGTTACTAATTAAAAATTGGTATTTGCTATGAAGATGAGATTGTTTCTTTTGGTCTAAGATAGGGTCCACAGATTTCTTCTGTAAAGAGTCAGATTGAAAATATTGTAGGCTTGGTGGCCCACATACAATCTCCACTCCATCTTCATTTTCTTTTTTGTCTTTTTGTTATTGATTACAACTTTTAAAAAGGTAAAAACCTTTCTTATGCCTGTAGGCTACATAATAATAGGCTACAGACAGCCCACAGGCCATAGTTTGTTAACCCCTAGTCTAAGAGGCTGCTCACAGGACACCAAGAGCAACCAGACCAGAATTCTTTTGGGGAGACTGGTGGGAAGGAGGAAGGCAGAGGAATCAGTTCAGCCCCATCTGGCCGAGGCTTTGACTGTCTGCAGATGGAATCTCACTCAGATGTGAACAATAATACCCAACTGTTGTGGTTGTTTTTTCCTGAGCCAGGGAATCATGACACACCCTGCGGATGGGGCTGGAGCTTTCTTTCTGAGTCAAAAATGGACATTCCCAGTGCTGAAAATCACAGAATTGAAATGAAGAAGCCCTTGGATTGGGGATACACAGGTCTCTCCATCTAAATCGAGTCAAGAGAGAGAAGCTGTACAGTAATCTGAACAGGGGAAGGTTAATACAACAAATTATTAACTAAAACAGAGGATTGGAATATCAAGAGATTGGCTAGTAAGAAGTCAAGAGAATTCTAAGAAATAGAGCAATTGCAGATATAATATACTTGCAGATAACATATGTACTGATTTGCTATGGCTGCTACCTCAAACTACCACAGATTGGGTGGTTTAAACAACAGAAGTTTCCTTCCTTACAGTTCTGGAGGCTAGAAGGCCAAGACCAAGGTGACAGCAGGGTTGATTTCTTCTAAGGCCTCCCTCCTTGGCTTGCAGACAGCCATCTACCTGTGTTTCCAGTCTTCTTTTCGTGTGTATATACGTCCTGATCTCTTTTTATAAGAACACCAGTCATACTGGATTAGGGCTTACCCTAATAATCTCATTTTACCTCTTTAAAAACTCTACCTCCAAATACAGTCACATTCTGAGGTACTGGTGGTTAGGACTTCAACATATGAATTTGGAGGGAGTGACGGTGGGGGACACAACCTAGCCCATAATAACATATAACATGACATAACAATGTTAACTAGCCACTACCCCTAGAGCTCCGACAGAAGAGACGAGAAAGAGCCCCCCCACCATCCTTCTCCCTGCCCCAGGACTGAGGTCCAAACTTCGTTGGAGAGAATATGGCTACGGCTCACCAGATGGCAGAGAAGTCAGTGTGGTGCCAGTGCCACACCAGGGGAACTTGCTCGAAATTGGTCCTCTAGAACTTTCTGGAAATTTACCCCCTAGGTGCTAGAGAGAGCTGTTCTTCTCTAGCATGGGAGGTGTCTCCATGGAGGCACTCTGCCACAAAAACAACTGAAGGGAGGGCCAGGGAAGTGGCTGGCTGTTGGGTCCGGCTGGACACCAGCCACAGCAGTAGGTGGGTACTTGGGAAGCCAGGTGCTATAGGAAACTGCAAGAGCCCGACTGTCCAGGTACATGCCAGACACAGCAGAACCAGGAAGCAAAATCTTTCCCTCCTGCAATCTTTCTCCAGCACTTCCTATTGGAAAGGCTTAACAAAGATGGGGGGCATGGGGGTGCGGGGGCAGGCAACAAAGGAAAATGATTCATTCACAGAACAGGTAAAAAGGGTGAGTTTGGAGCTGAGAGACAGTCAACATCAGGTACAACATTAATGCCCCTTTCAGGGAATTCTGTCTGAACCCCGAGCTTCCCACTCTCTTCCCTCCTTCCCCATACCCACAGAAGTCGGGGGGGGGGTATACATAGGCATATTGGAAATAGTTTAACCGCATGGCATGCTAAAAATACTCAGGAATTCAGGAGTTTTGCACAAGTTAACAAATTATCATTATTTCCTTGCCTGGGGCTAGTCTTTCTTAAACCAAGTACGTGTCCTTACCTGGTAAGATTTAGAGGCAATATTGAAGTCTCAGGCCCAGGTGAGGCCAACAGACAGAAAGACAAGATGGTTCTGCCCTGATGTCACACCATGGTTCCTCTCAAGGTGTTCATAGTTCATTAATAGCAAATATCTCTGGTATAAAACTAATTTCTTCTCAGATATTTACATCTCGGTGTGACTGAGTTAATTAGTTGCTCCCCTGAGGAGTCTTGAAGGGAAAGGCATTGGAGGCCTCCGTTGGAGCCCCAAGGATTAAGAATGAAGAAAGACATGCGCGCGCGTGCGTGTATTGCGCGGTTGTGGGGATTAAGGGGTGGAATCGAAAGTGCACGGTGTCTCCCGCGTATTAGTCAGTGACGGCCACAAAGCCAGTGGCTAACACAA
This sequence comes from Smutsia gigantea, assembly GCA_032199065.1. NCBI lineage: Eukaryota > Metazoa > Chordata > Mammalia > Pholidota > Manidae > Smutsia > Smutsia gigantea. The sequence goes on along the minus strand of JAVSCE010021399.1, from coordinate 171,322 downwards.
GGGGGCGCTCAATAAATGGATCGAGTGATTCTGGCGCTACTTCTGACAAGCCGGCTGTTAGGAGGAAACACGCCGCAGAGATACCTAAGTTAGCGTCCGACTGTCCACGCGCTAAGGAAGAGCACCTTTTTAAGGGGAAGCAAGTTCGGGGAGCCCGATAAATGGTAGCGGATCCCACTGCTGGCCGGAGGGTCTCGGCCTTGAGGGAAGGTAACTCAAGCTGATTGAGCCCCCGAGCCACGCTGGGGACACGAACCTCACAGACTGGGGTCAAGGGTCTGGTTGGCGAAGAGCCTTCGGTCAATGGGAACTGGGGCGGATGGCCAAGTGGAGGGGTAGACTGGGGGCAGCAGCGGGAACGTGGAGATGGGGACTCAGACGGGCGCCAGGAAGTCTTCAGTTTGCGTGGCCCGGGACACGGCCTGCGGCGGGTGCACAGAGCACGCTCTCCCGGCCACTCTGAGCGCTGGAGCTCCGGACGGGCTCTCCCGAGACTGAGAGCACGACGGCGGGATCCCGGAGAGCTCAGCAAAGTTCACCCAGCACGCTCTCTCCCTTGCAAGCCGCCGACTTTGCAGACGGCGCCCTCCGGGAACCGTGCCCACGACACCAGCGCGCAGCCGGCGGTGCAGGACGCGCTCTGCCGAGACGGCGCGCGCGGGGGCGCAGGGCGTCTTGCCGGCAGCCGACTTCGCGCGCGCCCAGCCCTGCGCCACATCCCGCCGCGGGCGACTCCTCCCCCGGCTGCGCTGGGGCTTTTACTTTCGCTTTCGGTAAAGCAGCCCCAGATCGCCGCTGCGGAGGGACGCAGACAGCAGCCAGCTCGGGCCGTCGGCCGCCTTGGGAACGGTAACTTCGGCTCCCGCCTCCGCCTGCGCCGCCCCCGCCAGTCCGTTGCGCGTTTCCTCCCTCCTTTCCCGGCCTTCCCTCCCGTCCCTCCGCCGCCCCGAGCGCAGTCCCAGGGGAGCAGGGGCGGGAGGGACAGGGTGGCCCCGACGGCGCGCGCCGAAACTTTGTTGAGGGCTCTCCGCGCCCGCAGCATCGCTTGCTTTGCTCGGCTTGGCCTCCCTTCCCTCCTAGCCAGCGGGCTTGGGACACCCCGCTATTCAGGATTTGGAAAAGAAGGAAGAGTAGATTTAGACGGGAAGGAGGGGTCCGTTATCTCGAACGGCTAACAGGGGGGGCTCCCGTGTCAGCCCTGGGTTTGTCAGCCGCGGGGCCTGGGCCTGCCCTGTGCCTGTCGGTGAAATGCGGATAATGGTTCCCCCGGGCTGGCCATTGCTGCGAGAATGCAAGAAAGTGGTGTTGGTGCCCAGCGGTGCCAACGGCAGGGCTCAGTTCGCGGGAGCGCTTGCCATCGTCAGGGTGCCCTTGTGCAGGGCTTTTGAACATCCCTTGAGGACGTGAGAAAAGGCACGATTCTCAGGGCGCAAGCGGCCTTGCGACTGTCGCCGCTGTTCTCGTTTGCCATTTACGGGATTTATTCTGTGAGTCATATCCAGGGCTTTTCCCTTGAACTCTTGGGCTGGCAGACTGCGTGGCCCCAACTCTTGTTTATTTACAGGCTTTTTCCTCCTTCAGGGCCTATCGCCTGACCCGTCTTCCATAGGCAGCCATCGCCTAGGTTCAGAATCCACCTCTGCCTCCTCTTAGCTGTGTGGCTTTGGGCCAGTTACTTAACTTCTCTGAAGAAACTGAAGTTTCTTCTGCAATACAGGGTAAAGGCTCCAGCCTCCTAGCAGTGATGTGAGAGCATCAGGTGACCATGGAGTACTTGAGTGCCCAGCAGAGCCCCCTCCTCCTCCGCGTGCTAGAGGTGAGAGGTGGAGGTCCTCAGGGCTGCTGCTCTTTGAGCCTTTTAGGAAGATTGTGTTCACTGGGGCAAGAGTTGGGTGCAAGTTGTATTATGTCACTCTTCAGGGGAAGCAGCTGCAATGAGTCCATTTCACCCCATCTTGAAAAAGAAAAATTCCCAAGAGCTGGGAAGTTTCCCGCTGATGTGTACCAATCACCTATAAGTGTTTAGAAACAACAACTAGCAGATTTTTGTTTTCCGTCTCCACAAAAGCTGCTTAAAATATGAGTGTGACTTAAAAATATCAGTGAAAGTGGACAGCTGAATGTTTTCTTAGTCTTGAGTTTCTGTGGACAGTGGTGATAAAAGGGAATGTTTAGTGAAATTTAGAATGTTCTGTGCCCCTCATTCTAATTCATTGTTGCATTCATCCTCACAGCCACCTGTAACTTAGGTATCGGTGTTTTCCCTTTACAGATGAGGAAACTGAGGCTCAGAGAGGTTGAGTACTTTGTTCAAGGTCCCATGGTTGAAGGGTGGAGGAGCCAATTTAACCCCTGAGCCCCATGAGTGGGCTCTCAGCTGCCTTCCTGGGTCCCGTTGATTCTGTTGTCTGTCCTGTGTCAACAGGTTATTGAGGGCACTGAAGGATTTAAAATTTTTAAGTATGTTTCAGTTATAACATGTATAAAGAAATATTTAACGAATGCCTACCATGTTCCTGGCACTTTTCTGTGACTTGAATGGTAGTGATAAGAACTCAAGAGTCCTAGTGGATAATATTAAGGGTAATAATAAGCGCTAACATTGAATGCTTACCTAGAGTGCCTGGCACTGGTAATGCTTTCTGTGCTCATGTATTAACTCATTTAAAGAGAAGATAGACATGTTTAACAACTGACTAAGCAATGTCCCTTGAATGACTGACAGCTCTTTGCATCCTGAGCCCCATAAAGGGAATGAATACAAGAAAATAATGCTTGGCATGCCCTCTCCAGGCCCAGCAGAGCTGAGATAGGCCTGTATTTCCTTGGTGGGCTGTGAGGATGAGTGGGAATAAGGGATCAACACCAAGTCTTAGCTTGGCTGAAACTGTGGGACCAAATCAGGCACCCCACTCAGTCATCATCCTTGTTTTGGGTGAACTTGTTTTCACCCAGAAATCAAGCCCAGCCCCATAGAATAGGTAAGTCACTGCATGATTGCCTTACAGATTTAAAAGAATAAAGTCCCACCCCACTGACTTGTTTTAGCCATACACTCTGGCAGGTTGTTAGAAGGGACCCTTGCTGTGCCCCTAGCTAGTGTTCAGCATCAACCCAGAAAGATGTGGTAGGTTTCAAACAGGAGACACTTCTGGCCCAGTGTTGGGAGAGAAAGCCTTCCATCATAGAGCCGTAAAATCAGCCTGTACTTTGTATCTCTGCAGCTAAGGCCAAAGGTCCCTCCACGTGGCTGGGAAAGACCAGGTGTATCGGCCCCACCCCTCCTTTGAGGAAGCCTGTGAGATGTTTTAATGAGTGTGCTGTTGCCTCTGCCTGCCTGGCTCCACCCCTACCCAGTCCTCTTCCCCTGTTTAGATCTCAGGTTAGACATCTCCTCCCTTGAGTTCCCTAATTTCTCTGAGGTTCAGTGGGGTCCCCTGATATGACCACAAATTGCTAGTCCTTGTGGCATGCACCCCTGTTACAGCTTGATATTTTTGTCATTCATCTATCAGCGCCTGTCTCCAGGAAGGCAGGATAAGGTCAGTTTGCTCACAGGTGTAGTCCTGGCTCCCGAGGTATTAAGACTTCCAGTAAATCTTCATCAAGTGGATGAAAAGGAGTCTCCAAAATTCTCAGCAGTCCCAGCAGTATTACAACAAATGGGTGGCCTTCTTAGGACCCATTTTGCCTAGGGCTGTCCTTTTTAAAAAATAATGGTCACATTATCTTATCATCATACATCCTGGATTCAGCCTTTAAGATTGGCACTAGCAAAAGGCTCAAGGCTTAAATACCACATATTTAAGTTAATGTCTTTTTGTATACTTTAACTTGCTAATTTTGAAAATATTTCAGTGCTTCGCTAACAGCAATCCACACTGGAAGTTAACTAAGTCTACATAAAGGAGATGAAATAAAAACTTGAGCATTTCTGTGTGTCTGGACTTAAGCTTATCTCCTTTGGGGGTGGGGTTATCTCTGTTTTTGAGAAACATTCTGGGTCCTAATCTGAAAAATCAAACTGCCCCCAACCAGAAACATTTGGGTGGCAATGGTGGACAGTTCATGATGTGCTGAGAAACAAGGTAACTACCTGACTTCCCACACAGTTGCTGTGGAGACCTGGCGTGGGACTCTCCCTCCCTCCCAGTTCTCACTGTCCAGCTCACCCCTTAGGTAATCTGCAAGGTAACTTAATAATGCCACCTGGAGCTCAAGGGTACTATGTCGTCACTTTGCTGTCTTGGACACTTTGCACCAGCTGGATTCCTACTCCTCCTCACCTCCAAAAACCCTTACTTATGCTTTGGGGCACAATATATTCTGTCAGTTAGATGCCTTCTTGTGTTCTGAGCTAGTGCAAACATCCCTGGGTGAGCCCAGCAGCAACACAGACCTGCATGGGCCAGCTGCAGCCCACACTGGGCAACTGCTCCAAGGTGGAGACCAGCCAAAATTAGAGTCTGGAGAGGTGTCCCTTTGTTACTGACAGTTGGCCCCATCATGAGGAAGGAAACAGGATGTGATTGAGGAGAAATGACTCTAGTACAGGCTCACCAGCTACTTCACTTCTAGCTAATTCTCTTCCCTTGGGATGGTTGTTTCCATTCAATTAGTGTTTATTTAGTAAGCAACTGCTGTGTGCCAGGTGCCTCTGCCATGGTGAACTTCTGTTGTCATATTAGAGCCAAGTGAGAGGCAGAATATAAATAAACAAGACAAATACAAGGGCTATAAGGGAAATTGGGATCAGGGGCACCTGATGGGGTAGGCGTAATCAAGAAGGACCTCTGTGCAGAGATGCCATTTAAGCTGAATTCTGAAGATTGAGAATTAGCCAGCTGAGCAGAGGTGGCATGTCCAGCAAACATGTGGGTGGTAACTTCCAGAAAGAGAGAACCATGAGCCCTGAAAGAGCCTGAAATGAGCATAGTGTGCCTGAGGACACCTGGGATCTGGAAGGCTGGATGGTATGAGGGGTGGGTGCCTGAGTGCTTTGCTGGCTACACCTCCAATTCCAATTCCTACTACTTATTAGTTACACAGCTCAGGATAAGTTCACCTTTTTTGAGGCTCAGGCTTCCTCATCTGTCAAAAGGCAGTGATCATAGGGCTAATCTAACAACAGCATTATTGAGAGTATTAAATAAAATAATGCTTATAAAACAATTAGCACAGGGACTAATAAATATGAGTTCAATTCTTACTGTTATACTGACTTCTCAGAGTAGAGGGGGTAGTAGGTTAGTAGGGGATCCTATTGGTTGATAGTTATCCTAAGATCAGGGTAACTTTTGTAAAGGGCCAGGTAGCAAATATTTAAGCGTTTTGGACCACATGGCCTCTGGCACAACTCCTCAGCTCTGGCTGTGGAGGGAAAGCAGCCCTCGACAATATGTAAAGGAATGAGCATGTAATGTACAAAAACACGTGGTGGGTCATAGTTTGCCGACTCTAGTACTAGATAATGACAGACCTTAAGATCTAAGAAGATGGGTGTAGATTTGAACTTTTAGATCATAGGGATCTCTTGAAGGTTCTTGAGCAGAAAAATAATTTGATGGAATTTATTTTGGTAAACCCATGTAAAACCATCTGAAACAGAAAAAAAGCTGTACATGCCAGGTTGCTGCTGTTTTTGAACTGGGTTTGAGCAATGCCAGGCAAAGGATGAGCAGCTAATAACTTGTCAGGAATTTAAGGGGAGTTTCTTGTTACAAACCTTGATGGACCTTCCACAGCTTCTTGTGCACAGTGAACATTCAACAAAATCATGGATGCTGGTTTAGAAGCTCCTTGAGGGCAAGGACTTTGTTTTCTTCAATGCTGTGTAGTGAGTCTCTGGAACAATGTCTGAAATAGAGTTAGCACACAGACATTTGAATGAATTATTGGTGCAGTAGCCCTGGAGCCTAAATATTCAAGACTGCTCATCTCCAGGCTTAATTAAAACTGTGTCACCTAATGAGTGTTATTTAAAAATATCATGAGACTAGTGATGCCACTGGATACCAATTTTACAGTTGGTTTCTTTCCTTCCAGATGGCAGATGACCAAGGCTGCGTTGTGGGGCAGGGAGCTGGGGATTCACCCAGTGAAGATATAGTAGATGCTAAGCCAGACCGGTCTTCCTTTGTCCAATCATTCCTCAGGTAAGTTCCCTTCCTTGCTGGGTTAAAGAGGGGCTCTGGGCCACGTCAGCCTGCCATGCCTGTTCCATCTCCACCCACCCATGGGGAGGGGACATTCCGGGAAGGGGGTCTGTGTGAGCATGGGAGTTTTGCCCAGAATCCTGCCAGCTGTGTGTGACAACACTAGGGCCCCTGTGTGCACTTCCATGTCCCTGAGGCAAGCCCAGGTGTGGGAGAAACCGAGCTTTGGGGGTCTCCTGCTTGGTGGCCATGCATGCATCTGGGTGGCAGCTGCCCAGGAGTATGGGTGCATCCTCATCAGAGGTGATTTGCAGCCAGCCTCCTTCAGGGCAGTGCCTGGGCCGCGGCTGCCAGTTGGGACCAGGCTTGGCTGAAAGGCAGAATCCAGAAGCCACGGGATATGAGGTTTTAGGGCAGCACTCCGCTGAAGTAAGCATGCTATCTACTGACTCCCACCTTTCCTTTCTTGGCTTCACTTTTAAAATTCTCAACTTTACATTTAGCAACAACAACAAAAATAATAGCTTCATTTATTAAACTTTTACGTGCCAGCTCAATATTACATTAGTCTTCATGATCCCAGGAGATGGTTCTCTTGGGATCACCTTTTAATAGCTAGGGAGGAGCTGATAAGAGGTTTAATAGCTTGCCTTTCTGATGACAGTTAATAAATAGTAGAACTGAGATTAGAACGCACATGGTACCAACTCCACTCACCTAACAGCTCTGCTGTCCTTTCCATTTAAAAGTAGGACTGCAAGAATGCGGAGCAGCGCCTTACCTCCTCAGTATTATTAATTCAGTTGATCCAAAAAAATAAATGTTGACACATTATTAGTACTTTTAAGCCATTATTCATCAAAATGATTATTAAGATGAAATTGCAACTTGGGATAAATGGACTTTTAAAAAGCTAGTTTATGAATAAATGAACAAATAATACTGCTAGAATAAGAGAGCTCAGTGCCACCTCATTCTCCTATTTTTCATTTTAAGAGATAGAAGTGCTGAGAAACCATAAATAAACATAGGGATGATATGGGTTTTGATATAATGTCACCTAATTCTTCCTATTCCTTTTGAGTTCTGTGCCAGAAATGACAACTCAGTTCGGTCCTTCTTCAATTGTATTGAAAATAGAGGATTGGAAATTACCTGACTTACAAAAGGAATTGTTATTTAGCCCTTAAAGACATCTATTCTTTCAGTCTCTAGGAAGTACACCGAAAAGGCTTTATCAAAACTTCTCGAGCAGCTGTTGTTGATTAAACTGTTCCTCTTTTACGTAGTGGCAACTTGTTTAACCCAGAATACTCCAAAAGAGATGAGATAATTAAAATAGCCTTAATAAACATTTGTCAGTATCCTTTTATGATAAAATGTTTTTAAACTGTATGCTTTAAAATATATATTTTTGTTAAAACCTTGGAGCTTAAAATGTAGCCCATCCATTTATGGAAAATGTCTGTTGTACATGCCAGTTGACAAAGCCAATCCTCCTTGTCAAGCCAGTCGACCACACCAGACTTAATTTCAATCAGTAAATGATAAATGTGTTATTAGGCATCTTCATGACAACCGTCTTGTTCCTGAGTTCTTATTCTTGGATGGATAGATAGAGGTGAGGAGTGTAGGAAGGGAAGGATGGAAAGGACACAAACCCTGGTGCCGTGTTTAACCTCCTTGAGTTTGCTTTGCTCTCACAGGACCCTAGCTTGAAAGTGATAGTGTGTTTGGAGATAATAATAACCAGGCTGAAAGAGGCAGAGTCATGAGAGGCACATCACTCCCATTCCATTCTACTACATTTATATTTTTTTTATAGCATGGCTGATGTTGGCATCAAGCTTCATTATTTTAAAAAAAACGATAAATATCCTTGTAAAATATTTAAATTAAATTCCATTTTCTGAACTGCTTATTTTAGTTGAATTGGTTATAAGACATGATTGTTGAATTATTAAATTGTATTGAGCTACAATAAATGGCAATATGCTATCTTTTTCTTCCAGATTGTGAAATGCTAGTTGTTTATTGTGCCTGCCTTTGCTGGGCACTGAACAGATGCTGCCCTCTGACCACCCATGTGTTAGACGATGCACTGGCCACCTGCTCAGGAGGGAGTCAGTTTGTATAAAATGCAGTTAAGATTTGTGATGTACCCTTAAAATTTAGATAGCCCTTTCCATTTGTTTTATTTCAGTAAGATGGAAGTTTCTTTCATCCAGTAAAATATCACTACCTTTAAAATTAACCACTTGAGATGCCATTTTTGGTCACTAATTCATTATTTCATTCATTCATTAAATACTTAGGGAATGACAGAAGTTAAATGCCTGTCACCAAGTCTCATAGTTGATTAGTGGCAGAGCCAGGATTTGAACTGCATTCACCTGCCTCTCTGTTTTGGCCTTTATGTGCCGGGTTCTGTGTTTGGCCCTGGGGCTGCAGCCAAGAAAGGACCAACCAGATCAACAGGACCCCAGTCTCAGACACTCACATTCCTGTAGGAAAGGCAGGCGTGGACTGGGTAATTGAAGTGAGATGGTGCTAGGAAGGGGCACAGCAGTGCACTGGGAAAGTAAAATTAGAAAGGGTACCTGGTCTGGTCTTGGGGGTCAAACAAGGCCCCCTGGATATGTGATGTGTGTGCTGAGCCTTAATGGGGAGGCAGAGGCTGGTGAAGGGGAAGGTGTGCATGATCCGGGATCGTTCTAGCTGGCGGGAGTGTGGGGTGCAGAGGAACAGCAGAAGAGGAGATGGGGGAAATGGGCAGATGCCAGATTTTAGAAGGGATTGTCTGCCTGTCACATTGAAGATTTGAATTCAATCCTAAGAACAGGGAAGTCATTAAAGGGTCTAAGAGATGGAGTGGCCTGATCAATATGTATAGGACATACTCAACCCTGAGCTACTGTGTTGAAGACACACTGAGGAGAGGCTGTGGAGGGGAGGAAGCAAGTTAGGGGGCTGCTGAGTTCCCTGGGCGAGTGGATGGTGCAGATGGGAGTGGACAGGGTGAGTGGAGACGGGCAGCCGCACCCCGGAAGTGCCTGGTACATAGAAGCAACGGGAGTTTGTGACCAAGAGGGAGACGTTGAAGAAGGGAGAGATCATGAGGAAGGGACGGGCCTCAGGGAAGGTCGAAGTCCTCTAGTAACCACTGAGTCCTCTTGCTAGAAAAAGGTTAATGACATTTATACCCTGTTGTTACAGTGTGGAACCGCTCCAACATTTCCATGTTTCATTGTTCCCCTGAACGTCCCTGCTGCCTTGGCCTTGCTGAGATCTTGTGAGTTCAGTGGTGTCAGGGACCTCACGGGTAATGGGATGAGACTCTCAGTGCAATTCAGAGCAGTGTGACCTGACCATGGAGCAAGTATCCGTTGTCACACCTGGCCAGCTACAGCCTCCGCTGTCACCCCCATGCCTTAAGGATTCTAATGGGATTGTTATTCTTTTAACATCTAACTGACTGGGTCACTGAATACAGCATGAGAGGTGGGTTGTTTCCTGCAAACCTTGGAGTGTGGGGAGATGGCAGCCCCTCGCGTGGTCCCCCGTGCCATGTGCGGGGCACTAAGTATCCCACAGGTCAGATGTGTGGGTGCATTGGTGGCTCCTCTGGGCGCTCCGCTCTGCTGATGGCAGGCCCCTTCCCCATCCTGACCCACCCCCAACTCCCTTCTCCGAGGTGTCAGAACTGCCATCAGGTAAGGTAGTGGAGGGGGCAGTAGTGCCTGTCTACAACTGAGGACACTCACCTGCCCCTGGAGGCCCCGGGGATTCTGGGAAACGGAAAGAGCAGCCCGCCCCTCCTCCCCCGCAGGCCTGGCTGGGACTCTGGCCCTAGGTAGTTCCAAGCCCTGGGTGGTTTGGCGCTTTTGTCTCACTGCCACTAGATGGCAGGACAGCCTCGTTTATTTCCATTGCATTGAGCCCCGAGTAATCCAGACTGTTCTTTATTTTTCTTAAAAACCCCCAGACTGTTCTTTATTTTTCTCAAAACACCCCAAAATGTTTAAAAATGTTTCTCACTTTCTGATTACTGATGAGCACTTGAAAAACACAGAAGACCACGAGGGAAAAGTATTTGAGATATTTAAAATTAGTTAATTGTTTGGACTTTTTAAAGAACATGAGTTAGAAGGAATAAGGATGGGCACAGTCTACATCCATTACAAGCTATCGTTTTGGAACAAGGCCTAGTGTCATCTGTGAACTGGAAGAGGGATCCGTCTTGATATCAAGGTAATCCTAGCACCTAGCACAGGTCATCTGCCATCCAAGGTCACAGTGTGGTCCCTGCCCTGGATATTAACTCAGGTTCTTATTGAATATCTAGGCACAGCTACAGAAAATAGCTGATGACACCAAAGCCAACTGCTGAACTGTGCTGGGAGCTGTGGGAGGCTGGGAGACAAAGGGAAGGCTGGAGGAGGAGGGGTTGGAAGTGGAGTTGCCAGGGGACTGGAAGAGACTGCCTGCCTGCCAGGCCCAGGGCCACGGAGGACATCACGGTCAGGCCGGCCACGCAGCACAGGCTCTGGCAAAGTGGGCGGAAGCCCGCGGACAGGGTGAGTGGTCCTGGGGGCACAACTGCGGGCCATTGTAGGAATAAGTTCAAGCCCTGCCCCAGCCTGGAAGACGTCCTTCCCAGGAACACTTCAGCTGTGAAATCAGAGGCTCCCTTCTGAGCTCTGCTCAAGATCAGTATTAAAGGAAATAAAAATTAGCAAACACTTCACACACTCTCACATTTCCCCAGGGCCTTGGTGGAGCCCTGTGTGTCCCTGCACAGGGGTTGTTTATCCTTGCAGCTGCCAAGGGAAGAGGGCAGGAGAAAAGGCTCGTTTTCAAGATTGGACGAACTCCCCATTTGTGAGGTGCTGGCTCAGATCACATGAGCTTCCTCTGTATCAGATCATCTCTGTGTCCTACACTTTGTTTCATAAATGCCACTTGGTTATAATTCTTTCTCCTAGACCTCCACTTAAGTTTCTCCAACAGTAAATGATACGTGTAAACAGGTCCCTCTAAAAATGCATTTGTGTAATTATAAGAGAGAAAGATGCAGGTGTCCTGCCTTTTCATTTGTGCAGTGGGGTTTCAGAAGAAGCAATGCTTTGCAACTGGAGAAAAGAAGAAAGAAAGCAGACCTTAAGTCATGCCCAAGAATATGTTCCAGACTAAGGAGAAGCTGTTTGGTCACACCCGTTTATTGAAAGAGGCCAGGTCTGGGCCCCCTAAAATAAAAGGAACTTTACAACGTACCTTGGGAGTTTACTTTCCCATAAAGGAAGACTTTGAATTCAGACTCCAGGATATTGGATGCCTATCTCTGAAATGTATATGTAAAGAATAATAAAGACAGAATGCTGTATTTAGAGAGGTGATGATACCCCTTAAAATGACAGGGTGGTAGAGTTGGACAGCCCAGGTTCAGACCCTGGTCCTGCCTCCCACTCACTCGCCGAGGGATGATAGCAAGTCCTTGGACCTCAGTTTCCTCATCTGCATAATAGGGATAAGAATATCTGTTCACTGGATTGTTTATGAGAAATAAAGTAACTGTCGGCTTGCTGAACTGCCTGATAAGAAAGAAATCAGACTTCATCCCTGATGAGGAAGAAATCATAGAAGCTAATGTTAAAACTGGAAGACTCCTTAAAACGTAATTTATCCAATTTCCTTCTGTATTGATCAAGGAAAATTAAGACCAGAGAGACAGCAGAGTGCTGTACCCCTGGTCACCCAGCAGGACCTGGACCAAGACCCGGGTCTAATTTAGGGTCCAGAGCTCCCCACCTTTCATCAGTGTCACCCACAACTGCAGCATCATCAAGCTGTGCCAGCACATGGATCCGCCAGCAGGGCAGTATTTTTCTTCTTCCAAGATTTAATTTTTCATTGAAACTGCTCCCTTTCTGCTTCACTTCAGCTTCAGGATGGTATATGGATGGTGTTCCAACAGGGCTAGCAGTGGGCTTTCTGATAAAGAGGGCCGAGTGGACATTTCAGGGAGGCAAGCCACCCCCCTCATACATATCACAAGGTCTAGACCCTTCGAAGCCATGGCTTCTGCCTGTATAGAATGCCTCCAATTATTTTAAGTTATTGCTCTTCTAGGGAATTAAAAATAAGCTGTCAGGTTAAAAGAAAAAGGGAGGAAGGGAGGTAAATGATCAGGTTTTCACAGTAAAAGAAATTTTCGAACACTTAGTATGGAATTAAGTGTAGTAATAGAGAAGTAGTATGAAAAGGCCTGTTGCTTCCCAAGGGAACAAGTGGCCACAGGTGAGAAATGTGCAGTCCGGCCTTGCATGTTCAAACCCCTAGCTCGCCGGGGCTGATGGCTTTCTGGCCGGCGTGCATCTGTTAACGGTGGGTTTGTACACCGCTCAGCTGAAAGTGAAGAAGAGCGGTGAAGTGGTGGCGTGAGGATGCAGACCGAGGCATGTTAGCTGTTCTCAATTCTGGAGCCTCTGGCCAAGATACAGACAGCATTGTATCTTCTACTTTTCAAACCGTTTTAGGCTATTTAAAAACAATTCAGTCCTTCATTTTTCCTGGCTGATCTTTTTGAAGTCTTTTGTCACTTTTCATCGTCAGAGGTCTCTCTGCCCCTTTCTTCAGTGGAAAGACGGCAATGCGAGGATGGCTAAGCTTGAGAGAGGTGAAACTTCTTCTCCCTAGCCTATTTTAATCCGACTTCATTTTCCAATGTAAGCATGTTTTCGCAAACTGAGTTTCAGAGAAGAATGTCCAGAGCCAGTTTTCTCTCTTGCTCACAGACCTGAGGATGGCAAGATGAGGAGCTTTGCCCAGGGTAACAGGTGGTGTCACACCCACTTCATGGGCTTCACACTTTAATTGGCTGTGACCTTGAACCAGGAGATTGAGAAAAGCATTGCACCATTTGCTTAATAGGTGCTTTGGGTTTTATGTGTTCACATTTTCCTCATTGCGTTGGGATGGGTGGGATGGGGAAGTACAGTAATTCCTGCATCATCCACATTATTTCAAGGCCGTTGAAAAACAGTTATATGCCTCATTTGAAAATTAAGGTATTTGGTATGACTCTAAGGTCTTTTATTACTTGCATTACTGCCTTGAGCACCCTCCTGAAGAAAAAAATAACCTAATGAAATCGAATTCTTTGATTTCATCACAAACTCTCTTCCTATTTTTCTTCATTTACTTACAATAATTTTATGTATTTCGCAATTCCTGTGTGTGCTGTTTTGCCACCTTTCATAGTTTTAGCACTTGGGTGGGTTGCCCACATCTGCATGCTCATCATTTTAAATAGCTGTGTAAGTATTTTATTCTAGTGATACTCAGTCTCTTGCTTAGCCATTTCACTATTGTTTCCAGATTTTCACTCTCAAACATGGTGCTACTGGATGCATCTTTGTGGAAATTTGTGGGGTTTTTTTTGTTTTGTTTTGTTTTGCCTTTGGACCCTGTGCTCCTAGAAAGTCACCTTTTCTCTAGGGAGCTGTCCCCGGGGAGGTGGGGGGTGGGGGCTGCAGCAATGTGGAGCCTGGGCATTTCTGCTGGTCAGCAGAGAAGGGGGAGGTCAGTGTGACTTTCCCAGCCCCAGAATGAATGGTGCTATGGAAAACTCCAGTGTTGCAGTTCACTGCTGATTCAGTCACAGGCCTTCAGGGCCAGGCGGGCTGTGCCAGTCTTCTGTTCCCTCCCGAGCTGAGCATGTTGAGTTTTTATTATTACAGAGAAGAAGGAAACCCGCTGCCCGTTGTTGCAGGGCAGAACCTGGTTCTCATGCAAAGGGGGCTGCTTTTGGATGGAGATGCAAGGTATAGCCTTCACCCTGTCCTCTCCTGTCTTGCTCTGTGCCTTAGTATGTCCGACTGCTGGGGATGCCCTCTGTTGAAATGTTGAAACCATGCATTGAATTACCCCAAAAATATTTAGACAAAGCAACTACGAAAACCAGAGCTCTGTTTCCAAATGAAACAGCCCTGGGGAAATGTGTGCCCAGTGGTGTGTTTACTTTCATGCTGATGAATGTCTGCAAACAGATAGAGCTACTGGGAATCCTATTCATGGAGATGCTTCAGAAAATAAATAATAGTGGGTTTGCATGCTTATATTCCTTTCCAAATTTAGAAAGGTATAATTCATGTTTGGAGAAGCCTCGGGGATCTGTAAGAGAATAAAACCTGTATTTACCCACTCCAGGGCAAGGGATTATACTTGCACTGGTGTGAATTGTAAAATTCATCTTGTACTTCCAGAGGTTTTTTTTCCCTTCTTGGTAAGATAGAAAGAGTATTATTATCATATAATGTTTTCTGGTACAAGTTGCTATAGGCTCTTCAAGGAAGTCTTTTCATATAAGTAACCATCAGAGCTTGGTTGTGATTTTTTGCCTCTTGACTTTGTTGAAATAGACTGAGTTGGCCTTGCACTGTGAAACTTGAGGTTCCAAAAAATGGTTGTCTACCTAAGAAGTTAGGGTTATCTAGTTCCTTCCTGATAATCAATGCTGGCCTTTTCTGTGTTCCTAGCAGAGATTTGAGCTCATCTGAATGCATCTGGGAAATGAAGATAATGGTACTTGCTCATATTAGTGAAGAAATGCAGCACCAAGAAACAGTAAGGATTGTTAGGAAGCCTCGTGGTTAACCTGCTTCTGTAAATTAGCCATCCGTTGCATTTTAGTGCACACTTAAACTCACTCACCAAGTCATTGTACTAGGCTATTGCAGTTTGTTACCATCTTGGTTGCCTCACCCCAAGCACAGTGATTTCATGGCCAGACTTATTTTTTTTAATCTGCCACCAGTTGTGAAACACATGAGCTTTTAAGAGGATTTGAAACTTTTAATTCACTAGTCTAGTTTATCATGAGCCTTGCACTTAACAGCAGGTTCCAAGAATCCTGTGTTTCTTCTCAGCATGGTAATCTTGGCCAAAGTCTTCAGCATGAAAAAAAGGTCAAGACAAAGTCTCAATTTATCAGTGGAGAATTAGCAAAGGGAGGAGAAAGGAGGAGGGTGGGGTAGGATGGACAGGTGATAGAACCTGGCTTAAAAATATCACAGCCAGCTTCTATTTGCTGTGTCTTTCCATGGCTCTTATCTGTACTTTGCAGAATAATACACCTTGTAAAACATAAAAACCTATCCAAATATTACTGGTACTTGTTCCTGGTGACTTAGGGAATATTTATGCCATTTGTCAGATTTAGGAGAAAGCTGGTGTCCATTGATTTAATTTGAAAGAAGCTCAGAATGCACACCCAGTTGGAGTCTGTGTCATATATTCCAGCATCTTCTACAGAAAGGTTATTGGAACCTGGGACAACAAGAACAGCTGCTTTTAAAAAAATCTTATCTCTGGGGGATGATCACCAGCTGAAGAAGTTTTTAATCTGGATTCAGTCTCTTATTACCCTTCCTATTCCCTCCCCGAGCCCCACCCCTGGGAGCACCTCCCATGCTGAGCTGTGGACTATTGCCATCATTCTGCAGTTGGCTTATTAATTAGCACAATTTATTTGGAGCCCTTGAGGCTCTTGCTTCTGTCCAACAGCAGTTGTTCATGTGATGATCTGCTTGGCTCTGAATTGATTTCCAAACAGACAGTCACTCTTTGGGAGCTGCTACCACTGGGATCACAAAGCTTACCTCTCCTGATAGTGAGTTACTGCCCCACCAAGACTGTGCCGGGGACTTACCAAATGTTGTGTAAACAAGGAGCACACAGATGGCAGTGCATGCAGTGGCATTTCCTGGGTTCAGTTTAGTTGTGTTGTTAAAGTGATTTCAGCTTAATGTTGAGCTTGACTGTCACCCCTAGGGGACCTTGCAGGTTTTTACAGAGTTGGCCATCTCACACATGACCCTAAATACACCCTCACTGCATCCAAGGGGTGCCTTCTACAAGGCCATGCTTCCCAAGGCACATCTTTTCGACCTTCTGGCCAAGAACCAAGGATTCTATAGTTCTGCGCCCACATGGAGAGTGGGGTTTGATAGGGTAGGGGGAGCTGGTGAGAGTAGGAGTGGCCAGGTGGGACCTCTGCTGCCACGGGTTATGGACGCACCCAAGGGGCTTGAAACGAGTAGAGACAGCAAGGAAAGGTCAGAGCCAAGAGGACCCAGGCAGTGGCCAGGCAAGCTAAGGCTGAGGCCCTCAGACTTCAGAGGGGGTGAGCATCTCCAGGAAAACACCGTGAGTCTCTAGGTCTAGGGCAAGGCGCAGGAATCTGAAGTTTAAGAGATAAGAAATGCAGCACAGGAGACTCCGTGTCTGACCTCAGAATAAACCTGGGCTCTGTCTCATCTGGCTTTGTGATCTTGGGCAAGCTAACGTAACCTTTTTCTATGAAATGAGGTTAATGCCTTACAGAGTTGTAAAGGTCACATGAGATAATACACATATAAAGCGATGAGTATGCAAAACATAGTAATTATTATAAGGATATTTACTATTGTTATTGACACATAGAGGAGGAAGTTGAAAAGGCTGAGGAGAGGAGTAAAAATCACAGTGAAAAATAAAAGCGGGGTGTCTCGGGAGCCCTTTCAACATTTAACTCAAGAAGTATGAATCTAGTAATTTCACAATGGGTCAGATCTGAAATCCATTTGCAGAAGTGATTTTTAACTATTAAATAATAATCTTTATCTTAATCGTTTGAATAATTAACTTATTCACATATCTAAAGAAGATAGTCAAAATTCCTCCTTCCTGCTGCCCTGCTCCTAGCTCCCTACACAGGTAACCAATTTTAATGCTATAAATAAATAACATTAGTAATAATAATGACATTTATTTACCACTTCCACGTGCCACACACTGTTCTAAGTGCTTCGTGAATCTTAACTCGTTTACATGCTCTGAGGCAGAGTAGAATATTTTCTTTTTCTCCTTTTGTGTTCCTTTTTTTTTTTAATCTGTTAATTTTCCAAATTCTATACAACTGAAGTTAAGTAACTTGCCCATGATCGCTCAGCTGCATGGCGGAGCAGTGTTTCAAACCCACACAGTCCAGCCCCGGGATCCATGGATTTATCCATTAAATCATCTTTCAAGAGTCTGTTTATGTAAATACAAGCAAATATAATAAGGTATGATATTTTCCCCTCATTTTTTTCCAGAAGGTGGCAAACTGTTCTCATTGCTCTGCCCCCGTTTAGTTCCATACTAACACCACTTACTGGAAATCACCCCACATATGGACATAGTTTCCTCATTCTTTCTTACAACACTGTGTGATTTTGGTGAAACACCCTCCCCTTAATGGGCCAACCAGGAAGTAGAGACTGAGACAGATATTTGTACCTGTCCTGCTTGCCATTATGGGAGTGAGTAGCTAATTGAATAAACATATGTCAGCCAGCCAGGGTTTTTAACGGAGGCTTGCTATTAAGAATTGGAAATAAGAGTGGCAGGGGAAAAAAACGGGGCAAAAACTTGTCAGTTCAAAAGTGTTTCCAAATAGTATCAGGTGTCACACACAACAGAAATAGTCAGGCAAAACAATTGTCCTGTGTTCCTGCAGAATCAGCAATGAGTGGCTGCCCTAATAGAGTTGCCTCCCAGCAATCAGTTCCTAAATGTAAGGCCAGGTTTAGTATCTCTGTGGCAGCCTTGCAACAAGAATTGGCATAATGGAAGTAATGGCCCAGTTCTCACCGGAGTCAGGAAGGGGCAGTAGGGCTGAAAGGGAGATACAAAGAAGGTGCCAGAAAGGTGCACCCCAGAAGAAGGTGCCCCAAAGTCTCACAACTATTAGGAGGCAGACTCTCATCTCTTAGACTCTGGTTCTTGTGGATTATGCACTGGACTTTAGTCCACTTTTTTTTCTCTGGCTTTTTCTCAATGATGCTTTCTCAACCACCATT
This sequence comes from Smutsia gigantea, assembly GCA_032199065.1. Classification (NCBI taxonomy): domain Eukaryota; kingdom Metazoa; phylum Chordata; class Mammalia; order Pholidota; family Manidae; genus Smutsia; species Smutsia gigantea. The sequence continues at coordinate 153,285 of JAVSCE010021399.1, read as the reverse complement.
TCCTCTTTTTTGTCTCTCTAGTGCAAAGCTTTAAACTAATCATGGAGGTTTGCTTCCTCAGAGTTAAGCTGCAGATGGAGTTTCCCAAGGCCAGCACCCCTTAGGAAGATGAATTCAATGGGATTGAATTGATAATCGCTCTTTAATACGCATCTGTGGTCCGGGAAGACCTGGGTTTAACAAAAAAAGCTATTTTGGTTAGAAGCAAATATTAATATTGACTGACTCAAATCCAGAAAGACGAAGTATATATTCAGTTCATTTTTAAAAATAAGAGTTCAATTTAGGGGCAGGATAGGTAGGGGAAATTGTCATTAACTCCCTTTTGAGATACTTACCAGGGGTAAGAATCACATTTCATCTTCAATTTTAAGATTGTTTTTGTAATCATGGAAAGTATTTTCTTTTTCTGCTTTTGCGTTCCTTTTTTTTTTAATCAGTTAATTTTCCAAATTCTATGTTGATAGAAGTGGTTTCCTTTTCTTTTTTGTGTAACTTAATTCCAAGCCTGTCTTCTCATAAAAGATGCTTGCTTGTTTGGTTTGCCCATTACTGAGGAGGAGTGAATGGCAGCTTTAAAAAAAAATCACAGCTTATTACTTGGATATTGTTGTACAGTTTGTTTAAAATAATCCATAATACAGAAAATAGAAGTAGCATTTTATCTCTAAAAGATCTCCAGCCTGCCAAACTTAATGCTATTCTTATTAGGGTCTTTGAATGCCTGAAATTAGCTTAAGACCTGTCAAGAGTCCATGAGAAAATGCAGGTGAGACTTTTCACAAGGTCCTGGCCCTTAGTAAGCAATGACAAATGTATTACCTATAAAATGGGTATGATTTATGGCCCCTCCACTGAACCTCAGAGGCATCAATTGAGGAAGATTTTGTGTGCATGTGAAAGACTGTGGGCAGATATTTGAATGTGCACAGAAGACACTATCAGTAGGGATCGCTGACTGGGAGCAATAAGGAAGTAAATCTTACTCCTCTCTGCAAGGCAAGACCCTGTACAGTGCAGAAACTAACTCGTCTTGCCGATATTCGTCTCCTCTGAGCTTTAGAGAGGCCTGGGAGTGTGTGAAGACTCCATGGGAGTACCTGCTGCCCCGAACCTCCCACCTCGTGACAGTCACCCCACTTAGCAGAAGAGGAAGCTGATGCTCTCTGAAGGGCAGAGACTCCCTGGCCCCAGTCATCCCCAGAAACAGAGAGAAACTAGAGGGAGGGAGAGTGTAGGAAGAAGATAGAGAAGGGAGGAGAACAGATGCCAGACATTTTTCTCTTTGAGAAATGACATGATGAGGGGCTAGGCTGGGCTGGGCGAGGGGAGAAAAAAAAGAAAAAAAATGACCTGATATCGTGGAAGAAATTGGGCCTCATAAAAGTGGAAGATAAAACTGAAAAATAAATGAAGTTGAAAAATAGGAATAAGGAATCTGAAGACTCAATATACAGAGCTGATCTGTCATCTGGACCAAGTAGGAAAGGCCATGTTCTTCCAGACGCTCTGAGAAACTCTAACAATAAGACTCAATGAAAGTGGGTAGTTTAATAACCATAATATTGCACATGTAATTGTAGATTAATGATACCAAAAAAAAAAAGACTCAATGAAAATTCAGAGTGAAATTCCCTTGGACCCACGTTTGTCAGGTTAACAAGCCTAATTTTCACTTTCATTTTACCTCTTCCAACTTTTGAAGAGAGCTTCTGGAGAGTGGCAGACAGGTCATCCCCACAAACACTCAAGAGCCCAGGGCTCTAGAAGCCGCCATGGAGGTCTGAGGCCTAGGTAAGCGTCCGTCCCACTTGGGTGACCTTGGACAACCCCCACCCCCCCGTGGACCTCAGTTTCCAGATCCATAAAACAAGGGGATAAAACTTGATTTTGTTCATTCACATAACACACTTCTAAAACCCAGCTGCCCTGACTAGAACCTTTTGTACAATGTCTAATAGAAGTGGCAAGAACAGATATATATGACTTGCTCCTGATCTTAGGGGAAGGCATTCAGTCTTTTATTACTAAATAGGATCTTAGCTGTGTCTCACAGATGCCCTTTTCAGGTGGAGTTAGTTCTGTTGTAGTCCTAGTTTATGCTGTATTTTTATCCTAACACAGTGTTGGATTCTGTCAAATGCTTTTTTTGCTTCAACTGAGTTGATCATATGATTTTTTTCCTTTATTCTGTTAATATGCTGGCTTACATTAACTGATTTTTGGATGTTAAACCAACCTTATATTCCTGGGATCGATAACACCTGATCGTGGCATATAACCTTATCTATAGATTGCTGGATTTGACTTGCTGACATTTTGTTAAGGATTTTTGCATAATGTTCATGAGAGATATTGGTCTGTAGTTTATAAAAATATTCATTGAGCAACTTATGTGTCAAGCATTGTTCTAGGTATTGGGAATTTTTTCAGAACACATAAAAAGTCTCTCCTGTCATGGAGCTTACATTCGGGTAAATGACTAAAAAGGCTGCTATCCACTTGCATGTGACATTTTTTTTCTCTGTCCTCCCTCTGAATGATGCCCCATGTTCCAGCCTCAGCAACGACATGCCAGACTTTTGGTAAGCTGGATGGTCAGTGTCTGGATATTGGAAGGGAGCTACTTTCTCTTTTAAACCACTTTTAATGTAAATGTTCGTTGAATCGTAACTCCACATAGAAAAGAGCACATGCTTCATAATTTTCACTAACTGACCCACCCATGTAGACAGCACCCATATCAAGAACAAAATATGAACAGCATCTGAGAAAGTCCTTAGGCCCCTTTCAGCCCCTAACCCTCCCACCATAAGGAAAACCTCCTCCTGACTTGTAATATATCAGATCTAAGTTTTCTGCATATGGGTTCTTTTAATGGGCTCTTTCTCAGTTTTTTGTGAGATTCATTTACAGGGCTTCATGTTGTCATGGTGCTCATTCTTATTGTCATATGGCATTTCGCTATATGACCATCCATCAGTTGATCCATTCTGCTGTAAATGGACATTCGGGCTGTTTCCTGTTTGGGGCTCTTGCTGAACAGTACTAACTGTGCGCATGCATGGATCTGTCCTTCGGTAAACATGTTGGGTCTACTTTGGGATATATATGCCCAGGAGCAGAATTGCTCTGTCGTAAGATAGGTTTAAGCTCAGTTTTAGTAGACTGTGCCACTTTTCCACAATGGATACACAAAGTAGGTTCCCACCAGCAATGTATGATTAACTCCAGGTGCTAGACATGGTCCCCGACACGTTGTAGCCATGCTGGTGAGTGTGTGCTGGCATCATATTGTGATTTTAATTTGCATTTCTCTAGCATGCAGTGGAATTAAACAGGAGATCCTGTTCCTTTTAACTGTGATAATTAAAACAGCCATCTGTCCACCCCAGGTCTTTTCTTCGCAGATATTGCAGTCTTCTTGGGTACCCCTTCCATGCTAGTAGTAAAATCAAGAAGCTATTTCTGTCCAAACATCTTCCACAACCCCTGACTGGCTTATATTTCCCCAGTAAGAAAAAGAAAAATGACTCGAGCTCCATCAAGACCACCCGTGACCGAGAGCCTGCATATCAGTATAACATGAATTTTGAGAAGGTGGGAAAATGCATCATAATAAACAACAAGAACTTCAGCCAAGAAACAGGTAGGTATGGTGGACATGGGCCAGCCTCTCCTGCTTGCTTCCATTCTCTTCATCTTGTGTTAAGACTTGTATCAGATTTTCATTGGGAAAACACCATGCCATCTGCAGTGGCAGACAGCCTGTGGAAGGTGGTATTTGAGTGTCCACAGGTGCAGGAAAGTTGGAAACTGGCAGTCTCAGGGCCCGCTAGGTGCATTGCCAGGGCGGGACTTGGCACCAAGTGGCTAAGAGTCAAGCAGATTCTTGACTAGCCTTGACTGGAGCGTAGAATAGCCGTGACGCTGCTCCCCCTCTGTGGGTGAGCTGAGGCACGCTCTCCATTGAGTCTGTTTCTTACTTCAGTTGCTCATTTCACTTATGACTTCGGCAGCGTTTACACCAGAGCCAGCGAGGCTGCACTTGATGTCGGCCGGCAGTGCTCAGCCGAGGACCGCTCATCGTGGGCTGGGTGCTTGATTCCCGCAGGTATGGACGTCCGACAAGGAACGGACAAAGATGCCGCGGCCCTTTACAAGTGCTTCCGAAACCTGGGTTTTGACGTGGTTGTCCACAATGACTGCTCATGTGCCAAGATGCAAGATCTGCTGAGACAAGGTGCATTCCTACCTCCTCCCGCAGTCTCCTTCCTGCTCTGCAGTTGTGCAGGGCCCCAGCTGGTCTCCGAAGGATGCCTTTGCAGGACAGAGGGATTTCAGCATGGGCAGCCTTTCCTCCCTCTGGGCTACACCAGCTCTGTCTCCAGGAAAGGGCGGGTCTCTTTCAGGAACCTTAGACCACTCCCTAAAAAGATGAAGTCAGCTTGCATGATGGCAAGAGAAATAGGTTCAGTACCTACAGGGCAGTCTCAATTTCAAAAGGCTAATTGCTAGGAAAGTAGCAAATCAGTGACATTCTTCCCAGAATGGAGTTTAAGTGTAACCTTTTCCCTTGTGGCAGACAGAGGATAATAATCCCCATATACTTCAGAACTGCCCCCTTTTTTTTTTTGGTATCCTTAATCTACAATTACATGTGCAACATTATGGTTACTAAACTCCCCACTTCATCAAGTCCCCCCCACCAACCCCATTACAGTCACTGTCCATCAGCGTAGTGAGATGCTATAGAATCACTACTTGTCTTCTCAGGGTTGTACAGCCCTCCCCGTGCCCCCCCAACATTACATCTGCTAATCGTAATGCCCCTTTTTCTCCCTTGTCCCTCCCTTCCCACCCATCCTCCCCAGTCCCTTTCCCTTTGGTAACTATTAGTCCATTCTTGGGTTCTGTGAGTCTGCTGCTGTTTTTTTCTTTCAATTTTTTTCTTTGCTCTTATGCTCCTCATATGAGTGAAATCGTTTGATACTTGTCTTTTTCCACCTGGCTTATTTCACTGAGCATAACACCCTCTAGCTCCATCCATGTTGTTGCAAACAGTAGGATTTTTTTTCTTCTTATGGCTGAATAGTATTCCATTGTGTATATGTACCACCTCTTCTTTATCCATTCATCTACTGATGGAACACTTAGGTTGCTTCCATGTCTTGGCTATTGTAAATAGTGCTGCAATAAACATAGGGGTGCATCTGTCTTTTTCAAACTGGGCTGCTGCATTCTTAGGGTAAATTCCTAGGAGTGGAATTCCTGGGTCAAATGGTATTTCTATTTTGAGTTTTTTGAGTTTCCACAATGGTTGAACTAATTTACATTCTCACCAGCAGTGTAGGAGGGTTCCCCTTTCTCCACATCCTCGCCAACATTTGTTGTTGTTTGTGTTTTGGATGTTGGCCATCCTCACTGGTGTGAGCTGGTATCTCATTGTGGTTTTAATTTGCATTTCTCTGTTGATTAGCGATGTGGAGCATCTTTTCATGTGCCTGTTGGCCATCTGGATTTCTTCTTTGGAGAAGTGTCTATTCATATCCTCTGCCCATTTTTTAATTGTATTATTTGCTTTTTGTTTGTTGAGGTGCGTGAGTTCTTTATATATTTTGGATGTCAACCCCAGAACTGCCTTATTTTTTAAACAGCACATTCACAAAAGCATCTCATTAGATCTTTAACACAACCCTTGCAGTACTGGCCAGCAGAATACTATCATGCCTGGTTCATAAATGTGGGACAGAGCTTTAGCGAGCGTAAGGGACGTACGGAAGGTACAGTTAGTAGAGGCAGACCTGAAACTCAAGCTTTGTTCTTCTGGCTCCAGAACAAGTGCGTTTTGTGTCACACCACACTACCTAGTGGCTGCCACCGGACTCTGGCATTTAGGGCAAGTGTTTGAAAGTGATTAGACAGTGACCCACAGGCAGTGGACAGGCACAGAGTTCAGATCACTGCTGCTTTACTGAACTACACAACTAAAGAAGAAAAAGAGCCTCACCATATCTTATATTACCCTCTCATATTTTTAAAAACTAGGCATCTTTTCTTGTTTCTTCAGACATGAATCTTAAAAGCTGACCTTCTGTACCCTAGTAGGCCACATGGTAGAGCAGACTGGAAATTAGGAGCCCAAGTTCGGGGTCTATCCAAATTCTAGCAGCTGAGCAGCTGAGGCATGGCAAGTGCGTCCTCCTCATTCTTCGCTCTCCTGAAAGGCAGATCATGATGCCAGCTCCTCCTGTTTCTTGAGGTCGGAGTGAGGATTGGCCAAGAGGTTTGTGAACGTGCTTTGGGAAGGGTGACAGCCTATACAGATGTAAGGGCTTGTCCCAAATGTCATTTCTGTTCTTAGGAACAGTGAGTCATTCCACCTGAGCCCAGAGCATGTCACAATCACAGAATTCTCATTTCTTGTCCTATCAAAATAGCAAAGCAGTTATTTTTCTCAACTGTTATGTGTAATAGGTTCCAATGTGGGCAAAGCTCCCGATTTCCAACTCCGCCTTAATTCATCTGATCAAAAAACAAGCTAAAGGGGAGAAAGAAGTCCATCACTTGTGCATCTCTTGTCAAAGCAAATACCATGTCACTGGGCAGGTTGATGCAAAGGTGTCACAGGACCAGAATGGGAGAGGCCACACCTTGTCTGTCTGGAACTGAGGAGACGGAAGGGCTTTGCAGCTCCCTGGGCATAAAGCATGACTCTGAGGCTCCAAGAGGTTGTGCCTACTTTGGACAAAGTTATGGAGCCTCTCGCAGATCCCATTTTTTAATCAGTGAAATATAGATGAACAAGGCCTTCTTCAGGGGGCCAGGGATTAAGTACCAAGATCGCCGTCTGCACAGGAGAATCTAAATCTTATTCAAGAAAGAGTAGGTTATATTAATTAGCTAGCTAGCTAGCTATTTATCTAGTTAGGAATCCCAGAACCTGAGATGTGTTTTGAGTTTAGTCAACCTCGCCTCAGTATCCTAAACTGACAGCCAATCTAGCATTGTTTTTCCTTTTTTTGGAATTTTATTTGTTTGCTTCTTAAAAGTGTGGTAAAATACACACCACAGCATGTACCATCTTAACTATTTCTAAATGTAGAGCTCAGTGACATCAGGTGCATTCAGGTGGCCGGGCAACCATCACCACTGTCCGTCTCTGGAATCGTTTCATCTTGCCTAACTGCAACTCCGTCCCCACTGAACCACCACCTGCCCGCTTCTCCCTCCCCCTCCGCCTGGCAGCCACCGGTCTACTTTCTGCCTCGGAGAACTTGATTACTCTAGGCACCTCACGGGAGAAATCACAAAGTATTTGTCCTTCAGTGACTAGCTTATTTCACTTAGCATGATGTTTTATTTTCTTTAACAATTACTTGCATGGCACTGATTACGTGGCCTGTTTTATAAATAGTAACTCATTTAATAGGTACTAGTATATCCATTTTACAGATAAGGAAACCAAGGCATAAAATGGTGAAGTAACGTGCCCAGGGTCACAGACCTAACCTACAAGGGGGTCACATGTCCTTGGGCACTCCAGTATGCTGCCTCTCAGCCGCTGCCTGAACCCCTCCCATGTTTGGGGCTCCCTTCCTTATGAGGCAGCCTCATTCGGGTTTCAGACTGAGAGAGAATTCTAGAATTATCCCTCTGTCCTCCAGAGAGGTGCTCCTCCCATCTCCAGCAGACCATGGCAGCTCCAGGCTGGCAGGGAATACTGTGTTATCTATGAGGTCCCCCAGGACTTAGGTTTTAACTTTTTCCATGTTCAAATCACTTGCTTGCAGCTTCTGAAGAGGACCACAGTAATTCAGCCTGCTTTGCCTGCATCTTACTAAGCCACGGAGAGGAAAATTTAATTTATGGAACAGATGGTGTGACAGCAATAAAGAACTTGACAGCCCATTTTCGGGGGGATAGATGCAAATCCCTTTTAGAGAAACCCAAACTCTTCTTCATTCAGGTAATCACTTGCCAAACACAATACAAATGAAAATGGGAAAAAATGACAGAGTGACTCAGATTGTACCATTGAACAACTTTATGTGCAAATGTTTCATTGGGGTACACACATTTCTGTCTCAAAGTTTGGCATCAGTACTTGCGTCAGATCGCAAATTATGAGGGTTTCTTTAAGACTTTGCAGTACTTTTATTTGCTTTGTTTACTAATTTGACACAACATTCATTCACTTATTCCTTCATCAGATTATCATTGAGCTGCCAGTACACGCCAAGCTCAGTTTTAGGCCCTAGGTGCCTAGAACAGAGCAGTGAACAGGATACATGTCTCTGGTCCAACTCCACAAAGTGATCTCTGCTTTGATATTTAGGCTTGCCGGGGCACAGAGTTTGATGACGGGATCCAGGCTGACTCAGGGCCTATCAATGAAACAGACGCCAATCCTCGATATAAGGTCCCAGTTGAAGCTGACTTCCTCTTCGCCTATTCCACAGTTCCAGGTATCAACTCCACTGTGTGCTAACTGGACCATGCCATTCCAGCGTCAAAATGAAGGCTTGGGCTGTATTCATATCCTACTGCTGCAGTGATAAATTACCATAGACACAGTGGCTTCAAACATACAAATGTATTATCGTAGAATTCTGGAGGTCAGAATTCCAAACGGCTGGCAAGGCTGCATTCCTTCTGGAGGCTCTAGGAGGGCAAGTCCACATCCTCGCTTTTTCCAGCACATTAGAACCACCCACATTCCTTGGCCTGTGGCCTCCTTCCTCCAGCTTCAAAGCCAGTAGTAGCCTTGTATCTCTCCAACCCCTATTCTGTCCTCGCTTCACTCTTTCTGACCACGGCCTCTTTGAAGGACTCCTGTGATTAGACAGGGCCCACCTGGATAACCCAGAATAATCTCCCCACCCCTTTCCACAACCTTCATCCCATCTGCAAAGTCCCTTTTGCCACATCCAGTAATATACTCACAGGTTCCAGGGTTAGTCATGGACATCCCTGGGCGCCATTCTTCTGCCTACCATGGGGATGCCTTCACTTTTCTCTCCAAGAAAACTGACTTCTCGCCCTTATTATTACTATTACTGGTAATTATAAGATAAACCATTTGTACTGCACTTTACAACTTAAGAGTGTTTTTCATGTCTTATATTAAATAATTTTATAATAATTTGTAGTAAGTTAAGAAAGATGCTACTGCTGTCTTAATTTTACAGATGAAAAAAAGTTGAGCTCGGGTAAGCTTCAGTGATGTGCTCAAGGTCACACAGAGATGACAGCACCCAATAGCTCAGACCAGTAATCTTTTACACTGCAATCTGTAAGCAGATACCAGAAAATTCCAGTAATAAGCAGACCTGCCATTATTTGCCAAGCTCTGTGTTTGCCTTAGTTCAGGGAAACTGTTCCTTTGTTTTAGGTAAAACGCATCACTAAGTTAGAATTCTCCCAGCTTTAATAATAGTTTGTCAAATACTTGATACAAAGGTATTGGTTACAGTAAATAGGTCGGTGTATTTGGAAAACCCCTGCTTTGGCAGGATTTACAGGTAAGATTTTGTGACAATGATAACTTCACAAAAGTTAAGAATCATGTAAAAAAGGGATTTTTGTCTTCCTGCTCCTGAGAAGGAAGCAGTGCAATGGGGCACATATCTGTGTAAATAAAGACTAGTAGAGTTCTCGGCACTCTGAGCAGGAGCTCGAGGAAGTAAAGGAGGAAGGGTAAAACTCTGAGGAGGCAGGTGAGAGAAGCTTTTCTGCAAAAGACCTGCTGTAACTAAGTCTTGGAAAATCAAACAACAAGGGGATGAGAAAGATGGCTTACCAGACACAGGAACAAGGGCATTGGCACTACAAACTGGACCACAGGGTGTGTTAGCATGCTGGGATTGCTGTTATGAAATACCACCCACGGGGGCAGAAATTCATTCCTCACAGCTCTGGAGGTTGGATAGTCCAAGATCAAGGTGCCAGCCATTTTGGTTTCTGGTGAGGCCTGCTTCTTGGCTTGTGGACAGCTGCCTCTAGCTCTGTCCTCACATGGCAGAGAGAGGACAGGAAGAGTGGGAGGGGGCTCTCTGGTGTCTCTTCTCATATAAGGACACTAATTCCTTTGGGTCAGGACCCCACCCCCTATGACTTCATTTAGCCTTATACCTTCATAAAGGCCCTGTCTCCAAATTCAGTCACACTGAGGGTTGGGCTTCAACACCTGAATTTTGGGGACACAATTCAGTCCATAGCACAGGATATGGCAAGGCCTGGCATGGGTCAAACCTGGACAGGTAGGCAGGGTGCTCCATCGTGTGCTTTGCTAAGCAGTCCGCACTTCACCCTGATAAAGGAGTAGTAGGAAACTATTTTAGGGGGGAGAGTCACAGGGTGAGATTTGCATTTTTCGAATGGTTCCCTGCAGATAACATAGGACAGTGGTTAGAGAGGACACAAACTCAAGGGCAGTAATGAAATGGAGACTGTGGTACATGTCCAGCCTCACCAGGTTATTTATTATATTGAATGAGATAACTTATGTTACCCCCTCTGCAAATGCAATGCATTGTTATACTGTAGCACCACAGAGCTTGAACTCTCATGTATAGTTACCAATATACATGCTACAGGAAAGAATTTCTTAGTGGGCCTCAATCACTTTACACAAATAGGTTGTTTCTTTTTATTGTACATTTATTCAGTAACTGGTTGCTATAAATGACAATGACGATGGCCCAATTATCATCAAATTGGCATGACCAATTGGCAGTAGGAGGAAGAAGAACAGCTCTTCATGTAAACCAGATACAACTTTATTTTGTTGCATGCTGTCCTTTTCAGTTGAGGGGATGGGGGTAGTGGAATCTTCCCTTGGCCTTGAATGAAAAACCAGCAGGGCCATGGCTTTGCTGCTCATGCTAAGACATTATAGTCAATACTGTGGTCACTTTCTAAGTCACACTCAGTCACAGTACTGTAACAAGAATGTTTAGACTGAAATAGTGACTTAAAACCCTGAATCTGGCTTGGCTTTAAATTTTTCCCAATCCTAGGTGAGCCCTGCTACAGGACTAAGGTCACAGGAGGACTTGATCCTTCACCTTTCTTGCCTCCTTACCCACTTGCCAGATCCCTTTTTAGATTCTCCCATGGTAAAGTTGGGAGGGAGGCAGGGATGGAGGGAAGTGAGTTAAGGGTAAGACCTTGGTCCCATGGTAACCTGGTTCCTTGTGCTCTGGATCAGTGAGGTGGTCAAAGCTGGGTGCTTTCCTCTTGGGCACTTCCATGAGTCCCTGGGTTCCCTGGGCCCCACCCCTCCTTGGCCCTTGAATTTGCATCTCCATTCCTGGTTTTGCACTGTGGTCCCTTATATCCTGAGCATCCTCTAAGGTACTTGTCTAGCTCTTTCTGCTGAGGACTCTTTGTCCCTTCAAGAGATCCCGTTGGACAGGACCCAGGGCAAACTGAGAGCCGGCTTTCTCTGCCATGAGTTGCCCATGAGAAACACCCCCTTGTTCTTATGGTGCCAGCCCTTCCATGGCAATGGGCTCTCTTGGATGTACCCCTTAGGCACTTGATCGTTCATCCCATCTCACTTCCAGATTCCTTCAACAGGAGATAGGCTCTCATTCTGTGTCCCTCGACAGCAGGAACAGATCTCAAAATTCCCCAAGGTCCCCTGCAAATTCCTCTCTTGAGGCTTGGATTAGAAAGTGGCGCTCACCCCAAAGATAGTGAGGCATTCTCAAGTTTTGGAGTGGTTCTCCAGCCTTTCCTTTGGAAAGCTCTATGTGCCAACTTGTCTGCACTTACATATCTGGTATGTGTCCGTGCTGGAACAGTGAAGCACTTGTTGAGCATCTTTAAGCAACCCTCTAAATCTAAGATGTTTGCTCTCTGAGCACATCAGCATCATTCTCATTAGGGACTTAGAGGCAGGGTTGAGTGAAGTAATTTCAGAAAAGCAGGTGTGAAGGCCCCAAACGCTGAGAGCCCATTCTCAGTATGGGATTCATTCTATGACCTGGGAGATTGGGAGAAATTGTTGGTGAGTGGAGCCGCAGCCAGGGCACTGATTGACTCTTCTCCTTTCTCTCCCACTGAAGGCTATTTCTCATGGAGGAGCCCAGGAGGAGGCTCCTGGTTTGTGCAGGCCCTCTGCTCCATCCTGAACGAACATGGAAAAAGTCTGGAGATCTTGCAGATCCTCACCAGAGTGAACAACAGGGTGGCCAGGCACTTTCAGTCTTATTCTAATGACCCTCTCTTACATGAGAAGAAGCAAATACCATGTGTTGTCTCCATGCTCACCAAGGAACTGTACTTCTGAAAATAACCATTCCAGGGGTGCATTCTAGCTGAGAAGCTACAAGTCATTTGTTGATGAATCAGATTTTTGATGCTCTTGAAATATTTGGAAACTGAAGGATTTTTTTTTTTTTTCAGAAAAAAGGTATTGATTCAACAAGAAAGAAACTTTCTGGTGCTGTCTTATGTTCTTATGTTTTCAGAAACTTTTTTTCAGTGTTCTCCATGTGATGACTTTGTAATTTCCTCTTGAAATTAATTTTCTGTTTATACCTTTCTTGTGGTTGCAGTTAGTCATACAACAAAAGTGACCTCTGCAGATGACTCTTGGCTGTGTCCATGGTGATTGCTGATGACAGTGGTAGACAGAGTCCTATTTGCCCCTGGAAAAGAGAGTCCCAGTACTTGACAAAAACACAGGCTGTATTCACTCATATTGCAGAAAGTGGGCATTGATTGTGATTTGAGTGATTTTTCATTGGAAAAATTCCCACCATAAGTTGGAGAGGGAACAAAGTTAATGGTTCTAATATGTATCAGTCAGGATGCAATAATGGGAAAAAAAACCCAGAAACCATTTCAGGTGTTTGAACAGAAGGCATTTAACAGAGGAAATGGACATACAAAAGTAGTAAAAGAGAAGCCAAAATGAAAGGAATCTGTTACCACAAAGGGCTATGAAAAGCTGTGGTTCCCTTAGTCCGGAAGCTGGGGTCATCTCTCAGGAGCTGGGACCACAGAGGGTGGGGGGGTGGGAGGTGCCTGGCAAGAGCTAAGACCACCACGGGGTTGTGGAAAATGAAGCCATGGCAGGGACAAAGCCACCACCTGTGAAAGATGACACCAGCTGAGCCAGAGATGGAGAAATATCCTGACTTCACACCTCCTTCTGCCCTTGAGTCTTCCTCCAGCACCTTGTCCTTCCAGCTCTGCCTGGAAGTCAGCTGACACGAGCCCTCAGAAATACGACTTCCTGTAGTACAGAGCAGAGCAAGGGCTAGTGAAGCAGGAGAGGAACAAGAAATGGATAGAAGCCTGGCCCATGATGTGAATATAAGTAATCATATTCCCTAATGTTCAGCCATTCCTCCATGTAATCATCTGTTCATTGAGTTGTCAGATAATCTATGTATTGACCATGATGTATGAAATAATTTGTTTTAGCTTTAAAATACACCTAGACCTTTTTAGATTATTCTAATCCTTATTCTGAGTAAATCTTTTGTTACCTCTAATTCTGTAAGTGGAGAAAAGTTTATAGTAAAGATTTCTGCACTTCGTTCCTTTCCAGGTTATCTTTTGAATTCTTGAAAAGTTACTATTTCATTCTGCATAATAACTGGTTAACAAACAAATGTTTATATTTATTGATTAAATTTATTGATTCTTAATGCTCTCGGTTTGCTTTCCTTTTAAAGTTTTTAGGGCAGCGAAAAAATGGGAAAACAGGGTAAGAATTGACCCCACTGACTTGACCTCAACACAAAATATAATTCATGCTCCTTTTGAATTAAAGCAGTAAGTAAATAATCACTTAGGAAGCGGAAACTCTTCACCTAAAGCATTAATCAACTTGTGAAGCTGTGTGTGATAGGCTGCCGTTTATTAATTTGGCAACAAAACCAGATGGTGTAAGTCTTTCAATAAAAATTAATTTAGGGCCAGTTTATTAGACTTGTCCTTGGTATCCTGCCATCTAAAATAAACCAAATGTTCAAAACATAAGTGGAGATCATGAGTTAAGAATAAACATGCACCTACCTTACCATTCCCAGAATTCACAGGCTGTTCTTTGGAAAACAGGCTATTTTATTACAGGTCCCCATCACGGAAATAAGTATGCCTAAGTGCATCGGAAGTAGACACAACAGCACCCTAGTTATTTGCCTTGTAAGTTTCATTAAAGAGAGAAATAATCCCAAGTGTCATTTGGATTTATTGAATCACTGAACATATTTTTAATTCTCTCAGCAGTGAGAGTTTTTAAACTTACAAATAATGAATATTACGTCATGTCCCTTGTACCAGAGATATGACTGGCCGTTAAGAAAGAGTCTTCATCCTTGAATACTTCCTTGGGCAGACACTTGTTTATCAAGATCAGAAGTCCTATTCCAAGTTGGGTATGTGTTCAGTCACACCTCCATTCTCAAACTTCCTGGGTTTTTATAATCCAAAATTCTGATGATGTAACACTAAAGGAAAACTCAGTCCTGGTGAATATACACTCCTAATTCTGGTTATTTAGAAACCAAACTGCCCTTTGCAGGAGTAACAGAGCACGGCTGATGTCATATGAAGAGGACCGTGCAGGTCTGTGGTGTCATTGCCAGCCCAGTGGGCTCTTTGTTGTTCCTCAAGGTGCCACTGACCTGGTCTTAAGTGTTAGCTGTTAATATATTCACAGTCAGCAGTAGGTTCCACGCTGAGCTTTTTCTCTGAGCAAATTTCCATAAACCAACACAAGACTATTATGTCTACGAATTCCTCAAAATTGGCCCCAAAAGAAAGTGCTGGAGTTCAGCATATTCACATGGTTTGAAAACAAGGAAACCAAGGCCTGTCTGTGAGAAAGAAAGTGCTGTCCATTGAGAGGGTACAAACACCTTAATTTGCCCAGTCTTGCAGGGAGGGAGGGCATCACTTGAAATCTTGTTACCAACTACTCTGGTAACCAAGGATTGCCTTTTGACTTCCTGGGAGACCTAGACCCTTCTGTCTAGCTTTTCATCTTTCAGGTTCTTTTCCAGCAAACATCTGCTGGATGAGAAGGTCCATCTGTTGTCAGTTTAAAGCGGCAATTCCTCTGTCTCATCAGGCAGGGAGACAAATGGCAGTAGCCCAGGTATCACTCATTTCTGAAGGAATGTGGTTCTTAAGAGTTCTTCACTGATATGCAGATCAAAAGGTTCTTTTACACTGCTTGCCTTACAAATATTGTAGTATCTCGCAACTCCAGGTGTGCACACAGTGACACCAGCCATCTCTGGGAGCTTGTCAGAAATGCAGAATATCAGACCCTGGCCCAGACCTACTCAACAAAAATCTATACATTTCATCCAGATCGCCAGGGGATCCGTGTGCACATTACAGTTTGAGAAACTCAGTTTTGAGGTCAAAGCCCACTTACTTACACCTTTTCCTTCCCCTCTGCACTGAATATGGAGCTGATAATATGCTATATGCCTAAAGAAAATTAGTAAAAGAACATATGTATTTCAGAGATTTCACGGAAGACATGTTTTCAGGCATCTCTTAACCTTCAGCAAAGTCCTCTTGTAAAACTACACGATGCCTTTAATTTACATAGTATACTTTCTATGCCCATCTCCATTTTAAAGGAGTGTTCTGCTGAGTGATATAAAAGGATTATTTACATTTTCTCAAGGTATCTTCAAATGTGAATTGTAGCCTTTAAAATGTCTTCAAAAACAGAGCAGGATTAAGAGAACCATTCACTGCATGTTTTCACTGGTGGCAGGAGTAGTTATACCTTGAAGCCTCAGAGCTTGTCTCTTTCCACCTGTCCTCAGATCATGATAGACACCAAGACACCAACAGAATTCTTACCTCTCCCTGCCAGTGTGATCAGGCCATAGATCACCTTTTTTGATAGGCCTCAGGACTTCTTTTGGGATCAGAGGGCAAGTAATTCTTTTTGATTCATAAATCATTAACACAAACACACCAAGAACATATTTGGAAGGCCCCAGCTACCAGCATAGTACTGATGTGGACATGGAAACTCCATTAGCCTGCAGTTTCATGCATGAATAAAAGTACCTGATCAGTATTCAAAAAGGGCCAGATATGATGAGTTGGCTTTGGCATGAATTTTGGTATCTACGGCACTACAAATACTTACGGAATTTCAATTTCCTACTAAGTTTATTTCAAGCATTTGAAGTCAAACTAGGTCAAAGGACTTAACTTGAGGAACATGGAGTTATGGCCGCACATGTACAAGGTGGAGCATTTCTTGAGCTTTGATGGTCTGACCCAGGTGGATGGCATAAAGTTCAGGAAAGATGTGGGAAAAAGAAGGAAGGGCAAACAGTCTGATAGGTTTGGTCTAGGTTGCTATTTCCAGCTTAACTTGCTTAAGGCATATGTCAGTCATAGCATCATACTTTCTTCTTAGGATTAGGGTTAGCAAAGATGTTTTAACCATTAGTATTTAAAATTTGGCTCTGAGTCTGATCTGAGTTCTAATCCCAGCTCTGCCACTTGACCATTTAATACTGTGACCTTAGTCAGTCCTTCAGTTCCCTCCTGTACACGTGAGGATGGTAACATGAAGAGTAAATGAGATTAACATATGTGAAGTGCATGTTAGCATAATGCCTGCCACAAGATACTCAAAGGTCAAAGGTGATGACAATAATGAGAAGCTTACGGAAAAGAAAGAACAGAAGCTGCTCCACTGGACCCTCCACTCACTCTTTGTGCCTCAAGGGCTGTTTCCTTAATCTTGTCTTCTAGTCATTTCCTCTCAAAGTGAGGTGTACCAGAAGTGCGGTGATTACACCAAAGACTGATTTCTGCAGGAAACCCTAAGAGTCCTACTAAATGCCAGTTGTTGTGTCAAGTATTGGGCAAAGATGATCCAAAAATGATGCTTTCCCCAGAGGAGGTAAACAAATGGCTGCAGAAAATAGTGGCTCTAACAGTGCTGTGTGCACATTGCTCCAGAATGCAGATGAGGTAGCAGTCTCCCTCTCTGGGGATTCAGAGAGGGGTTCCCAGAGGAAATATCTAATCCTCTTCTACTTCAACTTTCCAAAAAGGCTAAAGGGGAGGTGGCAGAGAAGGAGAAATTAAGGTCAGCAGGTAAAAGATGTTTCCTTCACTCCACTGATTCCCAAGCTTTAGGTTGCTTGAGAATCTGTTTATGAAGTAGATTTTTATACCCCATCCCACCTGCCACTGTGATTCAGTATTTCTGGGGTGGAGACCAGAAATCTACTCATTTAACAAGCTTGCCTGTAGATTCTGATGTAGGTGTTCTTAGGATAGCTTTATGCTGATACAGAAAGGCTCCCTTGCAGATCAGCACAAGTGGCAGGGAAGACCACTAAAGGACCCGCAATGCACTGGCTCTTCACAGATCAGGTGTCCCAGTCAGTCTGGGCTGCTATAACAGGTCACCGTGCGTGAGGTGGCTTGAACAACAAACATGTTTCTCACTGTTCTGGAGGCTGGGAAGTCCAGGATCAAGTTGCTGGCAGATTCAGCGTCTGGTGAGAGTCAGCTTCCTAGACTTTACCTTGTTGCTGTGTCCTCACAAGGAGGAAAGACAAAGAAACCTCTCCGGCAGCTCTTTTATAAGGGCACTAATCCTACTCATGAGGGGGCCACACTCATGATCCAAGCACCTCCTAATACCATCACATTGGGGGTTAGGATTGCAACATATGAATTGGCGGGGAATACATTCAGTCCTTAACACTTAGTTATCTTACCCCCAGACTGAATGGCAAAGGATTCAAATCACAAACTAGAGAACTAGAGAACTCTTTCTCAAGAACTTTGCGAGGCTGAAGAGGAGCTTCAAGCCCAGGGCAACTTTCCTTTGAAGCCTGCGAAGTGTGAGAGAAGAGCAGACAGCTTGCAATGAATGGGTGCAGGTGCACTGGCTTTTCCAGCTGGTGTCAGCAGGCACACACCTTTCGTGTTCCTCTCGAATCACTTAGGAATCATTTCTAGATAAGAAGGGCCACTCATGTTTTCCCTCTCCTCTAGTGCCTCATAGGTACCACAGTACAAAATGTTCCCTTTAACATTACGGATATTTTTCAAGGAAATTTTCTCTACCATGCCTCTGATAATTATTAACTGGATTTATGTTAAGTAGGAAAGGGAAAAAATAATTCGAAAGTGAATGTTTTTTATAGTAGGGTAAAGGACTAACTCTTAAAAGCTTAGGAAAATCAGCTTTTATAAATTATCTTTTCTGAAGCTTCCAGATGTATTAAGTGCTGACAGTCTTTAAGCAATGAGATGAAAGAGACAAATTCTTTTTCTTTTGTGTTGCTAATTACACTTTTACTTGGCATAATGAAGCCTGCCTTCCTCCTGAGGCATTTGCCAGCATACATTAATTGCACAAATATTTACAGACTGCTAAAGCACATGGGCAGCTTAGACCAAAAAAGATATGGAACACTTGGAAAAATCCTCTCTGACACATTTTATTTGTGGCCAGTTACCCAGAATCAGCATAAACTCTTTGCTCCTTGGTCTCAGCAAATGTGTTTAAAGAACATTGTCCCTGGGTTCATTTAGTGTTTACTTGACTGGCAATGGTTGCTGAAGTGTTTCTTCAAGAGCCTGTGGGTGACACTTCTTTTTTTCAGGGTTAAAAATAAGGTTTCCAAAAACACATACACATCTTATGGATTGCTATATTGCCAACAATTTTAATCTCCCAGGCCACCCACATGCCATGGACAAAATTTATCCAATGGTTGGTCCAAATCCCAGGAGCCTCAGAGAGCAAAAGTGAACAATCTGAAAGACTTGAATTGCAAAGCCACAAGACCCTTAGTACCATCTTGTTTTTCTAACATGCTAGTTAAGAACAAAGGCTCTGGAGTTAGACAAATCTGTTCAATCACAGCTTTAGCACACCCAAGTCGTATGACCTTGATGAATCTCTCAAGCTCCCTAAAACTCTATTTCTTCAGCTTAAAATGTACATAGTCCTAGGTAGGTATATAGGAAGTGGTGCCAACCTCCAAGGGTCTTGTAAGGAGTGAATTGAAGAATGAAGGTAAAGCACTTGGCACAATGCCTGGCACGCAGAAAGTACTGAATAAAGGTTTGGTTCTTTTTTCAACCCGCCTGACCTTATAAATAATTTGGGTCACAGAAAGGACATTAGGAAGGGGGAAAAGGACATACAGATGGATTCTAATATAGAGAAGAGGCCCTTTCTGAGGATAATGGCTACACATGCAGAAGAGTGGAAGAAGGTGGGCAGGAGCTGAAGTTAAGCTGCCAAGAGATCAAAGGAAGATGAGCATGGCATGGCCACTAGCCCCGGCCTCAAAAGAAGAAAGGGCACTGAGTGTAGAGATGTCGAATGAAATACAAGGGTGCCTAGTTAAACTGGAATTTCAGGTAGAACAATCACTTTTTAGTCCCAAATACGGCATAGAGCATACTTACACTAAAAAAAATTTCATTGTTTATCTGGAATTCCAATTTAACTGGTTATCCTGTTTTTTGTGTGGTTATTTTTTTTACTGCTTTTGTTTTGCCCTGTTTTGTCGTGATTGTCATTATGTGTGTGTGTGTGTGTGTGTGTGTGTGTGTGTGTGGCCCACTCTTGCAGTCCTAGCCCTAAGTCTGAAGACCACTATTCCAGCTGCCAGCACTTCCTCTTGGCTCTGATCACCCACCTCACAGGGATGTTGGAAGGAGAAAAATAATATGTGGGAAAGGTTTTGCAAACTCCAAAGAACTCTAAGATCAAGTAGGAGACACTTCCTTTGGTGTGTGCAGTTATGAAAACCCTGAGTCATAAAGCAAAATCCAGGTCTTAGTGGATTTAAGGAGATGTATAGAAAGTTCCAAGAAGTTTGAGGAGGTTATTCAGAAGGCAGTTTCTAAAGACCCTAATGAGAGAGACTAGATATGATGATTCTCAGCCATGGTCACATCTTAGAATCACGTGGAGAACTTTTCAAGTCCCATGCCCAGGCAACCAGACCGACTCGGCCAGGATCTCTGAGGGCGGGACCAGGAACCAGGGCTGTTAAATCTCTCCATGGAATTCGAATTTGCTGCTAAGCTTGTAAACCTATGGCAAAATGTACCTGGGAAGGTTTCTGAACAAAAAGTGTGGGTATAAGATTGATATCAGAGACTGGGTATCTGAAGGGGAGGAGAAAAAAATACAAATAGGAAAAAGGAAGGAGGGAATTTAGATAGATACAGCTAGGTGACATAGATACAAATATATTCCACCTGCTTAAAAAAGAAAAACCTTATATTTTAAAACACTTAATATGGGGAAAATCGTGATGGCTATTTTTAAAACCAGGAGATTTGGACTCGAAGTAGTGGGTTAGGTAAGAATACCAGGTGAGAATTTTCTGTAATTAATCAACCAGCACCTAACAGCCACATAACCACTGAGAGCAGTGGTCTCTCTCACTTCAAAGGGCAAAATGATCCATTTGTAGATGAAGAAACCTGGGTTGGAGGATTTGTGCTTTCCACAAAATCACAGATGGTTCACAATTTCTCTTCTAACTTATGACAAGACTTGTGGGAGCTGAAGACCAATTTCTCTTTCAGGCATAAAGATTTAGAAGATGTGGGTGGTTATGTAAAAATGCACCTATTCATGTTCTGAGGGAACCACACTTTCAAGAGAAACTACCATTTGTCTAACTAACCATGATAGATGCCTAAAAGGAAGTAACTTTTTGTACATATTTTTTTTCAATCAACAAATATTTATTAAATGATTTATTAAGCACTCTTCTTGGCATTAGGGATAGAGTAGGTAACAAAATAGTCCTCATAGAATTTATATCCTGGTGGAAAAGACAGATGGTTAATGTAATTTCATATAGTGAGAAGTGTTACAAAGAAAGATAAAGCACGAAAAGGAGCTAAGGAATGGTGAGGTGGGAGAAGGGAAGGTTAAGTTTGAGAGAAAGGCTGGGAAAGCCCTCTCAAAGGTCCACGTCTACACAGAAACTTGGTAGAGTGCAGGAGTGGACCACATGGATCTGTGAAGAAGAAAGTTTCTAAGCAGAGCAAGCAACAAGTGCAAAGGCCCTGAGGCATCTACCACCTGGGCCTGTTTGAGAAATATCAAGAAAGTCGATGCTGCAGAGCAGGTGCTGGGAAATAAGAGTAAAAGGCAGGTAGAGCGGATCACATAGGGCTTTAACTATGCTGAGCACCTTGGATTTCATTCTAATGCAATGGGGAGACATTGGAGGGATTTGAATGGGGAAGTGATAGGATAAAAAGAACTGCTGTACGAGATGCTGTGGAGACTGGATTAAAGGGAGAAGGAGCAGAGGCAGGGGGCTCAGGCAGAAGGCTCTGGCCAAAGTTGCCCCTGTGAGATGATGTGGGTTGGAGTGGCCATGGAGGTCATGAAAAGTGCTCAGATTGGGGTTTTCTCTTGAAGGTAGAGCTTACAGGATTTGCTGGCAGATTTGAAGTGGGAAGGTGAAAAAAAGCTAGAAATTGAGGATGACTCCTAGTCTTATGGCCCAAGCAGGTAGATGAAATGATGCCGTTTCCTGAGACTAGGAACACATTTGGTAAGAAGGATAAGAATGGTGAAAATCAAGATTTCTCCAGTGCACATGCCATTTGAGCTGAACATGGACATACGTACTAGACCTTTACATGAACCCACCCAATACCCATTCTCCCTGTAGTAATCTCCAATTGCTTTTGCAAGTATCCTAAACTCCCTTGCTTCTTTGTGCCCCTGGGGTATCTCCCTGCCAAACACACAAACCTGGAATGAACCTCACCCCCTGGCTTCCCTGTGTCTGCTCCTGAATAGCTGAATGGTATTCAGAGAAAGCCACACATCGGGCAGATAAGAATCTTGCTAAATTCATGGTTACCAATCCCACTTCCAGCATTGAGGGATGCCTGTAGAGTGGGGAAATATCTAAGGAAGGAACTCCGGGGATTCTGAAATGAAAGGGCTGCATGCAAGTAGAGGAGCAAGCGGAGGCAAAGCAAACTGGTCAGTGCCGGGGAGAACCAGATGAGAAGAGTAACTTGGAAGCAAAAGGACGAGAGAATTTCAACAAGGCTTGGCCAACTGCCCTTGTCTCTTTTTGAGCAAAACTCTTGTTTTTGAGAATTGCTGGGTACCTGGGCAGGACAGCCTGCTTAGTGCCACCCTACTGATGACAATTTCATTAGGGATGACTAAGCCAATCTCCCTGGAGACCCTTGGCATGTGCAAGTGTATTGCAGAAGCCAGGCTTTGCCAGGCTTTTGTTTCTTCACGTGGCACAAAGGAATCATTCCTACCTTCCCCAGGAAGACATTGGGAGGGTATGGATGGGTGGGAAGCAAAGGGATTGTTTCCGTGGTAGTCATTGTCGGAGGTCAAGGCTGGGCTGCCGCTGTTCTCACTAAGAGCCATTGTGACTTTGTTCCAAAGTCTGGAGGGAATTTTTTTAATTTGTTTGCTTTTAAGTTTTGTCTCTAGACATCTGGAATGCCAGGAACAGTTCTGTGCCAAACCACAAAAAGGATGAAAGCCCAGGACCTCCTCCTGGGACACTTCAGCTTCCTTTTCAACTTGAGGCATGAGTAAAATCTGCCCTAAGATAGTAGTTCAGGAGCTTCCTGTTGGTTCACATTTCAAACAAAGCTTGTATTTAATCCCCACCCTGGCAAGCAGAGCTCAGAGTGAGAAGGGGTAATTTCAGGAGATCCACGGACAGGGTACTTTGCTGAGAACTGAACAGTGACCCCTTGACTTCCAGTAAGTACTGCTTGGTGGGACTGGCTTGGATTCTCAAGGCTGTGGCAATCTGGGAACTTACTGAGCAAAATTGCTATTACGGGCTCTTTCTTCTATTATGAACTATATAGTCAGAGGGAAATAGGACCTCTTAGTATCACACTCATCAAATCCCAAATGACATTACAATGAACAGGTTAGACAATGATAGCGGGTAGATTTTCCTGAATGAGTCCAAAGAGCTAAATCTGAAAGGCTTTTTTGTTTGGTGGCAACAAGAAATGCAAACAGAACTATAAAAAGATTTAATACTTTCTTAGATAGAAGGAAGAACAAAGTGGTTCAAACACCAACTCTCAAGTTAGAATTCTGACTCTACTTCTTTTAATTATGTGACCAAAGGCAAATTGCTTAACCTCTCTGGTAACAGTTTCCTTAGCTGTAAAGTGAGTATTATACCATTGTAAAAATAATGTTAAGTTTTATAATATTGTTATGTTTTATATATAAGTTTATATATATGAAATCTAATGATAGTTTATATATATATACTATAACTTTGCTGATTTTTTAAAAGAAAATTTATGTAATAGGTTTCATGCATATGTACATAATAGATTTCACATATATGTATACATTTACTGGATTTTGCATATATAATATGAAATTCACATAGATAATATGAAATAAATATATATCACATACATGGAATCCACTATATACATATATATGAAGTCTATTATACAAATTTTGCATAGAAGTGCCTGGAATATATTAAGTACTCAATAAATACTAAACATTATTAAACAATCATAGAACCGTAGAATATCTGAGCTACCTAACAAGAAGCATTCGTTGAGTACATAGTAGATATTGATTGTTCTCTGCCAGATTATTTCAAGTGTTGATGGTAATCCTTTGAGGGTGGTAATATTAACACCACTTCCATTTTACAGATGAAGAAACAGAAGTGTAGAAAGGTGTTATAAAGTACCCAAGATCATGTCTCTCATCCCTGATGGAGATGGAATTTAAATCCAGGCTCCAGAGTTAACTCCAGCCCACTACACCCTACCGCTTTGCTTCATCTGTCATCTCATTTTTTGGTGGGCGAGGAAAGCGAGATGAGTAGTCCCTGCTTGTGACTTCAGAGACTTTCACAGACACTGGAAGGCCAAAAACGTCCTCCAAAGCTCTCTTTGTCATCCACAATGTGCAGGAAGCACAAATATTGCTGCGAGTGTCCTCAAGCATCCCTGAGGTGCCGTATGGGGCTCTGCCAAGCAGCCTAACACAAGGCACAGGGCTCTCCCTCTATCACATGCGGTTTTACATTTGTAAAACAAGCTATCTCAGAGGACAGGACTGAGACACCCAAGCATGATAATGCTTGCAAACACATTTTATAAACTGTAAAGGTTTTCCAAATAATTATTATATCAAGAAAAAAGAAGACTTCAGCATTTTAACAAAGATCTTGCTGTAAACACACTGCTTGAAAATCTGTCACCCTCAGCTAATCTCTCCTGCACAGTCCTCTCATCTGATCTTTGACCTCCATCACTCACTAGACTAAGTGCCCCACGGGAGGGGTGGCCAAGTCTCACACTCATGGATAGAGGGAAGATTGATAGGCTGAAAACTACTGGTCCCCAAATCTGCTTCAGTTAAGCCCCTGAAACTGGCAAGAACCTCATGGACATGATATGAAACCTTTGATATTAAATTTTTGAATTTCCCGTGCTTTATGGAGGGTGGGCAAGGTTTTAGATAGGTTTTATTCCTCTTCCTTGTATAGAATGGCTCTTCCAGAGAACCAAGAGCTTTGGCCTAGACAACGCCTTTCCCAGGCATTCCAGCTCATTGCACAGATCTAAGTGTGCATGTTACACCAAGCAGGGGTTAAGGGCACCAGTTCTTCAAAATATGCCTTTAAGACACTTCAGAAAGGCTGCAGTTTATTATCTTTTACTTGTTATCTGTTTGTTATTTGTTCAAACAATCACTATTGTTATACAAAAGTACCTCAATAGAAAAATACCTTTCTCCAGTCAGGGAAGGGGTGCATCCAGGAAGGTGTGGGTCGGTGTCCAGAAAATCCCCTACTGATCTTCAGATGGCTTCCACATGCTAGTAAAAAACCACCAAATGTGTACTTTGAGAACTGTGGGCTTAGGACTTCCATCTCTGTTAAAAAAAAAATCATATATATGATTAAAGAATTTATATATATATATACCCACATATACATATATGTATACATATATGATTAAAGAATTTATGTATATAGTATATATACATACATATATAATTATATATATATATATATATATATACACACACACACACACACACATACATATATAATTAAAGAAATGCTATGAGCCATTTATGCCTGAGGAGGAAGGAATGAGTTTATGCTGAAGAAAGGGAGAGACCAGGAGGGCGGAATGACAGTATGGCAGTTGGACGGCAGAGGGCCCTTTGCCTCCTCCCTTTTCCCCGGGACTGCCCTGTTCAGTGCTTCCTTCTATTTGGAGAGTCTTGCTAATTCAAGGTAAAAATTGGTCACCAACACCTCACCTGCCCTGCAGCCCTTTACCCTGTGGGAGTGCCCCTCTCACAGAGCCCCATGCAGGTCATGGGATCACCAGCAGGGGTGTCCAGGAAAGAACTCCACCTCTTACAGTCAGTCTCCCGGGGCCACCTCAGCCCCCAGAGTCAGGCAGCCCTGCCAACGGGCCGCTCAGAGACTGAGGCAATTTAGGAACAGAGGCATGCCCGAGCCCTTGCTCTTAGGTTTCCATCTGGAGAAACCAGGTTCCTGGCATGGAGAAGGGCTTATCTTGGGCTTTCTCTTGGCCAGAATTGCTTTCTCAGCCGCATTTGGTCCCTGGCACCCTGTGTCTTCCCTTCTCTTGTCTCTCCTCCTCAATGTTGCTTCTCCCAGGGGATCTCTTGTCATAGCCACCTATGGAGAAAGAGCAGGGAAAGTCCAGGGAAGACATGGACTCAGCCATCCTGGCAACACCCAACACAACTGCTGCTTGAGCACAAGCTGCCTGGATGAGCCTGTATTATCATGGCTGCTGTCAGCCTTGGGAGCAGAATGGACAGGGGAGGCTGATAACCCATCTCACCCACATTGGTGGGCACCACCCCGATACGTGGTGATTGAGTGGGTAGTCAGTGAAACACACTGTTTGGAAACTAATGAACAGGTAACCCTTCTTTTTGACAGGTGAGAACAGACACCATAATGGAAGCCAAGCCTCAGAAGAGTCCAGGCACCCAAGGCTCATACTCTATGAAGGAAAAGATTTTTTATCGCAAGTGACAAACAGGTACCATCAAGCTAACCAGGATACAGAAGATGGTTTTAGTGGGGATAAGGAGTGGCGTTCTAGGACAATGATTCTTGATTTGGGGAAGGTAGCTGGGCTATTGGATCCAGTTAATTATTTTGTAAGAGCTCACTTATCTAGAAATCTGGCATTTTCTGATTTTCATGGACCACTTGTTGCTTGGAGATGGTACTAAGAACAAAGAGCCCAGAGACTGGAGACTATTTCATTGATTTTATATGACATTCTTACTTGGAGAAACTGCCTAAATTGTTATCAGGGCTTATTATGGGGGTAGCTCAAGGTGCATTGTTCAAATGCTCATACTCATATTTACATAGTTCATTAGAGGTGAGTGGTTAGAACTGCTGAGTTTAAGATGAAACAATTTAGAAATCCAATTATCCAATTCAGTTCAAAATCAAATATTTACTGAAAGCACCTATTATTAGTAAGTCATTGTGCTTCATACTGAAGAGGCTATGCAGATTCATTAATGAGAATCATTGCTCTCAATAAGTTTATAATTTCATTGGGAAATTAAGATAAATATATTTGAGTAGCTTTATTGGGAAGTTAAGATAAACACATACAATCCAGCTACAATAGAAATCATGAAATAAGTGCAAAATGCTATTGGAGTCTGAAGGGAAAAAAGGCATACAAGTAGTTGTGGGACTCTAGAGACATTTTATGGAGAAATCATTTGAGCTGGACCCTAAAGGATGTGTAGTTTTAAAAGAGATTGAAAAAGAGAGCCCATCTCAGCAGAAAAGGATGGCATGAACAAAAGTAATGAGTGGGTTACGGGCAGGATGTGTCAGAGAAGAATGTGGATATAAGGTAGGACAGGAGAAAGTAGTTGAGACTGCAAAAATGTGGCAGTATATTGTGCCAGACCTTAACTCCATATGACCAGCCCTTTTGAACACAGGCATAGCATGATCAGATGCATGTTGGTCATATTTTTAAAATAATTTTTGTGGTATACTTGACACACAATAAACTGCTTTAAAGTGTACAATTTAAGTTTTGATATGTGTATATTCCTGGGAAACTATCATCATAATCAATATAGTGAACATATGCATCATTCCCCAAAGTTTTCTTATGCCTGTTAGTAACCCCTCTCTCTACTACCCAATGCCCCTCCCTATTGTCCTGTTTTCTATCTCTCTAAGTTCTCTTGTGTTTAGTAGAGTTTACATAAATGAATCATACACTATGCATTATTTTGTCTGGCTTCTTTCACTCAGAATAATTCTTTTGAGATTCATCCACATTGTTGCATACATCAATTGTTTGACCCTTTTTTTACTGAGTAATATTCCATTATATAGATGCACCCCATTTGTTGATTTCATTTACTTGATGAACATCTAGGTTGCTTCCAGTCTTCGCCTATTATGAAGAAAGCCAATATAAACATTTGTATGTAATATTTCCTAAGATCATATATTTCTTTACCTAGGAATATAATGGCTGGGTTTGGTAAGAGTTTATGTTTTACTTTTTTTTCCAATATATTTTTTGATTTTTAAAAAACTTTATTGAAGTATAATTGGCATACACTTATATGCTGACATGTTTAAGTCTATCATTTCATGTTTTGATATCTGTATATATCTGTAAAACCATCACCAAAATCAAGATGATGAACATATCCATCACCCCACAAGTTTTCTTGTTCCCCCCCACCCCAGCCTTCAGTACACCCATACTTCCCCAGATCTGCTTTCTATCTCTATAAATTCCCTTGGATTTTCTATAAATAGAATCACACATTATGTACATTTTTTGTCTAGCTTCTTTCACTCAGCATAATTCTTTTGAGCTTCATCTATGTTGTTATATGTATCATGAGTTAAATCCTTCTTATTCCCAAGTAGTATCCCATTGTATGGACGTATTACAATTTGTTAATCCATTCACCTGTTGATAAACATATGGGTTGTTTCCAGTCTTTGGCTATTGCAAATAAGCTGCTATGAACATTCGTTACAAATTTTTGTATGTGTTTTTTATCACATATTCCTTTACTTAAGAGTGGAATAGCTCTTAATTTTTTTTCAATTTAAGGAAAAATAAAATTAACCATTTTAAAGCGAACAATTTGGTGGCATTTAGTACAGTCACAGTGTTGTGTGCCCATCACTTCTATCAAGTTCCCAAACATTACCATTACTCTCATTAAGCAGTTTCTCTTCCACTCTACCCCAGCCCCTAGGCCCTCATCAACCACCAATATGCTTCCTATTTCCATGGATTTATCTATTCTAGATATTTCATATAAATCCTAAATTATGTGAGGCTTTGGGTCTAGCTTCTTTCACTAAGTACTGCTTTATTGGCATTCCACAAATTCTAACATGTTATGATTTCATTTTCATTCAGTTCAAAAAAATTGTCTAATTTGTCTGTTGGTTTCTTCTTTGATCCAAGGGTTATTTGTTTCAGATTTTTTTTTGGAGGTTTTTCTGTTATTGATCTTCAGTTTAATTCCATTATGTTCTGAAAACATACTTTATATAACTTCAAATTTATTGACACTTATTTTATGGTCCAGAATATGATGTCTTGGTAAATGTTGCATGTGTCCTTGAGAAGAGTATGTATTTTGTTATTGTTCAGTGGAGTGTTCCATAAATATCAATCAGGTCAAGTTGGTTGATAGTGTTTTTCAAGTCTGCTGTATCTTTGTGATTTTCTGCCTGGTTTTTCTATCAATTATTGAGAGAGATGTATTGAAATCTGTGACTATAATTGTGGATTTGTCTATTTCTT
This sequence comes from Smutsia gigantea, assembly GCA_032199065.1. Lineage (NCBI taxonomy): Eukaryota > Metazoa > Chordata > Mammalia > Pholidota > Manidae > Smutsia > Smutsia gigantea. The sequence continues at coordinate 124,419 of JAVSCE010021399.1, read as the reverse complement.
TGGGCAGTTCTATCAGTTTTTGCTTCACATATATTGAAGCTTTGTTATTAGGTACATAACTGTGTAGGATTATTATATCCTCTTGATTAATAACGCCCTTTATCATTATGAAAAGACCTGCTTTATCCCTGGTAATATATTTTTGCTTTGAAATCTGCATTGGTATTATAGCCCCTCCAGCTTTCTTTTGACTGATGTTTTCATAGTATATCTTTTTCTCATCTTTTACTTATAACCTATTTGTGTCTTTACACTTAAAGTGTCTTTCTTACAGGCAGCCTATAGTTGAGGCTGGCTTTTTTTATCCAATTTGACAATCTCTGTTATTTATTTTATATCCTTTACATTTAATGTGATTATTGATATGGTCAGGTTTGAAGCTATCATACTGTTATTTGTTTTCTATTTGTCTTATTTGTTCTTTGTTTTTCATTTTTTTGAATTCATTTAGTATTTTTTATGTTTCCATTTTACCTCCCTCTTGGCTTATTTAATTATAACTCTGTTTTATTGTTTTAGTGGCTGTATTAGGGTTTATAGAATAAGCTTCAACATATTACAGTCTACCTCAATACAAATTATATTATACCAATTCACATATAAGAATTTTACAAAAGTGCTTTTCCATTTTCCCCTCGTGGATTTCATGCATTTTATTTATTGGAGTTGCATTTTGCTTATATATATGTTATAATCTTCAAAATACATTGTTATTATTTTTGTATGAACAATCCATTGAGTTTTTTAATGTTTTAAATAATTAAAAAATTATATATTTACATTTGCAGTTACCACTTCAGTGTTCAGTCTTTATTCATTTTTATAAATGCAGATCTCCATCTGGTATCATTGTTTTTCCACCTGAAGGGCTTCTTTTAACATATCTTGTAGTGCACACACCTCCTGATGATGAATGCTTTCATTTTTGAAAGATATTTTTACTGCATATAGAGCTCTAGAATGACAGTGTTTTTCTTTCAGTACTTTAAATATGTTGTTCCTGCTGTGTGGTTTTTGTTTATTTTTGTTTGTTTATTTACTCATGTTGTTTCTAGTGAGAAATCTAACGTCATCTTTGCTTTTCCCTCTGCATGCATTATATCTCTTTTCTTCTCTGGCTCCATTTAAGGATTTTCTTTATCACTGGTTTTGAGCAATTTGATTATGATGTGCCTTAGTATAGTTCTCCTCACAGATCTTGTGTTTGGCATTCCTGAGCTGCTTGGATCTCTGGGTTTCTAGTTTTAAATTTGTAAAATGTTCAGCATTACTTCTTCAAATGTTTCTTCTGTCTCCCTTCATCAGTTCAGAGACGCCAATTACTTGTATGTTAGGCCACTTGAAATTCTTCCACGGTGCCCTGGTGCTCTTTTAATGTGTTTGGGTTCTTTTTTCACTCTGCATCTATTCCTACAGTCCCTATTGCTATGCTTTCAGGGGTCCTATTGGGTATTCATTGCTTCATGAGCTCAGATGAACATGGCCAAATTGTCCACTGGGTTATTTTCCTTGGTGCAAGTTCTGGGGAAAACTCTACCATCAGCATGGTCAAGAAACACCATCAGAACTTTTGTGCCCTGGAGCTGGTCACTGATGTGACTACGAGGGATACCCTGAGTGTTCCAAAACTGGGCTACATCTTCACAGACATTTACTTTATAAGTTTCCGCTAAGTCTATGTGAATGTTATCAGAGACTTCGAAGACCAAATTTTCATAAAATATCTACATCTGCTGAACCCTCTAAACTTAATACCACCAAAGAGAACCTATATTACAGGCAGATTGAAGACCGGTTTATTCTGCCAGTGATAAAGGCTAAACTTTCCTCTCTTAATAATAGCCTCTCTTCTCTGAGATCTACTGTGTGTCAGGCCCAGGACGGAGAGGTTTCCATACCTTAACTCCACAGTCCTCGACACAGATCTATGAGGTCAGTGCTATTGTCTCCATTTTACATTTGAGGAAACTTGGGGAAATTTAGTGATTCAAGGTGCTCTAAAAATATTTGGTCAGTAAATAAATCCATGGGTTTCTCCAAGGCCACACAACTATTAAATAAAGGAGCTAAAACGTTTTGCTGTATTGTTTTCTTCTGTTTCTCTTTTTCTTTTTTTCTGGGGGCTTGAGGGTGAGGAAGGAGGCAGAGTTGCTGCGGAAGGAGCAGAGGGAGGAAAGGCGAGGAAGGCTGCCTAAGAATTTCTGGGTACTAGCATAATAGCCACAGCAGCTGTGCTATCTAATCCTGATCCTGATTTCACTTAATAAAGAAGCCCTACTTCTTAGTAAAGGCTGTCTTTTATAAAGCCATAGGCAAACTTAAAGTACAACCTGGATGTGAAAGCAAAACCAAGCTCCTTTTATTTTTTTAATAAATGTTAACACCATGAATTGTGTTTCTCTAAATAATGAAAATAGCACATTTTCTTGCAGACATTTTCAAAAATAAAGAAAAAATCAAAAGTACCAAAAAAGTTCAACAGTTACAGAGAAGCAGTTAACATTTTGGAAACCTCTTGATTTAACCTCCTTTTCAAGCTGAAGGGCAAGGCAGCATTATTAGTTCCTGTGGCTAATGTTTTGACAGGAATGGAGACAAACCTTTGCTCACATCTGGAGAACCAAAGAAGTATTCCAGAAACAGAGCAAGACAGGTGTGAGCTGAATTAAGAAACTTCCAAATGTCCTCTGAGTGCAGGTCCAGGCCATGGGTGAATAAGAAGCACACACTTGGTCCTTTGCGTCCTTTGTTTTCCTGGCCTATTGTAGATGTTCCTTTCCATAACTAAATAATTTGAAGATTCTTCCAGAGAGAAACAGTGTTTTCCAATTGCAGCAGTTCTTTTCAGAAATTTACAGGGAACAAACTGAGTCTGTTTGCTTTCTTTTATTAGGCAAACAATTTACATTTTATTATGAAAATGAATTCTGCAAACAAGATTACTTTATTAAATTACCATTTCCTCAGCTTTTCTTCTCTGCTGTAAGTATTCATTATGATTTAACAGGCCTCCCACCAGCCTCATGAGCATTTTTTAAATCCTTTCTCTTCCCCTAAGATTTAACTGACATGCAAAATGTTTTCATTTTTCAGGCCTCTTGGAAAAAGCGGCTTTATATTCTGGCAAAGAGTGGGGAAAAGGGTTTTAGCATTTCCTCTTATAAAGAGCATCAACGCCGAGGGTCCATTGAAATTGACCAGTATGTATTCAATCAAAAAAATGCTTATAATAACCAATACTAACAAGTAGCATGCAAACTGAAGTTTAAATCATTGACTGAAAGTACCAAAGCCTTCACGTATATTTGTTGCTGAAAAGAAATTAAATGGGGAACATTTTGAGTAAAAAGTAGCTGAACACTTACTTCACAGTGTATTGTTATGTACATATGCATATTATAGTTGATAAATCATTAATAAGTCAGCATTTAGTTACAAAAGATTTGATTTGTTTAACTCATGGATGAGTGAGAACAGATGAAAGCATCATTTCATAAACCCAAGATGGACTTTTAAAAAATATTAGATTGGCTTTTTTTATCTTCTCTTTAAGAAATTACATACCAAAAATATTAGAAAATGTGATAATTTGTGGAACCAAGAATCCAATTGAAATAGAATGTTTTGAATTAAGTTTCCAGCTGAACAAAGTAGTTTTAATCAGTGATGAACCAGAACTAAACTTATTTTTTTAATTAAAAGACAATTTTCAAATCATTAATCAATCAGATCTATAGTTTTATTTAGTTTGAATCCTTATATAAAACATTAGTCAGTTTTCTTTCTAATTTTGTATTTGCATCTGTTTAATACTTTATATCTATACTTCCTAGAAACTCCACTGTACAAATTGGCATTAGTAGCCATGAAAAAATGCAATCTGTTCAGAAGATGTTTAAATGCTACCATGATGAGGTGATGATGTCCGTCAGAGCCACTAAGAGGGAATACATCCTCATTGGCTGTGACAGGTAGGTAGTAAGATAGCACAGTGTCTCCTGTGCACAAAATAAAAAACAAACACATCATTTTAAATCAATAAGCCATAAACATGCTTTGAACAGAAATTCATGGCAACAACCTTCAACACCATCCTGGTGGGCATTCTTTGTTAAAATACCTTGAAAATGTCACAGTATTCATTTCCTAGGACTGCCATGCAAAGTACCACAAACTGGGTGGCTTAGAAATGCATCATCTCACTGTTCTGGAAGCTAGGAGCCCGAAATCACGGTGTCATAGGGCCATGCTTCCTCTGAAGGCTCTAGGCCTCTCTCCTAATTTCTGGTTGTTCCTTGGCCTGTGGAAGCATAAGTCCAACCTTCACAAGGCATTGGCTCTGTGTGCATGTGTCTGCATGCAACTTTTCCCTTTTTATAAGGACACTAGTCATAGTGGATTCCGAGTCTGCCGTACTCCAGTATGACCTCATTTTAATTCACTAGATCTGCAACAACCCGACCTAATTTCCAAATAAGGTCACATGCTGAAGGACTGGGGACTGGGACTTCCAATACGAATTTGGGGGGGGACACAATTCAACCCATAACAGTCACCATCACCCCAGATGCATTCCACAGAAAAGAACCCAATCCACAAATATCTGTGCAAGCTATATCTTAGGGAGGAGTTCTGTCCATCCCTAAAAGAGTCCAGTTTTTAAGAGGGCCTCCTGGTGCTAGCAAAGGGACCTAATGGAGTCTTTACAGATGATTATCTCTGGACAGAGATGCTACAGCTGGGGCAGGAAGCTGGGCAGAGGAGACAGCAAATGCTAAAGCCAAAGAGGAAGAACTTTGATCTGTTGCCCCCAAGGCAAAAGCTTTCTTTTAAGTTGTCATGAGTGTCAACAGTGAAGATGTGATTTCTGTAAATCTGTTCAAACGCATTCTTCATAAACACAGGCACTCCCAAAAGGGAGGCACACCTGGACAGCTATGCAAAAGCGGCACTGACAGGTTAAGGGGTTCACTTAAGAGCACAAAAGCAATCATTGCCAAAGCCCAAAGCTCCCCACCCCATGCTTAGTACTGTTATTTTCTACCTTTCTTCCCATTTTTCTGAGCTTTCCTCACAGAAGCAGCATGAGAGTTGATTCTAGTGTACGAGTGTGGAGGTGGTGAACACCAGTGGGTCATTTAAGCTACTTAAGAAAATGTCCTTATTTCCTAGTACCTTCTCCCACCCCCTGTTCCGAACTTAATAAAAGAATTCTTCTCTGATTCAAAAGGAGCACAGGTGCTATTATTTCCACATGCCAGCTGAAAGTTTATTCCTAGCAACAGGGAGAAGATTAAAGACTGGGTCTCCTTCATGTCGTCACTTTGCCGGGATGTAAAAGCAGCCCACCAGAATACAGAGGTGACTCTGCACACTGATAAAATAACAGGGCACCTGAACACAGTCCTCTTACTCAAAGAAACAATGAGAGCTTTTTTTCCCCTTCTTAGCAACTGGCATTAGCAAGGAATAAATAAGTGAGAAAATGTATGTTCCTGTTATTTTTATTACAAACAATAGGAAAAAAATACTACTTCTGTGTTTTGCAAGAGACCCAAAATACAGACACTTCAGATTTTTATTTATTAGGGTAGAAGGAGTGAAAGTTAACTGTCGCTTTTTTTAATAGTAGCTGAAACTATAGTGTTGTCCATCATTGTTATTCAAGGTACATAACAGCTACTTTTTGAATAACGAAGTCTAGGGTGGTTTCTATAAAAATGCTTTCCACGTATCTTATATATTCAATATAATGTGTCTTTAATGTAAGGACTAGCAGCTTTAAGTTTTTAATTTACTTCTTAAGAACCTTTGCTAATTTACACAAGTCCTTTCTTAGGGCAGACCTTTATAAATGAAACATTGATCTCTAGTTTTGACATGTTTTCTAGATTGTTCTAGGCTACAACAAAAGTAGAGGTCAAGAAGGAGGGGAGAACAAGGTGTGTCCACAAGTTGACACAAACGATTAGAGCAAAGGAATGGGGTGCGAAGGGACATAGAGTTGAGAAGATAGGTTGAAGGAAAGCTCAGGACATCTCTGATGGCAAGAGTGAGCATCCTCAAGGGTTGGAAGCAGGAGGGAGACAGGATCTCTTCATGACTTAGTGAGAGAATGCTGGCCAGCGGTATAAATGTCAGCGGTGAAAGACTGGAGGCAGAGAGCCCATTACGAGACTGTTCCTTCATTGCAGGCAAGAGATCACCTGGGCCCTGATTCTCATATTCCTTTTTAATAAGCAGGAGAAACTCTCATTGGTTGATAAAAAGCCCTCTTCAGACCCGAGCCCTCTCTGTCATTCTTGCAGAACACTGGAGGCTGTCAGCTCTACCATACCAAGAAATAGTCTTTCAGACATGGTAACGAGACTTACCTCTCTCTCTCTGGTTGCCATACCCAGGTGTCAACTGATGCTTCAAAAGTCTTGTATATGACACCATCCTCAAAACCTAACCCACCGTAAGAATAATTCTTAGCTCTGTATTTATCTCATATTTAGTCTGTTTCTCGTACTGCAGATGATACTTCCTGTTGCCCTGCCTACCCCTAAATATATTCATTCATTTTGAAGATGCTCCTTGGCATGCATCTGGGCACGTTGGGTGGGGATTCCACCAGCTAAACAAGCCTGGCTGGCAATCGTCTCTTGCCTTTCACACACAGGGCACAGATTGCCTCTGTAAAAAGATTCCCGAAACACTACTTGATCTCCTGCCATCCATCTGTATTCCTGAGGCAAAATCAGAGTTCCTATTCATTTTCTTCATTTATCTGTATTAGTCTTGCTTCTCCATATATATGCATGTGTAGGAGACTTCATCTTCATTTCTAATAAAGTCCTTTTGAGGAAAAAAATACATCTGCCCCTAGAAAGTGACCTGTAATTGTACTCTCAGCTTTTTTGGGGTTTGCAATCTTCTCGATTTTGGATATTATTAATAACCAGGCAGAGTGGTTTCTTTTCCTCCTTGGATACTATTTTGTCGCTTAGAGATGTAACCATTGACTTTCCCTTCTCCCCAGGTACCAGGTATTTCTTCATATGGCACAGCCTCCTGTTTTATCCAGTTGGAAGCTCTCCAACTATTTTAAAAGCTTTTCGTGGCATGTCAAATTCACCAGGCCACACACCTCATTTGGTGTTCGTAGGAAAGGGCTAGGAAATGGGGGTGACTCTTTTCAGTAAATGCCTCTTGTTTTTCACTCACGATATCCCTTCTCCCTAAAGATAACGTTACTGGCCATCTTGTCTTTTCACACTATGTATTCCAATCCAGGGATTTTTCAATCAGCCCCAGTTAAGAGCACCGTCTACCTTGTTTGGATATTATTGTTGTTGTTCTTGTTGAAATTAAGTGGGGACCCCTCCTCATCCCCAACACAGCATGATCTGGTTCTGTGAGCTTGGAGCTAGAAAAATGAACACAACTTAAATATATCTATTTTTTTTTTAATCACTTTCTTTCAAGGACTTCCTAGAGAATATTCAGGGTCTTTTCAAAAACCCCTGCTCTAAGGCATTGTTCTCAGAAGAATTAAATTGTACTTATACCAATTTTCCTGCCATGCAAAGCAGCTACTTTAGTAGAGTATCTTGTATCTACTGGGGAGGGAAGGCAGTGATTGGTTGAACCTAGATCACCTTGAAGCCTCTAATTCATACTATCACATGACCAACACTACCAAATTGCATTGCTATGGAAACGATAGAAGTACGTGAGCAGAACACAGAAGAGGAATATTGAGCAGAACGAGAAAGGGGCAGTGCCTTGATCTGAGCTAATTACCTTGTCAGGTGGCACTGGATGAAAACTAGAAAAAAGATGGGGGTGGGAAACTCTGTGGCGGAGCTGAGTGACTTAGAATATCACCCACTGGAGAGAACCACTTGTTCTGAGTTCATGTCTCAGTGTTAGAAAAAAACCTGGGAGAGGAGCTTGTATTTTTACATCATCAGTGGTGACCCAGACTCAAGAGGCAAGTTTAAGTTGTGTGGTTTTCTGGATGTAACCTTGAAAGATCCTCTGATCTTCTCAACCCAGTTAATTTATTATGACTTTTCCATAAAGCATGTAGTTTAGTTTTGTCTCTTGTAAAGTAAAAGAAAACCATGAATTCTGTCTTCATCTCTTTATTCAGCATTTATTGGGAAAAAGTTCTCCAGGACTCAGACAAGCTCATCTACCATATGATTTCTCCTCAGAGACCAATCAAGATACAGAGGAAAAGAGTCATTGTATTAGTTCTAGAAGTATTCTTTTAGAGGTAACCATTCCATCCGTTAATTATTCATTCCTTCTGCAACTATTTACTGAGTGCCTGCCATGCATTATTCCTGACACACTAGGCTGGGTTCAGTGGAAAACAGGTGAGTCAGGACAAAAGTAATGTGTTCACAGTGTTGACACTTGACTAGGAGCCACCCATGGACCAGGACAGATTGGAGTCCACGCTGAAGAGAGATGCTTATAAAGTGCCCAGATTGCAGGAGGGGTGGGAGGCAGAAGAGCTGACTTCCAGGCAGAAGGCCAGAGAAGGTTCTGTGGAGATGGTATTTGACCCCCACTTAACTGGTAAAATTTGGACTTGGGAGTTGATTTGGGAATCTTTCTGCATTCTGGGCAGAAATAATATGAGCAAAGTTCCTTGGTTTTTAGCAACCATTGCCTTAAATGACTCAAATAAGTCCGAGGGGCTAGTTTGACAGCCTCCTAAGGGCAGTATTTTCTAAAACCCTTAGAGTTCCTTGAAGCAACTTGACTGCCTGGGAGCAAAGAAGTCTGAGGCCAGCTCTACATTATGCCAGAGTCTTTGACCCAACCAGGTGACATGATTCTACAGTAACACTGGTTGGGGAAAAAGAGTTCACGTCATTAAGTGATGTAACACTTAATATGTGATGAAACAGACAAATAACTAGCAGTTTAGTCCAATACAACACTTGTATCGGGAACATGGGGAATCCAGGAGAAAAAAGCAGACTTTGGGTCAGCTAGAAGTTTACTGGTTCAGTCTCCTAGAATGAGCACCATGTTCATGCAGTGGTGGATGTAGTTACTATTTCAGAGCCCTGAGCCCTCATGTAAGGGATGAAAAGGTACCTGCCTTATTGGTAGACTTGCATCCTTACATCTATTCCTCTCATCTATAGCTGGACCATGTTACTGCTTCCAATGATTCTAGTGAATCCAATGAACCTGGTAGTCCAGACCAGGTCTCGAAGAGAATTGAGCACCATTACATGTCAACAAAATCCTGGTATGTAACGCTGCCATATTTTTTAAATTGATTTTAGCTAATGTACTGTTATAGAACAATACTGTTGATATATGAACACAAAAGTATTACCATAGACCAAGCTCAACACATTATTCAGTAATCTAAAAACAAGAAAAAGTAAGAATAGTTCCTCTACCCACAGAAAACCATTCAGTGACATCCACAGGACATTTTCTGTCTTCTGGGGACGTTATTTTCTATTTTGCATCTACGTCTCTCACACTCTCACTCCTGTCCCCCAAACCTTCCCAGTGTAAAGAGTTATTTTGATCCCATAGCCATTTTTAGAAGGGAAGTTTATTGGATTTGATTCTAACTGTGGCTGTAACTCTGACGGTTGGACATGCTTGAAGACATTGTTAGTTTTCACATAGCTGTTCACTACTTAAATCTCATTCACACATCATGGAAAGTTGTAAATAGACATGCTAAAAAAGGGTTCATGTTAACTTCTTACGTTCTAGTTTTTTTGAAGAGACATCCGATGAGTCTGCTGATAGCAAAGAGGAAACACAGAGACTTCCAGAGACCCAGAATGGGGGGCTTCCCCTGCAAGAACAAGGTTCAGGAAGTGACCCTTGTCTTTCACCTGCCAATGCGGAAGCACCGACCATGGATGACAAAAAAGGATCGGCCTCACTGACTGTTGTGCAATTGTCTATATTAATCAAGTAAAGTTCTAACTGCTAAAACTTTATGTGCCCTTAGAGCAAGGCAGGCTTCCCTCATTACTCAGGACTCAAATTAGAGGAGTTCCTAAAAGTCTCTAAGTCAGCCCAGAACCTGACCAGCTTCCCCTTCTCACTGATGTGATGACCGAGCACAGTTAAGTAACAGAGCTAAAAGCACAGCAGTTCCCTGAGCTGTGGGGTGGCATTTTCAAAAAAAATTTTTTAATTCTCCCTTGACTAGACTTTCAGGTCCTAGAACTTTGGATCACACTGATCTGGGTAGCATGTCACCCAGCTTTTCCTGTTACAATTATGGGCATGCAAATTATAGGAGGTTTGTTTATAGACCAGGAGGGGGATGTTTAGGCTTCCAGTGAGGCCAAGAGCATTTGATGAAACTCTTCTTAATTTTATCTCTCTTCAGGATCATCTTCTCTGGAATCATTTCCAGTGGAGAAATGGGCTAATTGACATGATATATAATCAAGTTAGTCCATTTGTGACTCCTAGCCCATTGTCTACCATCCACTACACATCCCAAGAGGGGTTGGGCATTAATAAGTAACTTAAATTTATATTCTTTTCCAAATGTTTTGGATAATCTCGAACTAGAAAATACCATCTCAGAGGTAGGAAGCCAAAATTTACTAGAAAGTATGTGCAGAGCCAGAGAGAGTTGCATCATATGACTTTTACAAATGTCTTATCTCATAGTAATGTCCCTGATGAAAGCCACATGCAGGAACTCAATGTGTTCCTTTCTCCTCCTGACACCATAAATTATCCTGCTCTCACAGAAGCCGCAGGACAGATATGGTAGGTCGGAGATGTGAGGATTCATGATTATAAATGGGGTGTATGAAGACTACAATTTTATCTCGAAATGCTGGGTATGGCAAAAGCTGTTCAGTAGAGCTTGGACTGTTGTGTCCCAAAAGGTCTTTGATTGAGGCAGGAATAAGGTATTCCTGCAAGCAGCAAATTTGCAAGCAGCAAATTTCTGATTTTTTGAAGGCAAGGAAAAGTGGGCAAGAATATGTATGGCCCAGGGAAACTATTACCAATCAATGAGCAATGAGTACTTTGATAAACGAAAGAAGTTAAATAAGATCGACAAGAATCTAAGGTCTAAAAAACACAGGCACACCAGGGTCTACGACTTCCAGACACCAGCTAAAAACCTGTTGATCAGGGACAGACAAAAAGACAGTATGGCAGAGAATTTTCTTAAAATGATTGCTGCTTATTTGATTCTGCATTCTTTTAAAGACTTTGTAATTCATTTTGATGGAGGATTACATTTTTACAAGAGAAGAAAACCCTTTAATGTAAAGTAGATGTTATATACTAATTATCTTAGAAGTTCTATAAGAGGGCAGCACCCCAACCTTCCATTTTTCCAAATTTCCCTTATTCTAAGGCTTAACAGATACTTAACTGAAAACTGCGGATCTCTGAGGTTGCTCATTGGTTAATTCATTTATTTGTTCATTAGATACTCACTGGGTAATCATTATGTGCTCGCTTATTGAGCACCTTCTGTTTATTTGGAGTTATAGGGTTATAAAAAAAAGTTTTTTAAAGATGGTATCATACTTGCAGGATCTCATAGACTGATGAAAAAGACAGTCATGTAAACAAGTAAATATAAAATGCATTTTACTTAAATATACAACAAATAAGGTGCCTACACAGTGCGATTGAAGCCTAGCAGCAGGGGAGATTAATTAAAGGAAGTGGAATGTAGGAAGGCTTGGTAGAGGTGGTATGACTTTGGAGGAAGGGTCAGGCTCCAGCAATAGTGAGAGAGGAAAGAAAATTCCAAATGGAAAAAGTTCAGCTGCTTCCGAGGTGGTGCAGCAGAGCTAAAGAACTAGTGATAGTAACAACAGGATAGCAAATGCCTGCTGTGTCCTGCACCCCCAGCAGGTAGGGTCTCACACCTGTGTTGGATGCTGTATTCCCACTGCAGGGTGGCTCAGTGGAAAGGACGCCCACACCTGGGATGCTTATTTTTTCATGGAGATCACCTTTTGGCAGTGAATAACCTGAAGCCCCAGAGCCTGGAGGAGGTCTGCCTGTTTCTCAGCCGTTCTGTCCAAAAGGAGGTAAGTCCTGCTGACCAGCTTTGGCCAGGACAAGTCAGTACCAGAAGCAACAAGATCAGGGTCTCCGGTAGAGTGTGAACAGGACTCTGAAGACAAATGAGACTCGGCATTCCTCAGCCCAAAGTGTACGTAAGAGAATAATAAGGGTAAATAATATTTGGTACAATACATGTAAGTAACAGAATGTTATTTTAAGACCTTTTCAAAAATTCTTTCATCTAAAATAGAATGTAGAGAGGGCCCTGGGTCAGGAGGCTGAACATGGGTCCAAGAGCTCAGATGCAGCACCATGTGGCATAAAGAGCTTGGACTCGGACTGGCTCACGGTTTGCATCCCATCTCCTTTAACCAATTTGTGCCTCAGCTCTCTCTTCTGTGAAATTAAGGGTGATGATAATATTTATTGGTGGAGAATTAAATGAGATAATATGTGTAACATGCTTACAGTGGGGAATGGCACATATTAGATGCTCCATAGAATTACTATTTTATTTCTGTTACTATTAGCTGGGGAATGTTGGACAGGTTTCCGCATCTCAGAAATTGACCTAGTCATACTTTCCTCACAGTTACTGTAAGAATTACACAAAACATGTGAGCCTGTACTAACTCTGTATGTTCTTAAAGGGCTAGCCATGGTTCTGCCTGTTAGTACAGTCTCTGTGTTGTTCTTTCCCTAGCCTATTTTTCTTTCTAACTGTCCACATGACTTTGGGAAAATCACTTTCTTCTCTGGGCTTCAGTTTGTTCTCTCTAAAGTGAGAGATGGTTTTCAAACTGTGCTTCTTGGACTGTGAAAATGGGACAGGAGGAGAGAGGAAGGGGACAGAATGCTGGGGGACAGCTAGCTCTTCTTGAAGAAACAGTTTCCTGGCTTGAAATTTCTGAAAACTGCTGTCCTAGTTGATCTCTCAAATTTCCTCCAGCACTGAGACTCTATGATTATATGTCTTATCTCTTCTGCATTACACAATCACCTCGTTGGTTAGACAAATTGTGTTATCCCTGCTATCTAAATGGGAAACCCAGTAAGGAGGAGTGAATGTCTAAGATACATGACTAAGATACATGGCAAAGCAAAGACTCAATTTTCATGAATTCACTCACTCACCATTTATTGAACACTGACTGTATGCTGGATACTGTGCTGTCCTACAGTAGCAAAAATGGCCTCAGCCTGAGCTTAAGGAGCTTCCAGATTAGTGGATGAAACAAGCATGTTATGGGCTAGTTACAACAGTGTGCCCTAAGATAGCAGCCCAGGGCCACAGGAGCATAGAGAGAAAATGGAGTAAATTTACTTAAGGGAGGCCGGAAAGGTATCTCAGAGGAGTGTTTGGGCTTGGGTTTTAAAGACTGGGTAGGTGTTTGCTTGGTGAAAAGAGACACCTTTCAGGCACCCTGAACAACAATCTGATAACTATAGTATCTCCTTTGTCAAAGATCCACACTGGGACCGAGTGTTTGATATAATCTTCTGAACCCTTTTGAAAGTTACCAAATGATGCACTGACCCAAAAATCCAGGCATCAGCTCCAAAGCCAAGGAAAGAATTCTGGCTCGGGAGCAGAGCCAGGAACTCTACCTGGGTATCACTGACCGCAGACTTTCTAGATCGTGAAGTCAGCTGCATGTAAGGGAACAAGAGCACACTTCTCCTGGGCTCATTCTGCCTGCCCACCTTTCTGTTGGATAACAATCAGATACTATTGAGAAATATGGGGGTTCACCAATGTGATTATCCGGAAGATCAAAAAAATTCCCTTACTTTCCCACATTCCTGACTTCTTCTTCGTGTTAAAATGGATGGCCAGTCCTTTTTAAAAATTCAAATAGCTGGCCCCTGGAAGGGAAGGTGGGAGAATGTGGAACAAAAGCAAAAGGGAGATGTGGAAACAAAGTTTTAGAGCATTTGGACCAATCAGACCTACTTTCCTTCCTGTTAAGCTACAGTTGAGAGAAAAGGGAGGCTGGGCTGGGGATGAGTAGGGACAGTGAAAAGAGAGAATGTGTGATTTTAAAAGGGAGAAGGGATGAATGGGAACAGGGAGGAGATGCCAGATGGCAGGAGAAGCACAATTCTGTCAGGGGCTCTTCCTGTCTGGTGTTCTCATTTGGATTCTCTAGCTTGGAGAAGCTTTTTATTTCTTGGTACAACTGGGCCCATCCAGGCACCATTGATGCTCTCTGGAATCAGCCTTATCGTGCCAGTAGATGCCAGAGAATAAAAATCCATCTTCCATCTGAAATACAAGTCATCCTGGCTTCCTCTGGCCCAGGTATTGTAGCTCATTGCAGGATTTTCTTCAAAACCAGCTTCAAAGGGTGTGAATGGGGACAGACCGAGAACAAACAATCCTATGGATAATGTTTAGCCACTGAATTTTCTTCTTACTTCTGTTTTAGAAAGTAAAACTCACCATTGGCTGGATCCCAAATTAAGAGAAATTCCATACCATAGCCTGTATGTGCCCCTTAAAATACCAAGGTGTTGTACCTTTACAACTGGATAAGTCTGGACCGCAGAGGACACGGAAGAGGAGTCTGGCCGTTAAAAAAAGTCAGCTGACAGTATAACACAGAGAAGACAAGTAGTGATTCTACAGTATCTTACTACGCTGATGGACAGTGACTGTAATGGGATATGTGGGGGGGACTTGAAAATAGGGGGAGTGTAGTAACCGTAATGTTGCTCATGTAATTGTACATTAATAATAGCAAAAAAAAAAAAAGTCAGCTGAAAGGAGCTGGAGAGTAACATCGCAGGACCCACTGCAGCAGAGCCAGGCTGGGCCCTGGACCCTGTACTGCCCTCTGCTACTCACTGCTGTGGGATAGCAAGTCAGCACACCTCTCTGAATTTCTGCATCTGCATCTTACATGGGGCTAACTATCCCCTCCAACTATTGAATTGAGGATATTGAGAGGCCCAAGTGGGATAATGACTATGGAACACTGTGACAATGTAAGGCCTTATTATCTCAGACTTTGCCCAGACACCACGGACAGAGATGGGTACGTTCCTCAGCTGAAACACACTGTGTTCTGTGAAGTCATACTGCACACAACCCGCCTTTGTTCGGGAATGTCCAGTTGGAAATACTCATTCCAGGAAGGCAAGATTCCCGAGAGAGATGTGATATCGTGTCAGCCTTCCCAAACACGTCCTGCCCATAGTCCAGAATGCTGAGACAGAGGGGCCTCTTGGATTCAATAATTACCTTGTTTTCTTAAAGACCCAAAAAATATTTTAGTAGAAGCAGTTTTAGGTCATATCCAGTGAAGATTTGTTTGCTCTGCAAGTAATAAGAGAACTACTTAGCAGTTCTAAGTTTGAAAGGTCTTAACTAATCGATATGCTAACTAACTGATCCTGGAAGGCCCCCAAAATCAAATCCTTTTTCATAAATATGGAAACAAAGGCAGACAATTAAAGGACTAATCAAAATCCATGAATGTTAATGCAAACATGGGCTTCAGAGACTATATCTTACCCTGTTGTTATTTTGTGTGGGGAAAAAAATCAAGGCCCCAAATGTTTAATAATATATTTCCTTATGGCACCCAGTTTCATAGCTGTTTAGTGACAGAACCAAGAATCTAAAACCTGCTCTGTTTGTGGTAAGCATCTAGTAATGTATATAATTATCAAGTCACCATGTTGTACATCTGCAACCACTATAATATTGTGTATCAACTTTATTCCAATAAATAAATAAATAAAACCAGCTCTGAGAAACAGAAAACCTGATCTTCATTTTGTGTTGAGTTTGGATTCGAAAAGGCTTTCAGCACTGAAGACTTCAACTATATTTGAAGAAACATTGAAAAACAGTTCATTTTCTATTACCTAGATTATGCCGAATGTATAACAATTTCTCATTTGACCTACTGTTTCTTTTTCAAGCTGGACTGGAGTTGACTGCTTTTTCTTCCAGTTTTATTGAGATGGAATTGACATGTGACATATTAGTTTAAGGTGTACAACATAATGATTTGAGATAGGCATTTTCACCTAGTGTTTCTACTTCTAGAAATTTATCCTACAGAAATACTCACACGGTACACAAGGACATATTTTTTTCAAATGTTTACTGTGGCACTGCAGCATCATTTGTGATAACAGAAAAATTCTTTGGGGATTGCTTAATTACGATGACTTCATAAAACTGAACACTCTTCAGATATTAAAAGTTCGGCATGTATGGTTATGGAAAGATGTTCACAACATACTGTGAATGAAAAAAGCAAGTGATAGAGCAGGAGGTATAACATCATCTCATTTTTGCAGAAGTAAATTATTTGTGTGTAAGTATCCATTTATATAAAATTTTTCCCAACCCTGATTAGGGGGAGAAATACCTACTTCACTGGGTTATTATGGGGTTTAAATGGATGATGTTTGTCAGTGACCTGGCACCTACACTTGATATATACTAAGCACTCAATAAATGTTAATTATGCTGCCGACAATACTTTTTTATTAAATCTAGAAGAACATACATCAAATTATTAATAGAATCATCCCTGAGAAGTATGATCAGGGTTGACTGTGAGGGGAGGCATTTCTGTAATGTTTGAATTCCTTTTTTTTTTGCAATGAGTATTTTTATAATGAAAAATAAATACAAGTGTGGAAAATTAATTAATATATTTATATATTATAAATATATTCATGTATATTTTTATACTATATATATATATATATTTTTTTTAACCTCCAGAAGGAAGAAAGTAAACCACCTCACTGAAGGAAATCAGAAGCCATCTAGGTAAAACTGTCTGGAAACCAACAATGTGGGCGGATATATGGCTTTGAAACCCAAAATCCTGCCCTCTTTTGTTCATAAGCCTACACCACAGTGCCAATTAAATTTTAAATGAGAGAGATGGACAAACTTCATCTGCCTCATTGGTAGAAGGAGTTAATCCTTTACACGGCTCATAAAAGTGCTGGGAGGGGAACCTAGAGCTCCCCGGCTCCCAGTCCGTGCTCTTCCCAGCGCAGCACAATGAGGGCAGCAAGCCCATGCCTGGCCCTTTCTTACTTCCAGAGTATCCTTCTGCAGCAGAATCTGCATTCTACTGAGCGCTCCAGGTAGTTCTTCTGCAGGCAGACTGGGAGCATCACCCCCAGGGGCAGAGTGATGGGCCCAGCTGTCCCTGCAAGGGATGGATGGCCCTGCTCTAGGCATATCCCTGGAGGGAAGGACATAATGAGAACGGATTATAAAGTATTCTTGGTCTTCGCAGCCTATGCTTGAATGTGCTGCAGCTCTTCAGTCTTGCTGGGGAAGAAACCAGAGCCCAGAAATGTGAAGAGGCTTACCTGGGCCACCCCAGCTCCAGGCAACACCTCCAGCTCCCAGACCAACACCTTTTCTGTACCTGTGCTACTTTTCAGCAGGACATTGGGAGTGCCACCTCCCCAGCTGCTGCCTCTTCCAAATGGTTGCCTCATGCCTCTAGAATGTGCCTCAGAGGGAGTCTATAGCTTTCCACTTTGTTCTCCCTGCTGAGGATGTGAAATATTCAGAGTGAAATCTAAATAGCAGCTGGTAAGATATGCAATGAATGTGCTGGGCCAGATATATCCATCCTGACTTGAAGCTGCTGACATATCATCATACATTCCAGAAAGGCATTCATCATTACGTAGAGAATGAACCACTGTATGCTTACATATATGTACATGTGTGTGTACATGCATATGTATATGTGTGTGTGTGTATATACACATAGAGAGAGAGCTAGAATGAGAGAGAGAATGAGAAAGAGAAGACAGGTAGGGAACAATTATTAATTATAATTATAAATATAATATAAATATATAATTTATAATTGTGGTTGTAATTAATTATAATAATCCTAAGAAGCTGAAAAACCACAATGTCCTCTCCAACTCTTTCTCTTCAGGGTTTATGCCAAGTGACTTTCCCTTGGGATGATAAGGAGAATTTAAAGTATCATAAACAGTCTCCAGGGAGAGGGCTTTCAGATTCAGAACCTGGATTAACTCAGAGTTCTTTAGTGAAGTTGAATTTACAGCTATGCAAGAAATGTTTTTTATTGTAAAATGCTCTTTAAAATGTTAGTGTTCATGAAATCTTTGTCTATGGATCAAGGATCTGGAAGAATCTTGGAAGCCATTCTCAACTCTGGGGAGGTTGTTCTGGAAAACTAAGGGTTTTACTTGAACTTTGCACTCATACTACTAGACTCTGGAGCTGCAAGCTCTCTTCAGTAGCCACTAGACACATGTGACTTAAAATTCAAACTAATTAAATTAAATACAATATAAAATTTGGCTTTTCAGTTGCACTAAACACATTCGAAGGGTTCAGCAGCCCAATACAAGAGGCTGAAGTATCGGACAGAACAGCTATAGAATATTTTCCTCATCACAGAGAGTTCTAGTGGAATGTTTAACCCCCATGAGGGGAACAACTCACATATGCCTTGTTCACCACCGCATTCCTAGCATGAGATGCAACGCATCACTCACGACAGGTACTCAATAAATACATATTCAAAGAAGGAATCACTACATTTGGGATTAAATACTAATTCATAAGCATTATTCTATTTGATTATTCAAATAAAATATTCAGAGCAATGATTCTGGTAACATTTATTTTTGGGTACAAGGTCAGATCTAATTAATTTAAAAACCAATATATGGACGTTTTTAGTGTAAGCTGTTTTCTCAACAATTAACAGGTGTCTTGAAGAAGTCACTATTGACTGGGACAGCTGTTGTAGGGAACACAAAAGAAATACAATATTTAAAAATCTTTACTAAGAGCTTGTGACATGGTGATAAAGAGAAAAATGACCATACTGTGCTCTTCTGTTTACCTGATGTCATTTGAGTAGGCACTATTCCATACATTTAATTTAGAGAGTATGTTAATCATAATCTTTCTAAAATTTGTTAACACTTTGCCTTTTTAAACTCTTTCTACTCAAGGTCATGGTCATGGACATTATTTCTTCCCCACACTCTAAGTATTTCCTAAGGAGTGCTGAGATATGGGAGACTATTTCCCCCATTCCAAATGATCCTGGACTGCTTGTGTTTATGCTGCAAGCTGGGAAAGGAGCTGGGAAAGCAGATGATACAGTTTGTCCTACGTGCACGTACGCTAAGAGTTAATGGGCTCTGAGTGCAGGTAGAAGAGAGTTGACGACTAAAGCTCATTAGTGTTTAGTGCAGGGGTTTGGTGGCATTGATTTGGGGCGGTCCCTTATTTTGATAGCGGTGTTGGTGGTACTGTCATTGGCGAGTCTCTTGATTCTCAAGCATGTTCTGAATAGGTGACACCACCAGAAAAATGGTGGCCAAGTAAAGTTACTCCATAAGTAAAATTAGAGAACATTCAATCAGCTACCAAACTGTGTGGTGATAGAGGAATTCAGAGGAAAGAAATCATGAGGGAATGGGGTGTTAGTTAATCAGGACTAATATTCAGTGAGTACATGCTACTGAATTCTACTCCAGCCTTGTAAAACCAGGACTGTTACTCTCTCCACATTTTGGATGGGGAAACTAAAGCACAGAGAAGTAAATCACTTGCTCAAGGCTATGACTTGTATGTGACAGTACCAGAATTTAAACCAGACAGGCTGGCTTTGGAGGCCACAAGTTGAATTTGCTGTCACACTGAAAACTTCCTGGAGGAGGAGGTGACTTGAGGTCTGGAAGAAGATAATCCACAAATGGCAGTGATGCAGACAGGAGCGAGCATGGACATGCTCTCCAAGTGAAACCAGGAATGTGTGAAATGACGCAGCTTTTTCGTACAGCTCTGATTTCAATAATATCCATTCATCTTCTGGACCTCTTGCCCAGGAGAACCATAAAAGTCCACACCATTTGTTCCAGGAACCAGGGAAGTCTTTGGAGGAGCCTCTTATGACTGGTTAGCATGTTTTGCATCCCTTCTTTTAGGTGTCCATCTGGTTTCATTTAACATTCAAGTTAACAAGCAGTTAATGCAGTGCTTCAGTGGCAAAGGCTAATATTAGGCTGGTCCTTTGGACAGGAGGTGAGAAATAAAGAACCCTTGACTTTTCAAACCTTATCATCAAGTGGGGTTAATACAATCATATACATAGATAACTACAAGGCAAGTCCACATATTCTAAGTCCTTTGCTAAAGTTCAAATTCAGTGTTAAAGACTTGAAGACAAATCCTATTTAGCTGGTTTGGGGAAACTTCATAGGAAAGGTGACTTTTATTTATTTATAATATATATATATATTTTTTGCAGGGTGAAGGGGTCTGAATTTTCCATCTGGAAGAGTTAATAGAATTCACTTGATCTTCTAGAACAGGCCAACCCCCAGTGCATGGGGATCACAATTGGCAGGTCCAAAGATGTTCTCAAAGACCTGTAGAATTCCTTAATCTTCAAGTAATTCAAACCCTTTGAATTGTCACCATCAGCGCTTTTCGAGCACCATTTGGGTTTGGGGGCACTGGTGATATTCACACAAATAGAATATATTACCTCAGGGAGGTGATAGCCTAAAAATTGCTTAAGGGTGAACATTTCCCAAGTGGAATTGAAATATATGTTCACACAAAAACTTGCACATGAATATTCATAGCAGCATTATTTTAAAAAGTCAGAAAGTGGCAATGTCCATCAATTGATATACAGATAAGTGAAATGAAATGTATTACATCCATACACTGGAGTATTACTGAGGCACAAAAAAGAATGAAGTACTGACACAGGCTACAACATGGACGGACCTTGAAAACATGCTAAGTGAAAGAAACCAGACTTAAAAGGTCACATGTCATTTGGTTCTGTTGATATGAAATGTCCAGAATAGACAAGAGGCAAATACATACAGATAGAAAGTAGATTGATGGTTGCCAAAGGAAGGGGGAAGGGAAAATGGGAGTGACGGCCGTGGATATACGGTTTCTTCTGGGGGTGGTGAAAATGTTTTGAAATTACATAGTGCTGATGGTTGTACAACTCTGTGGATATATTAAAAAACCACTAAATTCAACACTTTTAAAAGGTAAATTATGATATGTAAATTATAAAAGGTAAATTTTATGACATGTAAATGATATCAGTAAAATACATAAAAGAAAAAATTCACTCATATACTCTAAACTGGGGTAGAGATGTTGGATATCAAGGCATTCCGCACCTTAGGGATAGGCCTCATTTATACTTGATGAGGAGTAAAGGCAGGAGCAGCCTTCCCCATGACTGATTAAGCAGCCTTTTCTTAAACATTACTTCACGTGAAGATGGTAAGAGTACCCCTGTGTAAACAACAGTTGATTGACTGATTAACCATAATTTTTAACTCCTTTATAGGTGTTATTCTTACTACCATCAAATCTTAAAATAAAAGTACCACAAGGACTGCAGAGCCAATGTAAGGGCTCATTTATACAAAGGTATAAATGACTATACTAGTCTTAATTTAGAACAGAAGGATGGCAAGAAAAGACAAGACAGCATTCAGTGCCTAGAAGGCAGGATATACAGAGCTAGGCTACAGAAAAAGAGGACGGATACCAATAAATCATCCAAGACAAATAACATATTTCTTACCTTATCAATACTAAGTGTTTTGCCAATGGATTTCAGTCCCAGGCAAGCTCACTATAGATTCAGTGAGACCGAGGAATGACAGTGGAATGTTCTGGGGTGAAAGGGTTTATTACCTGGCTTGTTCTCCTGTCGACAGGTTGAGCACTAGAATTACGTCTGCATCCAGCAATCCGCAGGTCTATAACCCTCCTTGTCTCTGCCTCCACCCAGAGCTCTTTATATAGTGACTCAGTCAATAATAGCTTATTGCCTGCAGGTGTGGAAGCAGCGTCCTAACAGCAGGCCAGTTACATCATCAAGTAGTTTAGGTTCAGGTGAGGATCCTGGCCATAGGAACTTCAATATTCCCTACACTAAGTAGCTATTGATATTTGCTAAAGTATCCAGAAAGTATATTCCTTACTATAAAGGGAACTCCTATAAGCCAGTCTTACAGAAACTGCTGAGAAAACATACTTGCTATTTTTGCTCAGTCATATTTAGGACTGGCAGGATTTCTTGTGTTCCAAAGAAAGGTAACTCCTTGATCAAATGTTTCTTGCCTGATGTGCAAATCTGACCCTGTTTCTGAAAAACTGTCTTGCAATCCCATTATGTTGCCACAAAAAAGTCACACAAAATTTAACACTGTGTAAAAAGGTCTTCACGAAACCTGAACAATGACCAAATCTTGAGAGCCCAGCTAGGGGATAAGAGGCTCTAGCAATGAGCTAAGGCTTGAACTCAAGAAAAAGGAGATTTAGGAAGAAATTGGTCTTAACCAATTACAGATGGCTGACAAGATGCTGCCGGCTCAGATCAGCCTAGGTGCTGTAATCCAGCTTTTCTTTTAATTAATATCTCACACTTCCAAACAAAGTGGGTGAAATTGCAAATCACTCTGCCAGGATTCCTCTCAGCTTACGTAAGCCACACTTGAGCTGGGCTGTGGATTTATTAGGCAGTGCTGTGAACGTTTTTAATGCAGTATTTATTTACTGAGCTATATAAATAGACTTGATAGTGTCACCCTCAGTTCAGGAAAGATGCTTCTCTTCATATGGTCTTATGTTGTCTTAGGCATTTGCACATTATTCATTATCT
Organism: Smutsia gigantea; assembly: GCA_032199065.1. Classification (NCBI taxonomy): domain Eukaryota; kingdom Metazoa; phylum Chordata; class Mammalia; order Pholidota; family Manidae; genus Smutsia; species Smutsia gigantea. The sequence continues at coordinate 101,689 of JAVSCE010021399.1, read as the reverse complement.
TCAAAGCATTTTCACATCGACAGTCTCCTCCACCGCCCCCACAGTCTTTCTCTCCCAATTTGCTGCATTTGAAAGCATAGATGACAATCCAGATCATTAAAACTCTATCAGAATTGCTTGACTAATTCCCTGTGATATAGAAATTAGAGGATAATAAGAGTAAAACAAATCACAGTGCCGTGAGCACTTTTTTCTTTTTTTTAATATAATTTATTTTATTATCATTAATCTACAGTTACATGTGCAATATTATGGTTATTAAACTACCCCTTCATCAGGTCCCCCCCACCAACCCCATTACAGTCACTGTCCATCAGCGTAGTGAGATGCTATAGAATCACTACTTGTCTTCTCTGAGTTGTACTGCCCTCCCCGTGCCCCCCCAACATTACATCTGCTAATCGTAATGCCCCTTTTTCCCTCTTATCCCTCCCTTCCCGCCCATTTTCCCCAGTCCCTTTCCCTTTGGTAACTATTAGTCCGTTCTTGGGTTCTGTGAGTCTGCTGCTGTTTTGTTCCTTCAGTATTTTTTCTTTGTTCTTATACTCCACATATGAGTGAAATCATTTGATACTTGTCTTTTTCGGCTTGGCTTATTTCACTGAGCATAATACCCTCTAGCTCCATCCATGTTGTTGCAAATGGTAGGATTTGTTTTCTTCTTATGGCTGAATAATATTCCATTGTGTATATGTACCACATCTTCTTTATCCATTCATCTACTGATGGACACTTAGGTTGCTTCCATTTCTTGGCTATTGTAAATAGTGCTGCAATAAACATGGGGGTGCATCTGTCCTTCTCAAATTGGGCTGCTGCATTCTTAGGGTAAATTCCTAGGAGTGGAATTCCTGGGTCAAATGGTATTTCTATTTTGAGTTTTTTGAGGAACCTCCATACTGCTTTCCACAATGGTTGAACTAATTTGCAGTCCCACCAGCAGTGTAGGAGGGTTCCCTTTTCTCCACATCCTCGCCAACATTTGTTGTTGTTTGTGTTTTGGATGTTGGCCATCCTCACTGGTGTGAGGTGATATCTCATTGTGGTTTTAATCTGCATTTCTCTGATGATTAGCGATGTGGAGCATCTTTTCATGTGCCTGTTGGCCATCTGAATTTCTTCTTTAGAGAAGTGTCTATTCATGTCCTCTGCCCATTTCTTAATTGGATTATTTGCTTTCTGTTTGTTAAGGTGCATGAGTTCTTTATATATTTTGGATGTCAACCCTTTATCAGATACGTTTTTTATGAATATATTCTCCCATACTGTAGGATGTCTTTTTGTTCTACTGATGGTGTCCTTTGCTGTACAGAAGCTTTTCAGCTTGATATAGTCCCACTTGTTCATTTTTGCTTTTGTTTCCCTTGCCCGGGGAGATATGTTCATGAAGAAGTTGCTCATGTTTATGTCCAAGAGATTTTTGCCTATGTTTTTTTCTAAGAGTTTTATGGTTTCATGACTTACATTCAGGTCTTTGATCCACCTTGAGTTTACCTTTGTGTATGGGGCTAGACAGTAGTCCAGTTTCATTCTCTTACATGTAGCTGTCCAGTTTTTCCAACACCAGCTGCTGAAGAGGCTGTCATCTCCCCATTGTATATCCAAGGCACTTTTATCAAATATTAATTGACTGTATATGTTTGGGTTAATGTTTGGATTTTCTATTCTGTTCCACTGGTCTGTGGGTCTGTTTTTGTGCCAATACCAAATTGTCTTGATTACTGTGGCTTTGTAGTAGAGCTTGAAGTCAGGGAGTGTAATTCCCCCTGTTTTATTCCTCCTTCTCAGGATTGCTTTGGCTATTCGGGGTCTTTTGTGGTTCCATATGAATTTTAGAATTATTTGTTCCAGTTCATTGAAGAAAGCTGTTGGTAGTTTGATAGGGATTGCATTGAATCTGTCAATTGCTTTAGGTAGTATAGCCATTTTGACAATATTTATTCTTCCTAGCCAAGAGCATGGGATGCATTTCCATTTGTTAGTGTCCTCTTTAATTTCTCTTAGGAGTGTCTTGTAGTTTTCAGAGTACAGGTCTTTCACTTCCTTCGTTAGGTTTATTCCTAGGTATTTTATTCTTTTTGATGCAATTGTGAATGGAATTGTTTTTCTGATTTCTCTTTCTGTTAGTTCATCATTAGTGTATAGGAAAGCAACAGATTTCTGTGTGTTAATTTTGTATCCTGCAACTTTGCTGAATTCAGATATTAGTTCTAGTAGTTTTGGAATGGAGTCTTTAGGGTTTTTTATGTACAGTATCATGTCATCTGCAAATAGTGACAATTTGACTTCTTCTTTACCAATCTGGATGCCTTGTATGTCTTTGTTTTGTCTGATTGCTGTGGCTAGGACCTCCAGTACTATGTTGAATAACAGTGGAGAGAGTGGGCATCCCTGTCTTGTTCCCGATCTTAGATGAAAAGCTTTCAGCGTCTTGCCGTTAAGTATGATGTTAGCTGTGGGTTTGTCATATATAGCCTTTATGATGTTGAGGTACTTGCCGTCTATACCCATTTTGTTGAGAGTTTTAATCAGGAATGGATGCTGAATTTTGTCAAATGCTTTTTCCGCATCTATGGAGATGATCATGTGGTTTTTGTTCTTCTTTTTGTTGATGTGGTGGATGATGTTGATGGATTTTCGAATGTTGTACCATCCTTGCATCCCTGGGATGAATCCCACTTGATCATGGTGTATGATCCTCTTGATGTATTTTTGAATTCGGTTTGCTAATATTTTGTTGAGTATTTTTGCATCTACGTTCATCAGGGATATTGGTCTGTAATTTTCTTTTTTGGTGAGGTCTTTGCCCGGTTTTGGTATTAGAGTGATGCTGGCTTCATAGAATGAGTTTGGAAGTATTCCCTCCTCTTCTATTTTTTGGAAAACTTTAAGGAGAATCGGTGTTAGCCGTGAGCACTTTTAATATAATACAACATATTTGTTATCTCACACAAGTCTGTGGATTCTTTGCAAGCAAAGCCATAGCTTGGTCACTTATGTATTGTTAGGGTCTTTAAGAGTGCTCAGAATAACAGATGCACAGCAAATTGAAGTGAGATATGAGGTTAACATCTCATAATGCACAGCCTTCCCTGAAATGCAGCTACAATGCCCACAATATGCCAAACCTCCACTTGGTTTTAGTTACAAAGATGAGTTCTTAGGGCTGTACAGCTCAGGGACTCTTGGGATAATAGAGTTCTAATATTTGCCAATACCCTAATTCCTCCACTTTGCTCCTGAGTCAATAAAAAAGTGTTTTGATTTTTTTATCAGTGCTGCTGTGTACAGACACAGATCTTAAAATCTATAGTGGATGCCCTGTGTGGGGAAGTTGGGGTTCCTGTGGCCAGGATCCTCACTGAACTTAAACCACCTGATGATGTAACTGGCCTGTTGCTAGGATACTGCTTCCACACCTTTAGGCAATAAACTATTATTGTGCTATTTCGAGAGCTCGGCCCAGTTCTCTGGGCGGAGGCAGAGACGCTAGTGCTCAACCTACCGCGGGGAGAACAAGCCGGGTAATAAACCCTTTCACCCCAAAGAACGTTTTGCTGTCAATTTCTTTGGTCACATTGAATCCATAGCGAACTTGCCTGGGGCTGAAACCCATTGGCAAGACACGTTGTAAGTCTTAATGTAGAAAGGAAAGAGCTGGGTCCAATTTGTTTGAGCATGTATTCAACAATGTAGGCACCACACAGGGGGCTTTATGTACATTATTGCATTTAATCCTCTTGACAACATGTCAAGAAAAATAGAAAGCTACACTTAAAATTTAAGTTCCATAGTCCAATGCAACTCTATAAATAAGGTGTATTGAATACCTACCCTGTGCAAGACGCCCTGAACATATGCAGATGGATGAAACATAACACTTCTCTCTATTGCCATCTCTGGCATTGCAGACTGTCAGGGTGAACATGTGGCTGCAACACATGGGCTGATGATTTGGAAAACACAAAATCAATGTCAAAGCCAAAATCTCTTCCTTATCCTCAAATTTATAACCAGTCTCAACCTGAAAGTGGGAATGAGATTCAAATATTAAATGCTCTTTAATCTTGGTAAATCCTCCAAATTTCTAGTCCTGGCTACTTGCTGACCAATTTGTATCTGTTTAAGAATAGCATGTATTCAATAAATATTTCCAGCACCTATTACGTTCCAGGTACTATTTCAGGGCACCAGAGCTATAGCAATAAACAAAAGAAACAAAAATCTCTGTTCTCACAAAGCTTACATTCTAGTAAATTCATCACCACCAGCATAGGAATTATAATAATAGATGTGTTTTCCATACAAAATTAACAGATACTATGTATTTTCTGCCAATTTTAGAGGGGGGGAATTTTTATCGACCAACATCTAAATCGAACATAAACTCTGCTAAATAGTATGCACGCTGCTAACTATTTAATTATATCCTTGTTTAAAATTTTAATAGTGTACTGACCTAAAATTAAGTATACCTATGCTACTGATTAAATACATATAATTTAAAGTACTCATTTACAAATTTCAAATATACTTAAAATGCTGACAATATCAAAATGCGTTTGTGAATCTGCTGTTCTTCCTAATAACATCTTGGGTCTCGCTGGATCATGGTTTATGCTGCCAGCAAAATCTTGGCTTTCCCCCTCTGACAAACGTAATCTCTTGAATAACTTGTTTTGCCCTGAGAGGTAGCAAGCCCACATATGTAGCCTTGTAAAGGCCTTGAATATTTTTCACTGCATAATTTTCCTGCATTTTTTCAAGGTAGTTGGAATGGATCAGATATTTCCTAGCAACATCTTTTGGATATAAAGAGTTCTGGGATTTAACATTCAAATGATAAAGTGCACCTTTGGGAAAAGCAAGAAATCAGTTAAAAATTTTGCGGACGCTTGCGTTTACCAAAAGAACTAAAAGAGGGTGATGTTGTCAGTGAATTCAACAGTGGGATTCCCAAGGCAGTAGGGTGTTGGGGAACAAGAAAACATCCAGAGACAGTTTGACCTTCACCAGTCACTCACTGTGAAACTTTAGGTAAGTGGTAAGTTCATTGGTTTCTCACCCCCCCCTCCTCATTTTAAACCTACATCTACCCTCCAAATAATGAGCCTTCCTTCACAAGCAATTTAATGTTGGAATCAAGTGGACTGGATCTCTGTGAGTAACCTCATTCAGTTTTAAATAGAACCAGGTGGAACAATTCACCTTAGTGATAGCATTTTGGTTGATATTGACACTGATCTCAGGAATTTAGAACTGGCTGTCTACTTTTCAGTACCAAAAGGCATTGAAATTATTTCCTTCCATGTACAAAGCGATTTTAACAGATATTTTAAAATCACATTACCTCCCGTAGATCTGTTCTGAATGATCAGAATTGGAATCTTGGCTATATCCAAAATGATAATATCAGGAAACTCACAGGACTATAATCTAATCCTCCAGATGAAACAAGGGTGAGCGACTGGGCTGGTGAGTTGTTTTCAAATTATTCCAAGGTCACATCTCCCTCATTTTGTAACTCATCTCTTCAGCTATGAAAATAAAATAAATAATTGCACAATATTTTCAGAACTTAAATCAGGTTGAAATCAGGCAGTAAGACTAAAAACAACTGAACTGACTCTGCCTTTCACATTTCCTTGTTTTTTGTAAGAGCTGTATTTATTGGAAATTTTTTAAGTTTCTGTGAAAATTTCAGATTCATCTTGTTAAGGAATGACTTATGTTCCATTACATAAAAAAAATTTTTTTTCCCAGTAGAAATTGCCATGGAAGCTAACTGTGACAATTCTCCCCCATCAGACAGGGAAAACACTCCTTAACAAGTTGTGAATTTTTGTGTGTTCTTAACGTTTTTAAAGCTAAGAAAAGGTCTAAAGACCCACAGATACCAAGTGGGTTTTTTGTTGGTTGGTTTTGGTTTTGGATTTGTTTTTTTTCCAGAAAGTTCACACAGTAAAGGAGAAAATGCCCAAACTGCGGTTTCCCTAACACCAGGGAGTCCAGTAGTCAAGAGGTTAAGGTGTCGCAGGTACAGGTTATCCTAAAAGTTCCTGACATTCTGTCCTGACAAGATATAAAGCATCCCAGCAAGAATGAAGATCTATAGAATAAGCATGCCACATCTTCCTTTGGGTTGAGACTGGGGTTGGTTAGGGCAAGGGGAAACTTCCTGATCTGCAGGCCTACCAATCTCCTGGGAACACACGATAAACATTCACTTATTCTAATAGATGTTCTTGGATTATATGTCAAATTCACTTCCAAGAAAATCAAACCTTATTTCCACTTTCATGTAATTTATGAAAATACAGAGGATCTATACATGATATATGTGGTGAGCGTGTGTGTGTTTAAAGCTTGTATTATCTTTGTGCAGATTTTCAGTTTTCTTCATGACTGAACAGAAAGAAAATTCAGTCTCAAATAAATTGCTTTTTCAATCTGCCTGCCTAAAATAGTAAGAAAGCCTCTGATTTCTTAGTTCTAACATGAACTCATGTGGTAAAGGAATGCTAAGTTTACAGGAACATTAATTTGAAATGCAAGCCTACTTCTTTCTGAATTATACATTTTTCATCACCTATTTTACTTTAGTATTTGTTTATATAACAGCTTAAAATATGAAATGTGATGAAATAATAAAGCTGGCTTATTTTAGGCTGGATTCCTGTTTAGTCATGAGGAGAATCCTGAAAATTTGCAGAGAAAATAATTGATTTCAATTATTCTTAATCCATAAAAATCCCATAGAGTTGAAATGAGTTGTATGAAATAAATTGGAGAACTGGTATAAGATGTGACAAAATTGAATGCATATTTTTCATGGTTACATTAACCTTATTATTATCTGTACTAGTGAGATTTGATTAATTGGCTCAGTGATTCTCTATCATGGCTAAATAGAACTCTGGTGAGCTTTTCAAAAAAACGCCAAATGCATGGGTTCCTCTCCAGACCAAACTGAATCAGAATCTCAGCGTGGGGCTTGGGCATCAATAATTTTGGAAGCATCCCGTATGATTCTAACATGCAGCCAGATTTGGGAATCATTGATTTAGGTCTTAACGGAGCATCTGACCCTAGAAAACATGAATAATCACATGGTCTGTGCTATGGAAGATGCCATTGCAGCTCTACTACCAGCAGGTAGCAGTAGAGGGAAATAAAAAAAACAGGCCTGATGCCAGCCGGGTTCAGCTCTGCCCGTGCACACTGGGCACCAAGAGGAATTTTTAAAGACAGAAGAACCTCTTCGAAATGATTCTCAAGGTTAAGTTCGGTGGCTTTTTCTGAAACCTATATGGGGTAGACTTTGGAGAGCTCAGTGGAAGCAAGGTAAGGTTTGTGAATGCCTGGAAAATGGGAGAAGGGATAGGGAGAGAAAAATCCTAGATTAAAAAAAGTTTCTTTCTCAAGGACTTCTTTGCCTCCAAAATATGCAAGGTTATTGGGAGATATTTCTATATCTATCTATATGTCTGCATTTATCTATATTCTAAACTGTCAAGACTCCAGAAAGAACCACAGGTAGAGGAATCCTGATGCCCTGACAATGTGATCTTGGGCAAGTTAATCTCTATGAACCTCAGTTTCCTCATTTGTAAGGAAAAATGATGGAAATGCAAACCACTTATAAAATTTTTGAGTGTACAGTGTTAATTATTTTCTTTACTTAAAGTTGGTTTTATATGGGAATTCTAAGGCCAATCCCTCAGCAATAATTTTTTGAGGGCCACCCATGTACAGAGCCTTACACTAAGGGCTGTGGCCTCATGAAGACCCTGATTCGTTATCAAGTATGGTTAAGAATATGCACCAGAAATGTAGCCATTCTTCTAAATACCTGTACATGCCTTGATTTTTTTTCTTGCTGTCTCAAGAACTAGCTAATAAGGAGTTAATAGTTCAATTAAAGTTACTTAAATGTGACTAAAATAGGATATCTCTTCTCAGCTACTGGAAAGAGAACTGATGCATTTTAGAGCACTGGCTTCTGGAAAGCAGCCGAGTTTTAAAATGTTTATATCATCAAGTCCTCTTACCCCAAAAGGCTTAATAAAGATTGTGGTTGGAATTAAATTTGTAATAGGTAACTGGACATTTCATTTTAACTGAGACACAGTCTAATCCCCTTTGAGTATTGCATTTCATCTGTATAAATACCCACAATTTGCAGATGTCTGTCTCTACTCCAACAAATTGCAAAAGACTGTTGATGATATTTGGCCTCCCAAGAGCTCACAGATTTGTTTACAAACTATATTCAGTATTATTTTCAAGCTTTGCAATCAAAATTGTGAGCCCTCGATAGTCAGCTGCTTGGACATTTCACAACATATAGCCCTGGACTGATAAACCTGACTCTTGTTTGTGTGCCTTAAGACCCCAGCTGCACTACAGTTACTGAAGCACAGGCACCAGGACTTCTGGTGTCCCTCCTCACAGCCTCCTGTATGTCTCATTCACAGCAGCCACTTAAAATGTCCTTGTAAGACATAGAGTGCTGGATTTGGAAGGTATGTGTGAGGCCCTCTGATCTAACATGCTCATCTACACAGTGGGGTTAAAAGACCCCAGAAAGTCAAAAAGACTTGCCCAAGGTAACTCAGTAGCAGAATGAGAATGTAAACCTAGGACTCCTAACCCCCTGATTCACTGGATGAATTAGTAAGAAGTGTTGAAAGGCTCCTAGAAGACCCGATGAAGAAGGCTGCCATTGAGAAGGACTAAACGGTGTGGAGTCCATCTCTGCCCCCCAGCCCCCTGCAGGTCCCTATGATGGAAGGACACCAGGTCACAAGTCTGAGGAGCACACAAAGGCAGAAGTAGTGGCATTTGGGGAGAAAATAAGGACATGGAAAAAAATGTAGGAGGATTCTTCCACCCCAGGCTGCCTCCAGGAACTTCCCCAGCTTGTCCGGACCTGGTTGTTGGAAGGAAACACACTGATTTACTAAAGCTCTCACTAAGCGCTTTCATGGCATCTGCACATTTTAGTCAGAGTTTGGGTCAGCAAGATGAGTGGGCCAGGGATTCTTAAAAAACAGAGCACTAGACAAGCAAGAGGGAGATTACTGTCCACCATTTGTTTTCATCCAAGAAGGGCTTGGCTTTCACTTGTACAATCAGAATTCAGAGTCAGAACCAAACTGTACAAAGGATGCTACAGGATTCAACCTTAGCTTTTAAAATACAGAATAGGCACACTTGTTCCTGTCATCGCAGGGAAGACTCAACTGCTCTACGTGAAGTTCCCTCTCTATTTCCTCATTCTAAGGTATGTAGGAAGCACGTAACTTTTACTGGATTCAAATCCACCTGTGATTAATATTTCGAAGTCTGACAAAACACAAGAACAGAAGGACATCTGTGTGATTCTCATGTAAAAATATAGTGATTTCAAGCATCCCAGCCCTTGAAGTTTACACTGAAATATCAGTTTCAGCTATGTGACTGTTCATGAGAAGAAATATCTGGGGTAGGAAAGACAGTAAGACAATGAGAATTGGAAGTCATATCCTCCTAGCGAAGACCCAGCATGCGTGTGTTAGCACATGCCCAGCTGAGGAGTGTTAGCTGAACAGCTAATATGGCTGTGTTCTTGGGGGTCAGAGAAGACTTAGTTTCTCCAGTCTGGGGACTGTGCTAATCCCCAGCAATGGGTTTTAGGACCCAAAAGCTAATCGTGCAAAAAAGCCAAATCTCAGATGTAGAAGGAATGACCTTCTAAAGCTAACGTGCAAATGAGCTCAGGCCCATGGATTTTGTCCTCAGATAAAATAAACCCAAACCAGAAGAACTGGGAACTCAGTCAAAGTCTGGGGATAGATGGACGATTCTTTTATGAATAGAAAACTGCAAATGTTAATGACCTCCCAGGCATTATAAATGATTTAGAATTGAAATCTCTGTGTTTGTTCATATGCTCAGTTTTTCCAGAAGCAGAATGCCAAGCTAACAAGGATAGATGGCAGAAGAGCTTGCTGACTTCTGAGAGTGGCCAGGATGAAACAGAAAAGTTTCAGTACAAGGGAATAATGAAACCATGCTTAAATCATTGGGGGATCCAGCTCTCACTCCAACTACAGGCAAAGTTGTAATTGGAGTTTTCTGAAAGGTGAGCTCAAACTACTGCAACAAAAACAGATGCCAAGAAAATGCAAAGTGCACTCTAAATTCTGTATAAACTGTAATGTACTTCAAAACCCATTGGAGGGGGGGTCACAGCTGCATCTGAAAGGCCTGGGAGGCTGCCACACCAGGATTCTTCGAGAAGAAAGCTTAAGAGATAACATTCTGGAAAGTGGACCAGAGCAAACATTCTAGCGTGCTGAAGGCCCCAGCAAACAGCCTCTAGGGAGTGCTAAGTGCCTAGCACGCATGCATCTTCTCATTTACTATTCATAGTCACCCCGTGAAGGGAGGACTAAATATTAGCCACTTTGCAGCAGAAGAAACTGAGGCTTGGTTAGATTAAATGATATGCTAGTAAGGGCAAGAATTCCCATCCAGGCTGTCTGATTCCAGGACTATGCCAACCTTCTTTCTTTAGATTTTCCATACAACTTTGATTCCCTTTCTAAGGAGGCCAGACTGCAGCTAGTCATCAGAGCTCTTTTTGTTCGTATCTGGGTAGTGTCCCTTCCCTTGTGTCTGCTCCTTTGCGATCCTTTTTCCAGGAGTACAAAGAAGTGACGCTCTGCCTCTCCTTGCAATGTCTTCCAGAAAGAGGGGGCTCTAAGTCACCAAGCTTGCGTAGAGACTGAGAGCACTAGTGACATTTCGAAAATGTAATTTTAAAGAAGTGAATGCAAGATGAACACATTTCCAAGCACCGATAGAATCAAGGGATTCCTCACCCTACCAGGAAGTACAGGTTGAAAATATAAATGATCTAAAGAATGCTTTAAATAAGTTCTTGGATGAAAAATCCGAATGAGTGATGAAATTTGGAAATACAGATATATTTTGTTTTGTATAAATATATACAGACATAGTTATATATTTGTACAATATACACATGTATTGCATATTTGTATAAAATGATATGGGTCTAAAATACATTTGTATTTTTCCGAAATACAAAAGTAACGAATAATCAGTAACTTTAGAGCCTAATAGCATAGGAAAATAAAAGAAATAAATGGATAAAAACTTTATGTAGTAAAGAATATTACAAATCATAAGCAGTGATTTCCTGTACATAGTTAATAGCTCTGAAATTGAATAACTATAAAGCTTTCCATCTTTTCCATTCACTGTAGTCATTTTCTCCTTCTCCATCCCTTTTGATAATGTTTTACAGACATCATTGATTTATATTCCTTATCTGTGTATTACCTTCCCAGAGTGAAGAGTGGTCAGCATGAGTAGTAAGAAATAAGTGGGTATGTATTATAACTCAGGGTCCTGTGCCAATTGCTGGCTGCATATTTAGTTTCTCTAAAGTTGTTGTAATTGTTTTACATATAGGTTTCCTCCATTATCCAAAAGTAGAGTGTTCTATGAAATTTTTCATAAACTGCAATGGCGTTAAATGAAGAAGTAACTACCGTTAATTTATATGGGAAATGTTTTGAGCACTCCCAGACCCCAAAAACAACTTCTCTTAGGCTTTTCTGATACCTTAGGACACAACTTGCTAACGAATGCACAAAATAAATCAAGCTAAAGTGCAGAGGCTCCCAGACACAGTTCACGGCTGTGGCGACTTGGTTCTGAGATGCTGAGTGAGGTCCCCAGGGTAGGAGCTGGACGGAGCAGCTCTGCTCAGGGCCTGCAGGGCCTCAGGGGGCTCTCTGCAAAACCCATGACGGCTGAAGGCTCTTTTCACTTGGGGCCTTTTTTTATGAAACAAAAATGCTCTTTGGATTTGGTCAGCGAAAACAGGTACTAATGTCGGTCTTTCATAAAAGCAAAGAGGCAGTATTTGTCAAAACCTATTAGGATTGAGTAAAAATTGAAAACTCCCAAATTTGTCAACATAAACCTTTACCAATAAAACACAGCACTATTTTCTATCCAATTCATTGTTCCACAAAATGTTCATTTAATCCCCTGTACATGGAATATTGACCATCCAAAAAGTTTAATGTCAGATACCAGAAATGAACCAGTGCTAATCATTTTCTTCTTGAAATGTTCAGTTCTTCAGTCTCATTGTTTATTTTAAAAGATCCCATTTTTGATAAATTTAAGTTTAATGATTTGATAAGTTTTCATTTAAATACATATAGGAATCTCTCCATTCTACTCCTATCCAAGAAAAATGAAGTTAACAGATGGGTCAACATGGAATATAAATGGAAAGCAAAGGGATTTTTTTGCTTGTTGCTCATTTGTTTGTTGCCTCGGGTTATTCTCAGACACCAGGTTTTCAGTGCCCTCCATGTTTTATCTTTGGCCGCACCATTAGCTAGATGGTCCTCTCCCCATGATCCTTACTCCTCTCCCCTCTGTGGGTCATTTGTGATCATCTTCCGGAAGCTTCTGCATATTGAGCCCACAGCGGAGAAAACTCAGCAGCGTGGGTTTGCATTATGGGATAAGCCAGCCATCTGGCTAGATGCAGATCCCGATGTTTTTCTGCCTCAGATATTAGAACAGTACAATTAAAAGTCAGCTGCCTTTCCCGGCCCCACAACCCAAAGGCTGTTGGGTAATGAGCCCTGTGCCCTCCAAAGCAGTGGAGCATGTTTCCAGTGTGGACAGAGGTCATCTGTGCTAGAAATTCACTGCAGGACAGTCTGCTGAGGAATCCCTAACAAAGCCACTTCCTGTTCAAACTGTGCTTGCAGTGAGTCATCTTTTTCTTTAGACATACCTACATTCTTAAGCTCCCAGCTGATGAGGATCCTAATTCATATTCTTTGAACTGACCTATTAATGCTGGCATCTTTTATGATAGCTATTGTGTCACAGCAATGTGGCAACTCTTTTCTCTTTCAATATTTGTACACACATATTTTTTTAATGTTTCAGGAGGCTTAGAGCTAGGCAACACCCACATTTCTTGGCTGAGGATTCCAGTGCTAAAAAACTGTTAATTTTTATCTTTTACAGGGAGAAAAGCAGAGCTCTGAGTCCTATGGATTAAAGCAGTGAGTCACAAATTTTTGTTGACATTAAGAATCATCTGGGCCCTTACTTCTTAAATACAAAGTGAAAAGCCCTGAAGATTGCAAATTCCCACACCCCACCCCTGGAGATACTGATTTCGGTCCAGGCATTTGCCTTAGGTGATTATGAGAAATGTCCCCAGATCATGCTCTGAGAACCCCTAGCGCAGAGAAGGGCTGTTTCAGCTGTTCTCACACACCTATTAAGCTGTCATCTGGAGTAATTTCAGTCTAAGTTCAGAAGGATACCCAGGAGGATCTAAAAAGCCCTTCTGCAAGTGACCCGAACATTCCACAGTGGGAAGTTTCTAGATACGTCGGGGAGAGATGAAGGCAAATGCTCTGTTTCAGAAAATGGCCTCATTTCATCCTCTGGTTGCCTTCGCCTCTTCCTCCTCCTTCCTGTTCTCCCTCTCCTTCTTCGCCTCTCCCTGCTCCCCGTCCTCCTCTCTCCCTCCTGTTCCCCCTTGTTTTGTGGTTCATTTAAGCACTATCTTCTTTTCTCCTCTCATCCAAACTCCTTTTCCAGAAGCTGTTGCAAAGTCTGTCAGGTGATTATTTTTAGAAGATGCAATAAGTGAGTAACAACTGCCGGCAGAACTCAGAGATGAGATTCAGAACTTCAGAAAAGCCAAAAGGCCACGATCTCCAGAGTCTTGGCATCAGTTGAGAATCAATTACTTTTCTTATTTTTAAGGTGATTATGGTAGGCATGATGTAAAGTGGTGGAGAAATTGAGTAGCACATCATTGCTCAGATCCCAGCAAGGGAGCATTCCTCTCCCACCCCACTCCACACACACACACACACACACACACACACCCATTAGTAGGAACAGGCATAGAACTGTCCACAGAGCCACATTCCCACCAAATTCTAAGGCATCACACACAGGTGCTAACCCAGACATGCCACAGTGAAAACCTCCAGGACTATCAACGAGATGAGGTCACCTTGGTAACTCACAATTCAGGAATGGAGCAGAACTTTTGAAGTAACAGTTGGGGAATGTGAGGGGAGCAGGGCTAATTTAAGAGGTTGCTAATACAGACATAGCTATTTACAAGCAAGGTCTTTCATTCTTTTATCGGTGAAGCAAACCAGCTGCCCTGCTGTTACTCTTGACACTGTAATCTGATCAGTTAAAATGGCAGCTGGTTGACAATATCCTCTCTCACCAAGCCAGGAAATGATGAAAAAAAATGTCTCCATGGACCCCGTTAGGGATAAACAGAGGGAAATGCTTATTGTCTTTTGCGCATTTAGCTGTTGGGATGGGAAGAAAGGAGTTGCAAGAATGGGTGAATGATTAACAGTGGGGTTTGAATCCTGGCAGTTTTTGTATCCATCCTCATTGTGGCTAATAAAGAGGTCTGCAGAGAGAGAGAGGGAAGGGAATGGAACTTTAAAAGGCTACTCTTTTCTCCAAAACAGCTGTGTCCTCTTGCACTCCTATTAGGAGCCAAACCTCCATCTTTGCCTTATAGGGAGTTAGCCCATTTCCATCTGGGAACCTGGCTGTCTTAAGCCTAGAGAGGGAATCCTGAATACACGGAAGGAAAGGGGATGCAAAGGTTCTCTCCTATGAGCAGGAAATGAGCAGTTCTTACTCAGGCTCCCTCAACTACTCTATATTTCAACTTCTAGTTCTCCCCAGTGCCACCTCAGACCTTCAAATATATCCTTTTCATTGATACCTCTTGGACTATCCATTTTCTAGGTGCAGAAGAGGAGCAGATGCCGCAGTATATTATTAACCCGTGGACTCACCAAAGGGGTGCCACAGATCTGCCAAAACCTGCTAATGCATTGCATCACTAGGTAAATCTGGAAACTGTGGTTCTGAACTAGAAGCCATTGTTTGGCAATTGATGTAATACATAGGTCCTACCAATTATTTGCATCAACATGTTGTTTATCAAAATGAATAATCTACACTTGTGCCTTAGTTTGCTCTGGTGTGTTCACTATACACTGAGAATGCTAACACGTGAACATGCTCTGTTCACTCACTCTTTTCATTCACTACCTGTCAGGCTGTTCTGTTGCTATTGGTGGCCTCATTTTACAATTGATATAACTATTTTTCAGTTAATATCACAATGAGGTATGAATGGGTCATTGCTCTACCTCCAAGGCCCCAAACCTAAGCTGGCAGAATTTTTGCTGTTTATGTACTAGAAAAATTAAATAAATATTGAGTACTAATCAAAGTAAATTGGCTCAAAACATTTTCTCATCTGACATATTTTAATGTTATAAGACATAGCCACGGTGATAATTAGTTTGATAAACACCATCATGTCCAAGCCCTGGAAAAGCCTGAAACACTTTAATAAAAAAGCAGCTGAGCTAAGACTCACAGAGTTATAGAGGTATGATCTAGAGCTCAATCAGCTCTCTCACTGTAGCAGAGGAAACTGAGACCTAGTTTTAGTAATTCAGGAAAGTGAATCAGTTTGCCTAGCATCACAAAACTAGTGGCAGAACCAGGCCAGAACCAGGGTCTCCAGACTCTAAACCAAAAATTTTCATTACTACACCTACTGTGTGAGGAATATCTCTTCTCAGAGTCCTAAATTAATCACAGGCTTATGACGATACTGATGGCCTTTTTTGTAGAGCTAACTACCCCTCACTCCTTTGATCACATGAAACAGTGTTAATGTTCCCAGCTCACTTGGCTAATTTCACCACATTTATTTGGAACTGGCAAAATTCCCCTCTTCCTTTGGGTGGTGGGCTTTCCAATAAAAGGTTGTCATCATCAAAGAGACATGGTGGGGCGGGGGATGGGGGTGGTGCTTCACCCACTCACATTCATCTCTGAAAGTTACTCAAGACCTGCCATCCATCACTTTATCTGCTCCTGTCTGGGCTGGTATGGGAGGGAGCAGAGTCCCCTGTAGAATGTTGTCATAGCTTTATCGCAAGGTTTTCCAAGGCGGGGGGACTAATCTCATGTCATCCTATCCCCCAAACCTCCTGTCAGGATCAGTGGCTTCTTGAGGTTTCTCACTTAATCACAGACTTATTAGCTGTGAATAGCTGCTAGGGACTGTATTGCATTTGATATCTTCAGGGGCATATGTGGTACCCGCCACCCAGAACGTGCTCAGTTAAGTGTTTTTTTGAATGTTTTTATGACAAAACAGGTGGTACACAATTAGAAACATTTTGTTTGAACACAGTATACTCTACCACAAAGCAATCATGCCCTTAATATTCTTCTGTAATTTGTCAAATCACTTATTGCTTCCAAGAGTTATTACAAAGAGAAAATCATGAAATGCAAGATGGGAAGATGACAGAGAGAGTTTCATGGTGTTTACGTAGAAGCAAGAAATAGGGCTGGTTAATTATAAAGAAAAAGTAAAAATATTATGGAACTGTGATAAAAAGAAAAATAATGGTTTGAGGGAAGAAAGAGTGGGGGGGGGGGGAAGCTGTGTTCAGAAAATAACCATGTGCTGGGAACATCCTTTGCCAAGAAAATTTGACACAACTCAAATGCCAATCAATAATCAAGACTATGAAGACAACATAATTTTTAATGTTATAAAATCTACTATCCTTTTCTGAATTGAGTGTGTGTATATGTGTCTGCATGTTTATTTTAGGAAAGATGAAAAAAGACACACAGAAATTGTGGATGTCATCATTAAGTAGGAAAGGCCCAGTATTTGGAGGCCCAGTTTTGTGGGACCTACTTCCTGAACTACCACAAACAGGTCCGTGTCAGCTTACCGAGAGGGCACTGACTACCAGCGTGACCACGTGGAAAAACTTCCCTGCTGCCAAGCTAGTCATTGGCACCTGGGTAAGAAAGTGACACGTTAGCAGCGGGTATAACTTCAGAGATGCAGTAAAATTAAAGGGGAAGAACTAAAAGGGAGGAAAAGGTGGGAAATCATTCCATCAGTCTCCTTAACAAAGTAAAATGGTCTCCCATCTCCAATTCCCCTGTATATTCTAAAACTCTTTCAGTGATCATCATTAACAACTTTTTTGTCTCTGTTCTAAATACAATAGGTGTTTTTCAGAAGTGACCGTAATGCTCTACTGGCTGAATTCCTCACTGCCAACTCTCTCCCTTCTTTTGTGACCCCAGTTTTCCCCTCCTATCTCTCTGGGAGCTCCCTTTTATTCTCCTCCAGGCCCCCATCCTTTAATTTGGGAGGTGTTCAGAGGGTCTGTCCTACTTCCTCCTCTCACCATATACCCTCTTCTAATGAAATATTATTCCCTCTCCTACTCAAGGCACCAGCTTTATGCTGGTGACCCTCAAATCTCTCTCAAGCCTAGGTCTTGCAGCCCTGGTGTTCCCACTGTTTACTGACTGCCTTCGTGTGAAAGAGCACTGCAGATCCATAACCCAAGTCCAAGCTACTCACCAGTCTCCTTCTGCCCCCACTGCCCTTCATGTTACTGCTCAGCGAACAGCCCATCCTTCACCCAGGTAACCTAGGCAGACATCTGAGCAGTCATCCCTGATTCTTTCCTCTTCTTCCGATGACAGGTATTTACTGAGTGTCAACATGCACCAGAAACTGTGCTGGGAAGGCCTGGGATGGAAGAGTAAATGAAGTCAGAGAGGTCCTTGCCCTCGTGGAGCTTACAGTCATGGGCACACAGCCTCTCAACTAGTCCGGCTAACACTGTCCCGTCATTTTTGAGGTAGCCCCCTTCTCCCTAACCCTGCTGCTACTTTTCTGCTTCAGGAACCTACCACTTCTTGCCTTGTTGCCTAACTGCTTCCTAACTCTTGCTTCTGATTCACGGCCTTGCCTCTCAAAACATTTCCACAGTTTAGGGAGAGAAACCCTAAACCAATCTGACCACACTGTCTGCTTCACTTACTTCAATGGCTCCTCACTGCCCTTCGGATAAAGACAAACCCCATCGTTAAATGGCCTACATGAAGGGCTTGGTCAAGCCCTGGGAAGGAAGACAACACAGTGTCCCTTCAAACCCAGTCTTTAAACACTCATTCAACATTGTTAATCAGGAAAAAAGGAGTCTATTAATAAAAATTGAATACCCATTTATATCTAAAGTTAGGAATTTGTCATATGCACTGACTATAACATAGCATCTTTTTAATCCACATGTGCTTCATACATATACAAAAATGGGTTCTGCTCTACATTCTCACAGGTTATGCAACCTACTGTTTTTATTTTCATTTTGTGGATATTTTTTCCATGTTATTAAGCATTATTCTACCACATCACTTCAATTTCAATTGCACAGTGTTTTATTGATTTATTTTTAAATTTGATCTTTTCCAAAGTGATATATGCACAAGTTAAAAAAATCAAATAGTATTAAAGGATTTATAATAAAAGCAACATCATGCCATGTCACATGTTCCCACTTCAGCCCTGGTCTCCAGAAGTAACCATTTAAGAGTGTTTCAGATGTTGTTTCTCTTTATTTATCTCTGTATTTCCAAATAACATGGGTATAACACTTTTTATTGATTTATCTGTTTTATCTATTGATTGGCAGTGTGATGTAGTCAATCATTCAACAAATATGTATTATTCATCTACTGTGTGCCAGGTACTGTTCTAGGAAATGGGAAAAACAGAAAGATTACTGCATTCATGAAACTTAAATTAAAAAGCAAACGACTAAATAAAACAATTTAATATACTGCTACATGCTACACAGAAACTAAAACAAGGTAATAGAGATTAAACAGACCGACTTCAGGTAGGGAGGTGCCTTGCCAATGGGTTTCAGCCCTGGACAAGTTCATATGGATTCAATGAGACCAAAGAATGACAACGGAACGTTCTTGGGGTGAAAGGGTTATACTTAACTTTATTACCACAGTGGCAGGTCAATCACTAGAATTCGGTCCACTCAGAGCGAGTCTGCATGCAGCAAGCTGATCTCTGCGTCTGGGCCTCTCTACCCCCGCAGCCGTCTCATTCTCTATTCTCGGTGCTGCCACCACTCCAGTCTCGTCTCTGCTCTCCTGCAGCCTTGTAGCTGTGCCACTGTGTTGCCCAGAGCACTGGGCTGAGCTCTTTATGTAGAGTCAGTAACAACATATTGCCTACACGTGTGTAGTGAGCTAGCCAACCAGGGCCGGGTGAGAATCCTGGCCATAGGAACCTTCACTTCATCCACAGGTGGTCAAGAAAAGTTTCTCTGAAATGCCGTGTGAGTTGAGCCACATAGTGAAGATCTAGAGCAAGAGCTGTAGTAATTAGGATATGGGTTGGATGCATGTAACCGACCCTATAACAACGGCTTGAACAAGTGAAGTCTATTTTGCCTTACATTATAGCCTGAGGGTAGGCCATCCAGGGGTGTAGTTTCCTTCTATTTTCTTGCTCCTCATCTGTAAGGTCTAAGATGACTCCCCACCACATCTACCTTCCAAACAGCAAGGAGGAAGAAGGACACCTCTCTTCTCTATGACTCAGCAATTTTCCATCTCTTCTGCTCTCATACTTTTAGCCGGAACTTAGTCACACAGACACACCCAGCTGCAAAAGAAACCACTTAAAGTGTGGTTTCCATTCTGTGCAGCCATGCACTAGACTGAAATCCTATTATTGTGGAAGAAGAGGAGAACGGGTATCAGGAATCAACTTATTTTCTGCCAAAGGAACACTTCATGCAGAGGAAAGATCAAGCCAAAGGTTCTGAGTGGGGAAAGACCTTGACTTGTCTGAAGAAGAGAAAGAAGGCCAGTGGCTAAAGAAGGGGAGAGTAGGTGAATGTGCGATTGGGGGACAGACGAGGACCAGAGAAGGTAAAGATCTGTAAACCATGGTGAGGAATTTCACTATTATTCTAATTGCAATTGTAAGCAATGGGAGAGTTTTCAGCAGGGAATTGAGTTCAGCATTCTACCTCACATTTCCCCTTACTCTAATCTTTCACGTCATTATATCACTGATTTTGATGAAATCATTAACCACCATTTACATCATCACAAGTATATAAATATTGTTTATTGCAGAGCTGAGTAGTGTACTAACATTACAGTTGCTTTCTTGTATAGCTTTTAGTTTGCCTCAAGTTAACATTATCATGTGTTTCCACTTACATAATTATGCACACATATACACACACATACACAGCTTCAATTCACTCCAGATTCTCCATCATATCATCTATTGTCCATTCTAATTTACTTTTTTCTGTCTTCCAGAAATGTATTGAAATCACTCATCCACTGATAAGATTATTCTTGTGAACCTATTTTTTTAAACATCTTTACTACCATGTTAATGACTCTTAGAGGAGAAAAATAAGCATGATCTATCCACCAATTAGACTGAAATTCTATTAACATTTTAGCTTACAAATTTTCTCATTTTATAATAACATTTAACTTGCAATATACTGGAAATGAGACTCCCTTTTTGACATTTTCTGAGATTGCAGAAAAAGATTCAAAAGGTTTCCAATGTCTTTGTCAAGTTGTTCCTTTGAATGTGACTGAATGCCAGGAGGGCACCAGCTTTAATCGGGCTGTACTTCTCATCTTTCAACTCCCAGCTTAGACACTGCCTCTGCCCACACCATCCATTTCCCTTACATTGACTTCTCATTTACTCTGTATATTCCAGTAGCCCTATAAAGGTACGCATCTTTGCCTTCTGGTTGTTTTCGAACTAGTTATTTTCAGTTATTACCCGAACTACTTTTGTGGACAATTAAATATTTCTTGGATATATAGATGCTATTCACCTCTTCTTTGACAGGAAGCTTCTACTCGCAACTATCTTTGATTATTATTTTTTTTAGATTATTGCCACGCTTAGTTTTTATCTTCGTATGAGTATCCCAATTGTACCTGTGTTTATAATCCCACTTCAGATGCTACCTGGTCCCTGAATATTTCTCTGAGGAATCTAAGCCCCTTCCTCTAGCTCAGCACAGTGTCTTACACATAATTAGCCTCCTGTAATAAATACACTGAGTTATCCAGTGATGATTCAAATAAACTGTTTTCTACCATGTATTTTTAAAAGATCAAGCTTCTATCATTAAATATCGAGCAGCTGAAAAGACTAGCGTGGTTAACATCAAGCACCATTCCTAGTCTCGAAGAAGACATGTAGCAAAAGGATATTAAACGTTTTATTTGTTTAAACTGTTTCTTTGGCACTGCAAGGATAATGTAACCAAACCCATCTGTTTCCTCTTGTCCAGGGATTTCAAATGGTGACAAAAAGAACTTTAGGCTGAACTTCTGACTCCCAACTTATCACACCTGTTCTTTGTCAGAAACTTGTTAAAAATTTTAATACAGATGAATAAATTACTAGGACACAATCTGGAATAGGTATAAAGTTCTTATATAAAAGTCAACAGCTTTAAAACAAAAAGATAAGTTTCTTGGCTGATTATCTGTTCCCATGACAGGTGACTAGCTGAATTGTTTAAAACACTATGCTTTATTATGTACTTAAAAAAAAAAACTTGATGTTAACCAGGAATTATATAACTATAGGATTTAGGCCTAAATGGGACACAAATAAGTTATTCTTTCATTATCCAACTTTCAGGGAAGATCTTAAATAGCATGCTGCAATTTAAAAATTTAAAAACCAGATAAAGATTTGAATTTGTATATATTCACATCAACATTGTGGGCCATTTTATAAATGGCATTGCTCATGTCAGGTCAGCTGTTGTTTTCTAACCTGATATTTAAAACCCTCCTATCTCAAGTCCTCCTTTCCAACGCGTAACTATGAAGATTATTTTGCTTCCTTTCTGCAAGCTGAGGCATTAAGTCTGTTTTATCTGCACGGCATATAACCACTTCATGATACTTGGAATGCAGTTCTGCATTTTAAATTTATGCTGCTATTAATTCAAGTTTGGTCCACATTTTCACTGTACCAAAGTTGTAGGCATGTCATTATCAAACACTATCATTTTCTGGCAAATCAAGGGCAGAGTCTATAAAACGGATTGCTTTGCTTAGGTTTAAATAATACATTTTTGTACATCTATTTAAGTGAGCTTTCTGTACAGTGATTTCTTTCAAAACAGATTTAGTGAAAAGATGCTCAACATTATCAGTAATTAGGGAAAAGGAGATAAATGAGATGCCACTTGAGATACCACTTCACACCAACCAAGATGGCTGTAATCAAAAAGGTAGACAATAACAAATGTTGGTGAGTAGTGTGGACAGTTGGAATCCTCCTGTATTGTTCGTGGGAATGTAACATGGGGCAGCACTTTGGAAAATAATCTGATGGGTCCTCAAAAAGTTTAAACACAGTTACCATATGACCCAGCAATTCCACTTCTAGGTAATACCCAAAAGAAATGAAAATAGATGTTTACTCAAAAACTTGTACAAAATGTCAGTAGTAGCATTATTCAGAATAGCCAAAAAGTGGAAGCAACCCACATATCCACCAATAGATGAATGGACAAACAAAATGTGCTATTTTCATACAATGGAATATTTTTTGGCCAGGAGAAGGAATGAAATGCTAATACAAGCTACAACATGGATGAAACTTAGAACATTCTATAAAGTCAAAAAGCCAATCATGAAAAACCATGAATTATGTTCCATTTATGTGAAATGTCCAGAATAGGTAAATCAACAGACAGGAAGATTAGTTGTTGCCTGTGCTGAGGGGGTTGATGCTGGTGGGAAGGGGAGGAGAAGACTGGGGAGTAACTGCTAATGCATATGGGGTTTCCTTTGGGGTGATAAAAAAACACTAAAATTGATTTTAGTGATGGTGCACAACTCTGTAAATATATTAAAAACCATTGAATTGTACACTGAAAATGGGTGAATTATTTGTTATGTAAATGATATCTCAACAAAGCTATTTTTTAAAAAAGAATAGCAAACCAGAGTTCAGCACTCTTTCATGGATAAAAGACACTAAATAAGAAAAGATTGGCTGATTTAGCAAAACAAAGGTATCTGGCCTTTATTCCTCTTCCAGACACTGTTGCTTTTAGTTCATTTACAGTTTTATCTGCTTATCCCATGTGATATGTAATCAGAGCTCAGAGCCTCAACAGGAAGTCCGTAACAGTTCTTTCAAACAAACTTATAAAAAACAGTTTAAAAACATTATCTATTGTGCATTAAAGCATGCTTTGATGCCATTTTATGATCTTCAGGTCTTGCTTTCCACTTTGAAATAACAGAAGAGCTTATACAGATAATGTAATTTGACTTTGTGAAATTTCTTCATAGAAAAAACATCTATCATATTTAGGACAAAGCAAATAGTGTTCTGAGGTGTTTTTAAATCCCTATGTAATCTACAATAGCTCTACGGGGATTTAAACCACAAAACAGTGGCAAACATAAGAGCAGCAGTTATATAAGCCAAATCTGATTTAAATTAAGTGAGTTTTTTAAAGACCAAATCAGTTGATCACTCATGAATTGTTAACTGTTTGGTGTTTCTAAATTAGTTTCACCAACTACTTCCTACAACTCCAACCTACCCTAATCTCTCCTTTCTGAAGGTATAAAACCACACGAATTATGCCATATATTACATATATTAGCTTTTAACCAGCCCCCAAAGGAAATTCTAAGCTTCTCTAAGGCAAGGACCCTGTCTTAAACTTCAGCCTCACAGATACCCCATTAATTATGAGATTCTCAAGGTCTAGGCTTGGCCCAGTTCTTCTGTCAAGCTATAATACATATACAGTACATATTGTTTATAAATATATGTATGTATGTATGCTTGTATTTCAATATCTATCATTTGTATATTTCATCTATCATCTATCATCTTCCTTACTTTTACTTCATTTCCAACACAAAAATATACATTCACTTCTCCCAAATCTCCAAAAACTCTTCATTGTCTTCAGAATAACCTCCAAACTCCTTAGTATGGACACCAAAGCTCTTTGCCACTTTGCCTCACTTTCTAGCCTAAGCTTCATACACCAACACACCAATTCCTCAAATTTCCTCTTCCACATCTTATTCTGTCACACCTGCAGACTTTGCTGTCTCTTGCATTGCTCTCCAGTCTTTGAAACATCTATTATCTTTTTTTATTTTTTTTATTTTTTAAGTTTATTTTGGTATCATTAATCTACAATTACATGTGCAATATTATGGTTATTAAACTACCCCTTCATCAGGTCCCCCCCACCAACCCCATTACAGTCACTGTCCATCAGCGTAGTGAGATGCTATAGAATCACTACTTGTCTTCTCCGAGTTGTACAGCCCTCCCCATGTCCCCCCAACATTACGTCTGCTAATCGTAATGCCCTTTTCCCTCTTATCCCTCCCTTCCCACCCATCTTCCCCAGTCTCTTTCCCTTTGGTAACTTATTAGTCCGTTCTTGCGTTCTGTGAGTCTGCTGCTGTTTTGTTCCTTCAGTATTTTTTCTTTGTTCTTATACTCCACATATGAGTGAAATCATTTGATACTTGTCTTTTTCGGCTTCGCTTATTTCACTGAGCATAATACCCTCTAGCTCCATCCATGTTGTTGCAAATGGAAGGATTTGTTTTCTTCTTATGGCTGAATAATATTCCATTGTGTATAAGTACCACCTCTTTATCCATTCATCTACTGATGGACACTTAGGTTGCTTCCATTTCTTGGCTATTGTAAATAGTGCTGTGATAAACATAGGGGTGCTTATATCTTTTTCAAACTGGGCTTCTGCATTCTTAGGGTAAATTCGTAGGAGTGGAATTCCTGGGTCAAATGGTATTTCTATTTTGAGTTTTTTGAGGAACCTCCATACTGCTTTTCACAATAGTTGAACTAATTTGCAGTCCCACCAGCAGTGTAGGAGGGTTCCCCTTTCTCCACATCCTCGCCAACATTTGTTGTTGTTTGTGTTTTGGATGTTGGCCATCCTCACTGGTGTGAGGTGATATCTCATTGTGGTTTTAATCTGCATTTCTCTGATGATTAGCGATGTGGAGCATCTTTTCATGTGCCTGTTGGCCATCTGAATTTCTTCTTTAGAGGTGTCTATTCATGTCCTCTGCCTATTTCTTAATTGGATTATTTGCTTTTTGTTTGTTAAGGTGCGTGAGTTCTTTATATATTTTGGATGTCAACCCTTTATCAGATACGTCATTTATGAATATATGCTCCCATACTGTAGGATCTCTTTTTGTTCTACTGATGGTGTCCTTTGCTGTACAGAAGCTTTGCAGCTTGATATAGTCCCACTTGTTCATTTTTGCTTTTGTTTCCCTTTCCTGGGGAGATATGTTCATGAAGAAATCGCTCATGTTTATGTCCAAGAGATTTTTGCCTATGTTTTTTTCTAAGAGTTTTATGGTTTCCTGACTTACATGCAAGTCTTTGATCCACCTTGAGTTTAGCTTTGTGTATGGGGCTAGACAGTAGTCCAGTTTCATTCTCTTACATGTAGCTGTCCAGTTTTGCCAACACCAGCTGCTGAAGAGGCTGTCATCTCCTCATTGTATATCCAAGGCTCCTTTATCAAATATTAATTGACTGTATATGTTTGGGTTAATGTTTGGATTTTCTATTCTGTTCCACTGGTCTGTGGGTCTGTTTTTGTGCCAATACCAAATTGTCTTGATTACTGTGGCTTTGTAGTAGAGCTTGAAGTCAGGGAGTGTAATTCCCCCTGTTTTATTCCTCCTTCTCAGGGTTGCTTTGGCTATTCGGGGTCTTTTGTGGTTCCATATGAATTTTACAATTATTTGTTCCAGTTCATTGAAGAAAGCTGTTGGTAGTTTGATAGGGATTGCATTGAATCTGTAGATTGCTTTAGGTAGTATAGCCATTTTGACAATATTTATTCTTCCTAGCCAAGAGCATGGGATGCATTTCCATTTGTTAGTGTCCTCTTTAATTTCTCTTAGGAGTGTCTTGTAGTTTTCAGAGTACAGGTCTTTCACTTCCTTCGTTAGGTTTATTCCTAGGTATTTTATTCTTTTTGATGCAATTGTGAATGGAATTGTTTTTCTGATTTCTCTTTCTGTTAGTTCATCGTTAGTGTATAGGAAAGCAACAGATTTCTGTGTGTTAATTTTGTATCCTGCAACTTTGCTGAATTCAGATATTAGTTCTAGTAGTTTTGGAGTGGAGTCTTAGGGTTTTTATGTACAATATCATGTCATCTGCAAATAGTGACAATTTGACTTCTTCTTTACCGATCTGGATGCCTTGTATTTCTTTGTTTTGTCTGATTGCCGTGGCTAGGACCTCCAGTACTATGTTGAATAACAGTGGAGAGAGTGGGCATCCCTGTCTTGTTCCCGATCTCAGATGAAAAGCTTTCAGCGTCTCGCCGTTAAGTATGATGTTAGCTGTGGGTTTGTCATATATAGCCTTTATGATGTTGAGGTACTTGCCGTCTATACCCATTTTGTTGAGAGTTTTAATCAGGAATGGATGCTGAATTTTGTCAAATGCTTTTTCAGCATCTATGGAGATGATCATGTGGTTTTTGTTCTTCTTTTTGTTGATGTGGTGGATGATGTTGATGGATTTTGAATGTTGTACCATCCTTGCATCCCTGGGATGAATCCCACTTGATCATGGTGTATGATCCTCTTGATGTATTTTTGAATTCGTTTGCTAATATTTTGTTGAGTATTTTTGCATCTACGTTCATCAGGGATATTGGTCTGTAATTTTCTTTTTTGGTGAGGTCTTTGCCCGGTTTTGGTATTAGAGTGATGCTGGTTTATAGAATGAGTTTGGAAGTATTCCCACCTCTTCTATTTTTTGGAAAATTTTAAGGAGAATGGGTGTTATTTCTTCTCTATATGTCTGGTAGAATTCAGAGGTGAATCCATCAGGTCCGGGGGTGAAACATCTATTATCTTTCAAGGACCATGTAAAGAGTCATTTTCTCTATGGACTTTGTGA
Organism: Smutsia gigantea; assembly: GCA_032199065.1. NCBI lineage: Eukaryota > Metazoa > Chordata > Mammalia > Pholidota > Manidae > Smutsia > Smutsia gigantea. The sequence continues at coordinate 74,706 of JAVSCE010021399.1, read as the reverse complement.
TTAAAATTAATTTCTCTCTTTTAAGTGCTCCATGGCACTTTGCTATTTTGCCACTTATCACAACCCAATTACATGGTACTTAGGGACATGTCTTTCCCTCCAGATATTAATTCTCTGGTATTTGAGAGTATTTTATTTAAGCATGAGTCCCCTAACAAGAGGATAATGTGTGTATCCTCTTCACCCTATACAGAATAATCACTCAATAAATGCTTGCTGGATTGAATTATTCTGTATTTTCCCACCATACCAAGAATAGTGTGGAGCATATGGCAGTTAATCAGCAAATCTGACTGGTTGAATATAAGTTCCTCGAGGGAGGATTCGCATGTTCAATGACTGAGCTTAGTGACAGAGTGACAGACTTAAGTGAGATCCTGACCAAAAAAAGTTTATTCTCTAAATAGTTCCTGCACTGAACTGGTCTTGAGTAAAAGACATTTTAACATACCGAAAGAATCAATTGAGTAGTTTCATTATATTTTTATTTTTAGTAGTTCTGGAATGAAAGTATTTTCACCTAATGAGAATATGCAGAACTTTGGAAGTCAGATTCTTAGAATGTAGGTGAATTTTTCAGTTTATTCAAGATTCATTCAAGCACTCACCATTTATTAGAACTGTCTCTGGACCAGACACTGACAAAGACAGTAGATCATAAAATGAAGACAGGGCCCTGCCCTGAAAGGGTTTACAGTACCCTAGGGGAAGGATGTCAGAGCAATCTGGGCTCTGGTGCTTCAGAAAACTGGTACTAATTAGTACTGTGTTAATGGATCTGGAAATTCCATTTTAAAATGGAATTTAAAATGTATGCTCTTAAAATTCATATTATTATACTTGTGCTTCGATGAAAGGTAAAAACAAAACTTTATTTAGTAAACCACTTTGGATTCACCAAAACAGCAAAAAAAACCCAACCCATAATTGGATGCTATGAATCAGGGCCTAGGACTACAGTGAGGGAAGAGAGGTTTCCCAGTGTAAGATTTAAGGAAGCACAGACTCCCATGCAAATGAGGGGTCAGTCCTGAAAAGGGAGTGACTCTTTAAATTTTGCACCCTGGGCACCCCTCCTGCCTCACCCTAGGTCTGGCCCAACTATAAATGTTTAAGCAAATAACCGTTTGGTTCTATATTTGGTTTTTTATACTTGGTATACTCTGTAACAAATGTTTTATAAATTATTTCTGGCTCACCAAAAATGGAACTGTGAAACCATGGGGGGATGATATACAAAGAGAGTATGTCTACTTTTTGGAGGAAGGGGTAGATATGAATGGAAAAATTAAACATAATTAGCATATTAAAATGATTACCAAGTTAAAGTCTTAACAACCATGCTAATTGGAAGTAATTCTCATACCTAAACTATTATCTATAATAATTAACTTATGATTTTGCTGACTTCAAATAACATTGGAATTTTTCTAGATCAATACCAAATGAATTGAATGAAACAATCAGAAAAGTTACAAGCCAGTATCAATATTCTTTCAAGACATATCATTTTGGGGATTAGTACTTGAAGATGATCCTCTTCTCGGTTCCTTAGTCTAATTATTGACGGTTATTTGGGACCAAGTAAGGAATTCTGAATGCATATGGCTCATAGGAATATAACTAACTGAAAAAAGAATTAATTTAAATTAGTTGTTCAAAAAAACAGATTCATGTGTAGGGACATTAACAAATATAGAGTAAGTGATAAAATAAATAACTTAGATTTAAAAGCCACTGACATCAAGTAGAAAAGATTTGCCTATTATAAGAACTTGAAATCACCCTGTCAAGTGTCACTGTATCTGGTAACAAAATGTTCAATGTCAGATTGTAAAGACACTTTCTGAAAAGTTTCAAATACATATACAGTAAAACATTTTCCCCTATGTTAGCTTAATTCTACTTCTCTACATGCTTAGGATGTACAAGAGATGTCACCCATTTATCTTGGTTTGATGGTATATTTCTTCTTTCATTTCACTTTAAAATTGCATCTCTCAACAGAGACTAGAAAACTTTGGCTGATTGTGACTTAATTATGAAACTATTTGGGATGGTCCCTAAGTGAGGTTTTGTATATTCTGCATCAATAAAAGCAAAACAATCATTCCAAGCAGCCATAAATGGTGCTGTTTGTGTAGAAAGATGTTTTTGCATCAGATAATTAAAAAGGCTGACACTGCTCTTAAATAACATGCCTAGATTAATTATGAACAATCTTTTTACCAAGGAAAAATGACAATTCTAGGAAAAAACTATTACTCAAATAATAAATGTGACTCTAAATGACTTGCTCATCTTCCCTATATTAAAAATACCTATAATTGTGGACTATATAAAGCTTTTCTAATCATAACTCTTAACAACTTATAAAGCTTAAAATAAATATCAAGCCCAAACAAGTTAAAATATTTTAAATGTATAATTGAAGTCAACTGAGAACAGTTAAACTAGCTTTAATACTGTGCCCTTTAAAGTTTTTTCTTCCCTAAATGTGACCCCTACAACCTTTATCTCCATAACAAATTCCAAACGTATGAAAATAAAGTTCATGAAATCATCACTGAAAATGTTCCAAGAAAACCTTTAATAAGAAATTAAGAAATCTCCCACCTCATTTCTTTGCTAGAGGTAATGAAAGAATATGCATACATACACATGCGTATGTTCATTATGCTAGCCATTTCTTATTTGAAACATTTTTAACATGCATTGGCCCAAATTTTTCATTTTGGATTAGCTATTTAATGTGCTGGAGGGATCAAGATTCATAAATAAATTATATAACCTCACTTAAAAAAAAAGTGCAATCTAAACTTTTAGTTATGTGATGTCTTGAGTAAATAGTTCAGCTAAACATCATTCAAGTGAACTTTTCTCCATCCTTTACTGGGTGATTATCTAGGCCCTTTAAATCATCTTCTTCAGAGCCAAAGGCTAAATTATTTATTTTCATTGCAATTTTATCAAACTCCATGAACATCACAGTTACAAATCCTAGAAACCAAAAGACACTACAACAAATTTAAGATTTTTTATTTAAGTACACAAAAAAGTTTTATCTTATAAAAATATGGCCCATATTAGATCACTTTAAAGATACTTACTTTTATATATAATGCTTTCAATCTAATTTCTCTATTATTATGAATCCTTTTGGTCCCTGAACCTGCCTTTGTTTCCTCTTCTAAGGCTTTATGCAGAATATAACCGCCCCCATGGGGAGAAGCAAGAACCAAGGGCACTAGGGAGACCAGTCTCGATTATCACTGATGATGCTGAGAAGCACTCAGCTCTATGAACATGTTACTCAGATGTAAATGAGGAAATTAAGCTATATGAGTGACCTTCATGACGTTTTTCACATAAAGTGTATTTCATATCACTAAATATTTAACTACTAACAAGCTACATCTCTGAGTCCTCTGAGGTAATATCAGTATCCAGCTTCCAATTTCCACTCTTTAAAATATTTCTCCATTGCGTTCCTAGATCTCAAGGTGCCAACATTCACAGTAGGTATGATTTTCTGGGGCTTCAGCCACTGAACAAAACGTTTCATTTCTAGGTAGCTGCTGTGTTCACTGTAAGGAATTCCTGCAACACAAAATAAAAGATATTGCCTACTAAAAATCAAATTAATAAAAAAAAATGCACAGCCCAAAATAAAAGAGGAAAGGAAAGCAGTCCAGGGTATTTTTGTCAAACTCTACTTGGTGCTTTATTTCCAATAAAATCTGTTAATATCTTTTATGGGTAATAAAGATTAAAACATTAAAATGATGCAAAAACTTTGAACAAAGAAATTCTATTACTTTTTAATTATACACTTAATGACATGCATTTCTATAGATATTTATTTATAATTAGGCTTTCTTTTCCATTCTTCTCTTTAAGAAATGTGAGTAAAATTTGGAGAATAACAAACAGGAGACTCTTGATTTCCAAGCAAATAAACAGATTCCCATTCCCAAGCTTTGTACACATGAAAAACAAGCAAAAAGAAAAAAAACTAAATTCTAAAAATCCCTTTTATCTTCTTTACTGAAGATCAAGTATCATAGAGAAGGGGAGATAAGGTCCTGTTTTGAGTAGAAGAGGGTCTTTAGAGGCTGAAAGTCAGTCACTTGTCTAGTGACATGTCAAAATGTTTCCATCAGCCATTACTGTAATAAGCCAATTTCTGAGGACAATGGTAAGCCTCCTCCAAGAGATGAAAAACTGAAGTCTGTAACTCTTTGCTGTCACCATCTCATCTGATCCATCACCCTTCTGCTCTCACATTGCAGGGTCATCTAAACTCGCAGTACTCACCTGTGCCACCCACCCCTCCTTTCAAGTAGTCTACCATTTCCCCTACATGTCACTGATCACACAAAGGAAATCACCTTATTAGTCAATGTCTATTTACTACAGACATGCTCCTTTGTATCAGTTTATAATGGCTAAAGATGCAGGTTTAGAGTAAGTAGAGTGATTTGAAACTCTTGAATTGTTAGATTCTTTGGTGCCTAGTCTCCTTGGATCTTAATTTTATGGCTTTTTAAAAATACAACTACAAACACTAAAAGTGAAAAAAATTAATAATTATACCATATATTGAAATGTTTCCTTTGGTCTGGGGAATGACATCTGTTATACAAGTTAACGTATTGGAATGTGTCCATCCTGTGGGTCGAAAAGCCAAAATCTGATTGTATTTTCCACCACACTTCTTCAAATGACTCTGTAAAGCCTATTAAGTAAAAATAAGATATTTATTTAATGGTCAGTGAAGACAGTTATGTGGAATGAAATGGACAGATTAAAGATGTTACACTGGCAGAGGCACAGGGAATTTTCACTTGGTGAACATTAACTTGCACAACCTAGAGCCCTGCCTCCAAAATAAAAAAATCACTGGGAAAAAAAAATCTTTGCCCCTTTACTTCTCTAATGTTAAACCAGCTTAAGTATAGTTTGAAAAAAGGTAAGATGAGAAACTTTAGACAGAAGTAACTCAGTATTTAAGTTACAAAGTATTACAATTCAAATATCAACCAAAAAAGAAAAAAAGCCTTTCCAAATCCTACTGCTATTAGGTTATTAGAGATACTATTATCTAATTATATTCCTATTAGAGATACAAATATTAACACTGGTATACATCAATCCAAACATATATATATATGTAAATATACATATAAAGATGGAAATAATTTTTTGTAAGAGTGGCATTATACTCAGCACAGACATACATTTTAAACATGCCCAGAGCACTCTTCTCAGGTATTTATTCCTTATCACTATCTAAACATGAACTAGAAAATTTTCAGAACTTTCATGCTGCCAAAATTGGAATCAACATGGTCCCTTAATGAATCTTGCAGAATGGAACTTTCCAAAGTCATCATAAGTGATGACATTTGATAAAGTTCTTAGAAAATCAATGACCATCAATTTTTGAAAGATAACGATACAAAAACACTCAGGAGGTTTAAATTAGAAGTGATTTGCTTTTCATGAGACAAATGAGAGTTGCCACAAAAACATATGATTTTATCATATAAGTCAAACGTACAGAAAAGACTGCCAACAGCCACTAGTTGTTCATTAGCCATGACTGGAGAACTATTATCATGAGTCATTTTATTAAAAATGCTTTAGTCAACATAAAGTCCTCAATCCATGACTTGTCTGTTTATTGGTAACCAGTTTGTGATAAAAATACTTTCAATATGTGCCACTAGAACTTTTTCGGCATGTAAATAATCATCCAAGACATTACTGTTACGTTTTATGAGATTCAGTCAATCGAGTTTAAATCAGAGGTGATCGTCAACTATATATCACACATATGAACTTGGGATGATGAACCTGAGAGCATTACTGTATTATTTATAATGTATTATTTATAATTGTAATTATTTTGTATATAACAATTATATATTACATATTATTATATATATATAAATTATAATTATAAATTTACATTTGCACAAAAAGTCATTAACTCTGATGCAACAGAACAATTTTTGGTTGGTAAAAATAGGCTTTAAGTACTAACTAAAAGCCTCATGGTAACAATCAGCTTCTAATCCATCTGTGTTTTGAAGATAAGAAATCATCAAAAATGTCATCAATATCTTGTCACTTTAATGGAGGAAGGGGAAGGGCTCCCAAAGGTAATAGCAACAGATGACAAATACAGAAAAAATACAGACTTAAGGATTTGAGATATTCTTTATCTTCAAGGCAGAAAGCCATCAGTCTTTTTTTGTGTGTATGAAGCATACAGTTCAGTGGTGTTAATATATTCATAAAGTATGATTATCATTAACATCTGATTCTAGAACATTTTCATCACCCCACAGAGAAACACTGTACCCATCAGCAGTCACTCCCCATCCCCTCTCACTCAGGCCTGGGCAGCCACTAATCTACTGTCTCTATAGACTTGTCTATTCTGGAAGGCAGCTATGCTCACCACTATACCACCAAAGCACACATAGACTTGTCTATTCTGGACATTTCATATAAATGGAGTCACACAATATGCAGCCTTTTGTGTCTGGCTTCTTTCACTTAGCATAATGTTCTCAAGACTCATTCACACTATAGCATGTACTAGTAATTCATTCCTTTCTACAGCTGAATAATATTCCTATTTTGTGGATATGTCATATTTTGTTTATCAATTCATCATTTGATGGGCATTTGAGTTGTTTCCAATTTTTTGCTATTATGAATAATGCTGCTATGAACATTTGTGTACAAGTTTTTGTGTGAACAGATGTTTTCACTTCTCTTGGTCATATACCTAGGACTGGGATTGCTGGCCAGAGAATCAGCTCATATTTACCTTTTTAAGAAATTATCAAACTGTTTTCCAAAGCAGCTGTACCATTTAAGAATCTCACAAGCAATGAATGAGGATTCCAGTTTCTCCATATCCTCACCAACAAACATTGTCTATCTTTTCTATTATAGCTATCCTAGTGAATGTGAAGTGGTATCTCACTGTGGTTTTGAATCACAGTTCCCTGTTGCTAACAATGTTGATCCTCTTTTCATACGTTTATTGGCCATTTGTGTGTGTCTTCTCATTCATTTGACCATTTATATCTTCTCATGACCATTTATATCTTCTCATTCATTCCTTAGCCCTCTGCCATCTGGCTTCCTCCAACATCACTTCACTGAAACAGTTCCTGTGCAGGTTACCAGTGATGTTCTAACTGCCATATTGCCATTCTTTTCTTAATTTATTTCTCTGTAGCATACAGCACTTTCAATTAAACAATTTCTTGAAAAGGGGCTAGTCCCTTAATTTCCACAATACTTTGACTCATCCACCCCTGTTATTCTCCTAAATAGATAATTTTTCAAATGGAATGAACTTAGTAGGAAATAAAACTAAAATAAAAATATGCTATACCATCCTCAGGATATTAGTGTTCACTTTATGATTAATCAACATCTCGTCAGCCTCCACACAAACTGGATGCTTCTCATATTTAAAATATATTTACAAAGCTGGCTTAAACACCAATGGATACAATTTTAACTTTATTATCTCTGAAATTTTATGAATTACATACTCCTGAAAATAAAGCTGTAATAATTTTACCTTAATTTCATGAACAAAGTAGTTATAACGGAATTTTCTTACTCAAGGGATAGACCTAAAAAACTCATTTTCTTTATACAATACCAGTGTTATTATTTATAAGATAGAAAACAGTAAACAACACACTAAACTATTTCAAAAAGCCCCATAAAAGGTATCTCATGAACACTATGGCAAAAGTAAAAATACATTAATGCTCTGAATTGTTCTTAATACACAGGTTTGATGTTTTCCACTGCTGGTTGTCAGAATGTTACAAAATGGAATGAATCTTAGTATATTAATAAATCTGACAAATAAGCCTCCAAACTGTTAAGAATGTTAGGTAGAAAGATATACATGAGCAGTTAGGGAAGGGGAAGGTAAGGTTCAAGGGGAAAAAAAACTGCACAAACTGCCCAGGTAGGGGTCCCATGTGAAGACAACATAGGCTTTGCAAGGGGATAACTTCTTGCCCACCAGAACCAGCCCAAACTGGTCCCAACCAGGTCCCAAAGCAATGCAACTGAATGGAACTACACCCCATCACAATTTCATTAAAATGAATTGTGGTTTTGCCCTCTTCCCCATGGACTTTTCTGTGTGCATTTTGGGAAGAGACATGTGCATCAAGAGGAATGGGTGTATAACTAGAGCTATCAATCAAATAACCTCAAACTGTCAATCAAATAAGTACCTCCCAGCGAGGTCAGTATAAATAGATCCTCCCCTAAAAGTTCTGGGCCTTTGTCCACCGTCACTCTGGCCCACTCCTCTTTGGAGTGCATTCAAATAAAAGTTTCACTCTGCTTTGCTACTGTGTCCCTGCCTTTCAATTCTTTGTTGTGGTGGGGACAAGAACCGAAGAGAACAAACTCAACCCCTAACAAAACCACAGGAAGTCATATCATATGTATCTCAATTTATACCTCAGAACTAACACTAGCACTTCCTCTTAGGATGCACTTCCACTATTTCATTAAATCCTCACAACAAGTAAATTTCCAACATAATCAATGTTGTAGAACCTTAGTATTAATAAAGAATAGACCTGAAAATAAAAGTAAGAACTCCTTAGAGTTCTCCACTCATTTCCCCACTTACCTGGAAGAACTAGAAAACAACCTTAACAGAAGGTGTGAATGACTGGATAGCAGCATACTTTTATATTTTTATTTCTTCCTTTATAACTGGTTCTCTAGTTCCTAGACCCCTGGTGGGCATATGAATTACTCCAAACAGGTGCAAACACACAAAAAACCTAAATACACTTATATTCCACTGCAACAATTTTCTAGGGAAAAGTTTACTGTAGGTGACCCCACTATAACTGAATTCCTCTAGTTAAATGCAGGTAAGATTGGATTCCAACTTGGAAGATAGCGGCGTGAGAGGTGAGACGGAGAGCTCCTCCCAAAACCACAAATGGTACAAAAATATAGTTAATTAATACAACTAACCTTAAACAGCAACAAGAAAGAAGGCTGAACCAGACTGCAAAGAGACCTCACCAACAGAGCAGACCTCATGAAAGAGGGTAACGTAAGAAAGCCTTAATCTGGCGGAACTCAAGCCCTTCCCCCACCCCAGCTCACCGACGGGAGGAAGAGAAACTGAGTGGAGGATGGGGTGGAAGACTGGGACTCCTGAACACCTAGCCCTGGGGGTCCGCTTTGTGAGCAGAATCCTACAGTGTGTGGTGCTCTGGACGTTGGGGAGCTCGGACAGGCGGAGTGCTTGAGAAATTGACATTCCGGCCATTTGTGGAGGACAAGATCCACACCTGGCTGCTCTGTGTCAGAGGAAAGGCAGGGAGTCTGAGAGGCTTCCTAGCAGCCAGAGGGCTGCTGAAGGGGCAGGGTTTGCACGGAGCTTGCAATGTGGGAGAAGGGAGAGCTGGACAAGGTTGCCTGGGTATGCTCTGCCCACTGGTTGGGAACTTTGGGGAGCTTCAGGTGCTCCATCCCCCTGGCTGCCTACTCAGCTCTGAGGCCCCCCACTGTGACACACAGCCTGCCAAATCTTCCTACTGGCCTGCAGGCACCTGCTTGCAAATCCGCAGTGACTGCGCAGGTGTCATGCCAGCCAGAGGGAGGCCCCGCCTACAACAGCTAGAGACACAAAGCACAGAGGTTTACATGTATATGCTTGGCACACTGGCTCTGACACTGGAGACAAGCACCACAGACAGGAATCAGGAAACAGATCTTTCCTCCCCCCAGACATCAGCTCCGCTCCCCTACGACCCACAACCTCACTCTAGGGGCTGAGCAGCTCCAGAGACTGGAGTTTCTGAGCACCACACAGAAATATGAAACAACAAAAGAACATGGTTCAGACCAAAATCTCACAAACCACAGAAAGAGGGCCAAATGAAACTGAACTCACTAATCTTCCTGAAAGAGATTATAAACATGCTTATGGAGGTACAGAAAAATATTCATGAACTCAGGAACGAATTTAAGTTGGAGATTCAATCATTAAGAAATTCCACATCTGAAATGCAACATACAATGGAGGGATTTAAAAGCAGATTAGATAGAGTAGAGGAGGCAGTAAATGGAATAGAAATTAGAGAAGAGGAATACAAAGAAGCTGAGGCACAGAAAGAAAAAAAGGATCTCTAAGAATGAAAGAATATTGAGAGAACTGTGTGACCAATCCTAAAGCAATAATATTTGCATTATAGGGGACCAGAAGAAGAGAAAGAAAAAGGGATAGAAAGTGTCATTGAGGAGGTAATTGCTGAAAACTTCCTTAATCCTGGGGAAGGAGATAGTCTCTCAAGCCATGGAGGTGCAAGATCTCCCAACAAGGGACCCAAGGAAGACAACATCAAGACACATAATAATTAAAATGGCAAAGATCAAGGATAAAGACAGACTTTTAAAAGCAGCTAGAGAGAGAAAAAAGATCACATACAAAGGAAAACCCATCAAGCTATCATCAGACTTCTCAACAGAAACCTTCCAGGCCAGAAAGGAGTGGCATGATATATTTAATGAAATGAAACAGAAGGGCCTTGAACCAAGAATACTCTACCAGGCAAGGTTATCATTTAAATTTGGAGGAGGCATTAAACAATTTTCAGATAAGCAAAAGCTGAGAGAATTTACCTCCCACAAACCACTTCTACAGTACATTTTGGAGGGGCTCCTATAGATGGAAGTATTCCTAAGGCTAAAAAGATGTCATCCAAGGGAAGATAAAGAGTACAGAATATGATTTATAACATACAAAGAATGGAGGAGGAAGAAAAAAGAGGAAAATAAAAGAACCTTTAGGTTGTGTTTGTAATAGTATACGAAGTAAGTTAAATTAGACTGTTAGATAGTAAGGGAATTGTCCTTGAACCTTTGGTAACCACAAATTTAAAGCCTGCAATGGCAATAAGTACGTACCTATCGATAATCACCCTAAATGTAAATGGTCTGAATGCACCAATCAAAAGATATAGAGCTACTGAATGGATGAAAAAAACAAGAACCATCTATATGCTGCCTACAAGAGTCTCACTTCAGACCCAAAGACATATAAAGACTGAAAGTGAAGGGAGGGAAAAGATACTTCATGCAACTAATAGTGAGAAAAAAGCAGGAGTTGAAGTACTTGTATCAGACAAAATAGACTTCAAAACAAAGAAAGTCACAAGAGACAAAGAAGGGCATTACATAATGATAAAAGGGTCAGTCCAACAAGAGGATATAACTATTGCAAATATCTATGCACCCAACACAGGATCACCTACGTATGCAAAACAAACACTAACAGAGTTAAAGTGGGAAATAGAATGCAATGCACTCATTTTAGGGGACTTCAACACACCACTCACTCCAAAGGACAGATCAACCAGACAGAAAATAAGTAAAGAGACAGAGGCACTGAACAACCTCTTAGAACAGATGGACCTAACAGACATCTACAGAACAGTCCATCCAAAAGCAACAGGATACACATTCTTCTCAAGTGCACATGGAACATTTTCAAGAATGATCATGTATTAGGCCACAAAAAGAACCTCAGTAAATTCAAAAAGATTGAAATTGCACCAACCAGCTTCTCAGATCACAAAGGTATGAAACTAGAAATAAATTACACGAAGAAAATGAAAAAGCCCACAAACATATGGAGGCTTAATAACATGCTCCTAAATAATCAATGGATCAATAACCAAATAAGAACAGAGATCAAGCAATATATGGAGACAAATGACAACAATAATTCAACATCACAAAATCTGTGGGATGCAGCGAAGGCTGTGCTTAAAGGGAAATATATTGCAATACAGGCCTACCTCAGGAAAGAAGAACAATCCCAAATGAACAGTCTAAACTTGCAATTAATGAAACTAGAAAAGGAAGAACAAATGAGGCCCAAAGTCAGTAGAAGGAGGGACATAATAAAGATTAAAGCAGAAATAAATAAAATTGAGAAGAATAAAACAATAGAAAGAATCAATGAAAGCAGGAGGTGGTTCTTTGAGAAAATAAACAAAATAGATAAACCCCAAGCTGGACTTATCAAGAGAAAAAAGAGAGTCTACACACATAAACAGAATCAGAAATGAGAAAGGAAAAATCACTATGGACACCACAGAAATATATGGTAACAAACTGGACAACCTAGAAGAAATGGACAACTTTCTAGAAAAATACAACCTTCCAAGGCTGACCCAGAAAGAAACAGAAAATCTGAATAGACCAATTACCAGCAAAGAAATTGAATTGGTAATCAAAAAACTACCTAAGAACAAACAAAACCCCTATACCAGAAGGTCTCACTGCTGAATTTTATCAAACATACTCATTAAAGTTTTCTAAAAAGTAGAAGAGGAGGGAATACTCCCAAACTCATTCTACAAGGCCAACATCACTGTAATACCAAAACCAGGAAAAGACCACAAAAAAAGAAAGTTACAGACCAATATCCCTGATGAACACAGATGCAAAAATACTCAACAAAATATTAGTATACCGAATGAAAAAATACATCAAAAAGATCATCCATCATGATCAAGTGGGATTCATCCCAGGGATGCAAGGATGGTACAACATTCGAAAATCCATCAACATCATCCACTACATTAACAAAAAGAAGGACAAAAAGCACATGATCATCTCACAGATGCTGAAAAAGCATTTGACAAAATTCAACATTCATTCATGATAAAAACTCTCAACAAAATTATATGTATAGAGGGCAAGTACCTCAACATAATAAAGGCCATATATGACAAACCCACAGCCAACATTATACTTAACAGTGAGAAGCTGAAAGCTTTTCCTTTAAGATTGGGAACAAGACAAGGATGCCCACTCTCCCCACTTTTATTCAACATAGTTCTGGAGGTCCTAGCCATAGCAGTCAGACAACACAAAGAAATAGATTGGTAAGGAAGAACTGAAACTGTCCCTGTTTGCAGATGACATGATATTGTACATAAAAAAGCCTAAAGAATCCACTCCAAAACTACTAGATCTAATATCTGAATACAGCAAAGTTGCAGGATACAAAATTAACACACAGAAATCTGTTGCATTCCTATACACTAAAGATGAACTAGCAGCAAGAGAAATCAGGAAAACAATTCCATTCACAATCACATCCAAACAAATAAAATACCTAGGAATAAACCTAACCAAGGAAGTGAAAGGCCTATACCCTGAAACCTACAAGACACTCTCAAGAGAAATTAAAGAGGACTTTCCATGCTCTTGGCTAGGAAGAATTAATATTGTCAAAAAGGCCATCCTGCCTAAAGCAATCTACAAATTCAATGCAATCCCTATCAAAATCCCTAAAGCATTCTTCAATGAACTAGAGCAAATAGTTCTAAAATTCATATGGAACCACAAAAGACCCCGAAGAGCCAAAGCTATCCTGAGAAGGAAGAATAAAGCAGGGGAAATTATGCTCCCTGGCTTCAAGCTCTACTACAAAGCCACAGTAATCAAGACAATTTGGTACTAGCACAAGAACAGACCCATAGACCAGTGAAACAGAATAGAGAGCCCAGATATAAACCCAAGCATATATGGTCAATTAATATAAGATAAAGGAGCCATGGATATACAATGGGGAAATGACAGCCTCTTCAACAGCTGGTGTTGGCAAAACTGGACAGCTACATGTAAGAGAATGAAACTGGATTACTGTCTAACCCCATAAAGAAAAGTAAACTCAAAATGGATCAAAGACCTGAATGTAAGTCATGAAACCACAAAACTCTTAGAAAAAAATATAGGCAAAAATCTCTTGGACATAAACATGAGCAAATTCTTCATGAACATATCTCCCCGGGAAAGGGAAACAAAAGCAAACAGGAAAAAGTGGGAGTATATCAAACTAAAAAGCTTCTGTACAGCAAAGGATACCATCAGTAGAACAAAAAGACATCCTACAGTATGGGAGAATATATTCATAAATGACATATCCGATAAGGGGTTGACATCCAAATTATATAAAGAGCTCATGCACCTCAACAAAAAGCAAATAAGCCAATTAAAAAATGGGCAGAGGAGCTGAAGAGAAACTTCTCCAAAGAAGAAATTCAGATGGCCAACAGGCACATGAAAAGATGCTCCACATCACTAGTCATCAGAGAAATGCAAATTAAAACCACAATGAGATATCACCTCACACCAGTGAGGATGGCAACATCCAAAACACAAACAACAACAAATGTTAGCGAGGATGTGGAGAAAGGGGAACCCTCCTACACTGCTGGTGGGAATGTAAATTAGTTCAACCATTGTGGAAAGCAGTATGGAGGTTCCTCAAAAAACTCAAAATAGAAATACCATTTGACCCAGGAATTCCACTCCTAGGAATTTACCCTAAAAATGCAGCAGCCCAGTTTGAAAAAGACATATGCACCCCTATGTTTATCACAGCACTATTTACAATAGCCAAGAAATGGAAGCAACATAAGTGTCCATCAGTAGATGAATGGATAAAGAAGATGTGGTATATATACACAATGGAATATTATTCAGCCATAAGAAGAAAACAAATCCTACCATTTGCAACAACATGGATGGAGCTAGAGGGTATTATGCTCAGTGAAATAAGCCAGGTGGAGAAAGACAAGTATCAAATGATTTTACTCATCTGTGGAGTATAAGAACAAAAAAAAAAACTGAAGGAACAAAACAGCAGCCGACTCACAGAACCCAAGAATGGATTAACAGTTACCAAAGGGAAAGGGACTGGGGAAGATGCGTGGGAAGGGAGGGATAAGGGGGAAAAAGCGCTGTTACAATCAGTACACATAATGTAGCAGGGGTGGGGGGATATGGGGAAGGCAGTATAACACAGAGAAGACAAGTAGTGATACTATAACATCCTACTATGCTGATGGACAGTGACTGCAATGGGGTATGTGGTGGGGACTTGATAATAGGGGGAGTCTAGTAACCATAATGTTGCTTATGTAACTGTATATTAATAATAGCAAAAAAAAAAGATTGGATTCTAGTTTACAATCACTGGATTATCTTTTCCAATTCATACTAAAAAGGCATATCTCTTGAATGCTTACCTTAAAATTAATTTGCATCATTGGGAGAAGGTGAACCTGTGAATTGCACATGTCTGTAGTGATGAGGGAATTAATTTCTGGTGTTTTGAGGCACTGTAATGTTCTATATTTTTCTTGGGACATGCCCACTTTTGAACCTAAAACATCAGCAATAGCTATAGGCAAAGGAAAAGATTAAAAATAGTAAAATCACAGCTTATGGGAAAAATAACAAAATTACAAGGTAATCAAAATTTAAAGTAAGAAGTTACAAAAAAGAAATTCAAAACATTTATGCTTTTGCCATAAAATATCAAAAGGATGACTAATTCCATTGGTTAACTACATGGAATAAATTGTGAGAAACCCAAAGAACTTATTTTTAAAGACCTAGTGTGGAGGGAGGGAAGGAACCAAATTTGGAGGAGTTAAAACCTTGGCTTTATCACTTCATATCTTAATGTTTAACATTATGTGGCTATAGTTAGGAAGAAATGGAAAGAACTTTACAAAACAGTATAATACTATCTATACAAACTGCAATTACATATCCAGGAATCATTTAGAAATAAAAATTAAAACTGTTTTCCAACATAATTTACTGATGGTTATCCTCAAAGAAGGCATCAATACAACTATACCTTAGTCATCATTTATTAAAATATCAATGTACCATGGACATTTGCTCTATAAACATTTGTAGATAGATACAAAGGCTATCATAATCGTGCTTATCAAGTGTTTCCATTAAGAGAAGCCTTTCAAAATTTAAATGAATCAAATTCCCTCAAATTTTCTTTCAACTTCAAAAGTAATACTGAACCATTTGAGGAAATAAATATCAAATACAAGAAGAGAGACTGAAAGGGCTTTATGCAAAAAGAATCTGATCTTCATAATACATTAATGTAAATTAGATACAGCTACCACTCACCTAGGAAGACTTTCTCTTTTCCAATAGAGTAAGTGCCACAGACAACAAGAGCATGTGGGTTTAGAGTTACAGCCTCAAAGGCAGTGTTGATGGCAAACTGGATAACCTCTTGCTGAGATGGAAAGGAGTATTCTGGGCTGCAATATCTGTTATATAGAAATATGGTATTTCTTAAAAGAACAACAAGAAAGCCATAGCATCAAGTTGGATGCTATTTTAGAAAATAAGCTTTAGCAAAATTACATACAACAGAAGTATAATATATTAACACCACTGCTCTTATCTTAATGCTTGTGGTTAAAGGTTAAAGTATTTGTTACCTGTTATATAATTTATGATGGAATAATACATTTGCAATATACCTTTTTCATTTCTTTTGTCACCCTCAAATCAATAAATTGCCTTTTTTATTTCAAGAATATTTCTAGCCAGCTAGCTATTGAAGCTGTAAGTTATAAATCTTAATATCTTTTTTGAAACCCCAATCACTATCAAAGAAAATATTATCAATAGGGGTTACCTTTGGACTAAAGAATTCTAACTTAGTTTAAAAAAAATTAAAACAATGAAACCAAACATGAATTTAATGAGGTAGTGTTAAATCAAACAGTTAATATTTATGTGGTTGTCATCTTCTCTTCTTAGGAGATACAGAAATATATATAGTATTACAGGATATAACAGATTTCATTGGGTCTACCTCAATACAACTAACACCCAAGGAAACATTAACCGCAAAACTCCTAGCTATGTATACTTGAAATGAAAAATAAGCACTTTTTCACTAAAAAAAGTCAAGAAGAACAAACATCAAAGAAACATATTTTTCTCAATTTTGAAAACTATTTTGCTGGTCAGCCATAAGAATAGAGAAAAAAATTGTATGTAGAACAAAACTAAGTAACCAAAGAAGTGTTTCTTACTTATTTTCATAATTTACCTAGTATTTATAGTACATATAAAAGAATGGAAAAATTAGCTGTAGTTTTAGAAAACTGGATGTGGAAAGCCCATCTTTTAGTCAAATACACCATTCAAACTCACTTCTTGAAAGATGTTGAAATAGTTAACATAATTAATTTCTAACAAATTGATGAGGTATTCTAATATAAAAAGATAATGGCTTATACTGTTATGTTTAGGAATTCAAAGTTGTCACTTATAAATTACCTTTTGGAGAAAGGAACAAAGTTATTCTGAATATTCAGAAACAGAATTGTATTTTGGCCTCTGTTTTTTCTTTACAATTACACTTAAGAGTTACACGGATACTTTGAAATGATAGCTCATATGGGTGTTTTCCTAGAAAAATTTGCCCCCAAATTTTCTTCGTTTCAGTAATAGGATTCTCACATAAACCACATTTTCAAAAGGAAGCTACAAACAAGTATTGAGCTCCAGTTAAAACATGTTATCCCAAATTTGTTCTTCAGCAAGTACATATTTCTTCAAATAGTATCCCTCTGATAGCCTTAAAATAAGAACTGACAACAAGCCATCATTTTGGTTATATAAGCAAATGCTCAAATTATTCATAATATACGGGGCAAATGCTGTCCATGGGAAGAGGAAGCAGATGAACAAAGCCTTTCTTACGTTGTGTCTAAGTAAAGCATGTGGACCTTCTGGCCTGCTAGAAGAGAACGTTCCATGGTGGGATCTGCTCTGAAGTCTCCGGTATGTAATATGACATTACCGTTAGGAAGATAAAAAAGGATCATGACAGCGCCTGGACAGCTGAACACAAACAATTCAAAGGATTATTCTAAACACAGGCAAAGCATCTAAAGGAAGAAAACTTATTTCAATATCAACAAGTTAATACTTTATTAGCTTACCACATGACACAGCATTGAACTACAAAGGAAGTGTAGCATTTTAACTTAAGGAAATACACATGATAAAAAAAAAAACTGGTGTGCAAGGAAGAATTACTTCAGCAGGCCAAGGCTGCTCAAACTCCACACATCCCCAAGAAAGGCCTGTCTTTGAGACTAAGTCCTTGGCGGCCTCCCTGGGAGATGAGTTCTGAGTCTTTGGAATAGGCTGCCTCATAAGAGTGTTTTGTATGCCTGACAAATGCTTCCGGCCATGTGTTACTAGCTTGATCAATAGTTTATGCTAATAATGTGATCTATGGTGAAAATCTATTTTTGTTCCACAATACTGATCTTCATGTGTTTAGTAATTTTTGTCAAATGATAGTGTTTTTTGTTGTTATATGTTGACTTTTTTCTGCTAAGCATGTAAGGTACTTGAAGATATAGCTCACCCCTTTAAGGCTATTTTTAAGCTTTTATAGAGAGAGGATCTAGAGTAGCCAGGGCTAATTTTAGTTTCACCTCTAAGGTATAGCCCTTCTTGGATCTCTGCTGAATACCCCATGTATTCAGCATAGTTTCTCCATGCTTAACTGGTGACAAAATGAACAATTCAAAGCCCTAGTAATTGTTTGACTTATAGCTCTCCACTAATTATTTTTCCCCAGAAGCTGTTCTTGTATGGCCTGTGGGATTTTATTCTGTTCACACACAGATGGGTATTCACAGACAAGATTCAAGGGGAACCCCTGTGCAGATTTCTGGAATCTTTCTTTGCATAGCTCCCTTCTCTCATGTATGCTGCCCTGCAAATTCTGGTTGATTTAGCTGTCTCTCCTCTAATCTCAGTTTCCTCAATTCATTGAGATTACTGGGCTCTTTTTGCAACTCTGCTGTTCCACAGTTCTAAAACTACCACTAGTTAGTAAACCTGGCTGGTGGTAGGACTTACCTCATTTGTTACCCCTTTTTGAGGTATCACAGTCTTTTGTTGCCTGTTGTTTGATGTCTGAAAATAATTTCCTAATGTCCAGTTTTTAGTTTATTATAGGAGAGTATTTTTGGAACCTCTTGCTTCCTCCCTCATGACTAGAAGCAGAAATCTGTCTCCAAGTTAGAAATGGTTGTTCTTTGTATGTTAGACCATACTTGGATAGCAAAATTTTAAGACAACAGGAGATCAACTAAATGGTTGCTCCTTCCTTTCATTTACTACTCCGTTGGTTCAGTGTCTTCAGCTTTCTGTTAGCAATGGAATATTTCATAAGTTTGAATAGTCCTTGACTATTGGAGTGGCTTTCTTAATGTGGAGTTATACCATGAGATTTTGTCTATAGTTTGTAACTAAGCAGCTGTTTTATTTTTATAGCAACATAGTGAATGTCCTGATTCTTCTAAGACTTTCACGAGAACTAAAATGGGCCAGTGGTAACATCTGATCAACTTTCAGATCAGTTGAAGGCACTGAGGGTCACCTGTAAGGGATATCTAGAGATAGAGATTCAGGAGGAGCTTAGAAGTGCAGCCAGAACTGGAGACTTAACTGTCTTCTGTATTTCCTCATCTGTGCATTTATAGACCAACTTTTTTGCCTGTGTTATGTTCATCTGTTTGAGCATCCATTCCTTCCCTATTTTCCTTCTTCCTTCCTTTCTCCCATCTATCTAGTTATTTGACAGCTTTTATATACACATATCTTTATCTCCAAGTTTTAAGCCATCTTTTAGAAGTTTTCAATGTATCTAATACTTGTGCATAGTTTTAAAAAGCTTAGTAACATTAAATTTAGATTTGTTATTAAAATGTAAAAATAAATAGATTCAAGTCAAGTTTTGGACTTTGTGTATTTTTTTCAGTAGTTGTGATATAAAAATGCAAATAGTCTCCCATCTGGAATCCCTTCAGGATAATATTCTAAGCATGAAACTGGGCTTTGAATTTTTTTTTTAACTGCCATGTTTAAAAGATCCCTTTAAGAGCTCTTTCTAAATTTCTGTTCATGAATATTCATGATAGGTCATATATCTTGTTTGATCTTGCACCTACATGTAACTGGCTGTGAGGCAGAAGAAAGTAGTTAAAATCAGGGATGGTGGTAAATGGCGTAGTGTCCATGGTAAAAATGCTCACTTAGTGGGGTCCTTAAACAAAAGGAAATTGACATGATCAGAACATCTTATAAGAGTTTTTACTTGTAAGTATTGCAAAAGTCCTGAACCTCATTGAACTAGGTTTAAATTACTAGACATATCCATAGAGCTCTAAACTGAGGAGCCTAAAGAGGCCATTGCATCAAGAAGTCAGAGGGAATTGCAATAAGAAGTGAATGGCTAATTGATTCACGCACTGTAACTGGGAGTTTTGAATAATAAGTGGTTGTTTCTCTTTAATTTTAACTGTGCCTCTATGGCATATTTCTAGCAGGGTGAAATACAAGTTTAGTACTCTAAATATGTGGTACTGTATAAAAGGTTTAAGATAAAAGAAGAGAAATTCTAGGAAGAAAACGTTTTATAAAAGGGGAATGACAAAGTAAAGATTTTCATTTTTAAAAATTCATGAATTCTTTTCATTTTACAAAAAATGAGCATTTCCAGTTTGGTGGTAGTTTATATAGTACCCCTTTGTTTTTTTCTCATTAATTTTAAGAGGCAGAAAGATAAACTAAAATACATGTTATTTTTCACCCTTTTTGTTGATTCTGCCCGTAGTAAGTTTCTTGAGATTTTATTTAAATGTTACTGTTGAATATTGTCTTAAGCAACATTTAGTAACTCTTTGAGAACATTAGATGCATAATTCTTAGACCTCAGGTTAAAAACTTGTGTTACTTTTCTATTCTAATTTCATAATAGTTATATTCCTTAATAATTGCTAGGCCTGTGTGTTTACTGTTTTAAATGTTTGTTATAAAATGCTATGCCATGTTAATCATTGTAAGTTCATTTGTGTCTTGTGAACAGGGAACCTTCAAAAGATCCTGTCCCATGATCATCCTCCAGAGTATTCTGCCGATTTCTATGCTGCCTACATTAATATTCTCCTGGGAGTTTTCTACACCGTCTGCCGGGATTTGAATGAGCTCAGACATCTGGTGAGTAAGCATTCTGCTTAAAAAAAATGTGTATCTTTTAATATTTTTCCATGTAGAAATGGTGTGAGATAGGTAGAAGCTGAAAATTTATTTTGGAAACTTGGATATGGCCTTTAGAGGCTAGTATACAATAAG
Organism: Smutsia gigantea; assembly: GCA_032199065.1. Lineage (NCBI taxonomy): Eukaryota > Metazoa > Chordata > Mammalia > Pholidota > Manidae > Smutsia > Smutsia gigantea. The sequence goes on along the minus strand of JAVSCE010021399.1, from coordinate 53,613 downwards.
AAGGTAGAGCCTTTGGGTTAGTATAAATTTAATCAGAAAACTTTCATTTTTAGTTATGTCTTGTTACTCTTCCTTAGGAGTTATTTTGCTGTTTTCTCTAATTGCATAAAATGTGGAACTCCATTAAAATCAAAATAAAGAGTAATTGAAAGGAGGTGTAAGAACTTGAGCAATTTTGCATCTCTGTTAATTTTCTTCTAACATTTTTTTTCAGGTTTTATGTATGTAGTAATAGTGGTCTGGCATTAGGTGAACCTGATGAACTTGAATATTGTCAGAAGTCCTAATTACAGGTCTTTTCCTAGCCGCTGACCTTGAGTTAGTAATCTTTATCTAAAGCATCACTTCTAATATTTATATAAAAGATCACTTAAAAATTTATTTTATAACAATAGAAGAACTTGTTTATATTTCACAGGTAGTTTGGAAAATTATCATATTTACTTTAATTTTTCTTTGATCTTTCTACTTTAATTGTGGGGATGTGAGAGGAGGAGGCAAGAATATCTGGTTTCTCTTTTAGAAGACCTTAGTTAATACTTAAGATCTTATCTCAGTGTAGCAGAAAATAGTAATATATTAAGGGCTGCAAAGCAGTTACTTTCAAAGGAACAGATTCTAGCACATTTTCTTTGCTTTGAAAAGTATTACTTAGAGGGATTCACTGTGTGTTTGAATGTCATTTAAAATTGTGTTCCATTTATTATGTTTTTAGAGGCTTTAGATTTTAGGGCTCATTCTGATTTAGATATAGATTTCAAGCATCTTCTGAGTAGGAGAAAGAACTGAGAGGACAAGCTGTACTAGTTCAAATTCATCACTAACATCTCCCCAGAAGTTGAATGTCTTGGATTCCTGGTGCCAAAGGGAAATGATGATAGACAGGCTTACAGAGGAGGAAAGAGAGAGGGGTGGTCAGTGACGGTCCCTGGGTGAAATAGAGTTGGGAACAAATACTCATCTTTGTTGGGAGCAAACTCTCTTTCCTAGGAAATGACCTGCAGTTACCACTCCTTAGGGCTGATGTCCTTGAATTTTGTGAGAATCTTTGCTGACAGACATTTCAAAGTAGATTAATAAAGTACAAGAAGGAAGAACTATTTAGGGAAACTATTTCTAGGAAAGAAATGTAAAAGGAGAAATAATATATTTAAATATGGTATTTTATAAAGTCCTTTGAGTTTAAATGAGAAATAGTTTTATTTAGGGATGGGGTTGCAGGGTTTTTTTTTATTATTATTATTACATCATGTTCATAGACTTGAAGCTTGAAATACGGTTTCAAGCCTTTACTGCTACCAGTAATACTAATCAGTATAAGAAATGATCTTTAAGCACTGGAGAAGAAAACATTATATTGTTATTTTTCTCCATATGTAGAACATAGGATAATAAAGATAATTTCCCTTTTTTTCTTAAAATGGATACTGTTGTTTCAAAGTTCATAAGTTGCATATTTCTTGAAAGTTTAATAAATCACCTGCAGAAGATTCAGGCATGTTTCTCTATATGTGCACACATTAAATTTACTGCATTTCAAACCCTTTCCCTCTCAATATCATAATTGTCTTAGAAATTACTCAGGTAAATGAATTGCTTAGCCATAGCTTATTAATCTTTTAGAGTGCAATTCTAAGTTTCTGATGCCTGTTTCTGTTGTTTTGTTTTATTTGGCTTTGTGGCTAGTGACATAGTGACTAAGAAAAGGTTTTCAAATAATTGAAGTATATATGGTAGAATAAGCAGAGGGCTTAATATTAAAACACCTTAGCTCTGTTACCATGCATGTCATGTGGAGTATGATACTTATTTTTCTGTACTTCAGTTTCCTCATTTCTAAAGGGAGACCAAAAATACCAAGAATACATACCTCAGATGATTTTTATGAGTATAAAATGAAATACTCTGTATTAAAGGCTCATAAATAATAAATATCTAAAAGATGTTAGGTGATGTTACTGATAACACTGTCATTTGAATAAATATCTTCCCTTTAAAATACAGATAATTGCTGGGAGTATCATTTACTTTTTCTGAATTATTTTAGTTAAATAATACTGCTGTTTTTCCTTTAGTCAGGACGCAGCAATTCCTAGGGAATAGAATTTTTGCTCTTATTTCTGAGAATGGGGCTATGTAGGTGGCCCCCTGGTTATTTGAATAGAGGGAGGAGTAGGTACTAGGCAACAGGATGGTGAAGGGGGCGGCACAGAGATGCTGCTAAAGTACAGATAGTCTCCTGCTGCCCCCCACATAACTCAGAGCTGTCTCACATGCCCAAGGTAATTTTTATTTCAAAGGTTCATGTTGTTCTCAAATCTCAATTCTGTCATGTATTTTTTTTTCTTTTCTTTTTTTCCTTATTTTTTTTGACTTTTTTAAAATTTTATTATCATTAATTTACAAATACATGTGCAATATTACGATTATTAAACTACCCCTTCATCAGGTCCCCCCCCACCATCCCCATTACACTCACTGTCCATCAGCGTAGTGAGATGCTATAGAATCACTACTTGTCTTCTCTGAGTTGTACTGCCCTCCCCGTGCCCCCCCAACATTACATCTGCTAATCGTAATGCCCCTTTTTCCCTCTTATCCCTCCCTTCCCGCCCATTTTCCCCAGTCCCTTTCCCTTTGGTAACTATTAGTCCGTTCTTGGGTTCTGTGAGTCTGCTGCTGTTTTGTTCCTTCAGTTTTTTTCTTTGTTCTTATACTCCACATATGAGTGAAATCATTTGATACTTGTCTTTTTCGGCTTGGCTTATTTCACTGAGCATAATACCCTCTAGCTCCATCCATGTTGTTGCAAATGGTAGGATTTGTTTTCTTCTTATGGCTGAATAATATTCCATTGTGTATATGTACCACATCTTCTTTATCCATTCATCTACTGATGGACACTTAGGTTGCTTCCATTTCTTGGCTATTGTAAATAGTGCTGCAATAAACATAGGGGTGCATCTGTCCTTTTCAAATTGGGCTGCTGCATTCTTAGGGTAAATTCCTAGGAGTGGAATTCCTGGGTCAAATGGTATTTCTATTTTGAGTTTTTTGAGGAACCTCCATACTGCTTTCCACAATGGTTGAACTAATTTGCATTCCCACCAGCAGTGTAGGAGGGTTCCCTTTTCTCCACATCCTCGCCAACATTTGTTGTTGTTTGTGTTTTGGATGTTGGCCATCCTCACTGGTGTGAGGTGATATCTCATTGTGGTTTTAATCTGCATTTCTCTGATGATTAGCGATGTGGAGCATCTTTTCATGTGCCTGTTGGCCATCTGAATTTCTTCTTTGGAGAAGTGTCTATTCATGTCCTCTGCCCATTTCTTAATTGGATTATTTGCTTTCTGTTTGTTAAGGTGCATGAGTTCTTTATATATTTTGGATGTCAACCCTTTATCAGATACATTTTTTATGAATATATTCTCCCATACTGTAGGATGTCTTTTTGTTCTACTGATGGTGTCCTTTGCTGTACAGAAGCTTTGCAGCTTGATATAGTCCCACTTGTTCATTTTTGCTTTTGTTTCCCTTGCCCGGGGAGATATGTTCATGAAGAAGTTGCTCATGTTTATGTCCAAGAGATTTTTGCCTATGTTTTTTTCTAAGAGTTTTATGGTTTCATGACTTACATTCAAGTCTTTGATCCACCTTGAGTTTACCTTTGTGTATGGGGCTAGACAGTAGCCCAGTTTCATTCTCTTATATGTAGCTGTCCAGTTTTTCCAACACCAGCTGCTGAAGAGGCTGTCATCTCCCCATTGTATTTCCAAGGCTCCTTTATCAAATATTAATTGACTGTATATGCTTGGGTTAATGTTTGGATTTTCTATTCTGTTCCACTGGTCTGTGGTTCTGTTTTTGTGCCAATACCAAATTGTCTTGATTACTGTGGCTTTGTAGTAGAGCTTGAAGTCAGGGAGTGTAATTCCCCCTGTTTTATTCCTCCTTCTCAGGATTGCTTTGGCTATTCGGGGTCTTTTGTGGTTCCATATGAATTTTAGAATTATTTGTTCCAGTTCATTGAAGAAAGCTGTTGGTAGTTTGATAGGGATTGCATTGAATCTGTAGATTGCTTTAGGTAGTATAGCCATTTTGACAATATATATTCTTCCTAGCCAAGAGCATGGGATGAACTTCCATTTCCTAGTGTCCTCTTTAATTTCTCTTAGGAGTGTCTTGTAGTTTTCAGAGTACAGGTCTTTCACTTCCTTCATTAGGTTTATTCCTAGGTATTTTATTCTTGTTGATGCAATTGTGAATGGAATTGTTTTTCTGATTTCTCTTTCTGTTAGTTCATCATTAGTGTATAGGAAAGCAACAGATTTCTGTGTGTTAATTTTGTACCCTGCAACTTTGCTGAATTCAGATATTAGTTCTAGTAGTTTTGGAATGGAATCTTTAGGGTTTTTTATGTACAGTATCATGTCATCTTCAAATAGTGACAATTTGACTTCTTCTTTACCAATCTGGATGCCTTGTATGTCTTTGTTTTGTCTGATTACTGTGGCTAGGACCTCCAGTACTATGTTGAATAACAGTGGAGAGAGTGGGCATCCCTGTCTTGTTCCCGATCTTAGATGAAAAGCTTTCAGCGTCTCACCGTTAAGTATGATGTTAGCTGTGGGTTTGTCATATATAGCCTTTATGATGTTGAGGTACTTGCCGTCTATACCCATTTTGTTGAGAGTTTTAATCAGGAATGGATGCTGAATTTTGTCAAAAGCTTTTTCAGCATCTATGGAGATGATCATGTGGTTTTTGTTCTTCTTTTTGTTGATGTGGTGGATGATGTTGATGGATTTTCGAATGTTGTACCATCCTTGCATCCCTGGGATGAATCCCACTTGATCATGGTGTATGATCCTCTTGATGTATTTTTGAATTCGGTTTGCTAATATTTTGTTGAGTATTTTTGCATCTACGTTCTTCAGGGATATTGGTCTGTAATTTTCTTTTTTGGTGAGGTCTTTTCCAGGTTTTGGTATTAGAGTGATGCTGGCTTCATAGAATGAGTTTGGAAGTATTTCCTCCTCCTCGATTTTTTGGAAAACTTTAAGGAGAATGGGTGTTATTTCTTCTCTATATGTCTGGTAGAATTCAGAAGTGAATCCATCAGGCCCGGGGGTTTTGTTCTTGGGTAGTTTTTTGATTAACAAATCAATTTCGTCGCTGGTGATTGGTCTGTTCAGTTTTTCTGTTTCTTGCTTGGTCAGTCTTGGAAGGTTGTGTTTTTCTAAGAAGTTGTCCATTTATTCTATGTTTTCCAGCTTGTTAGCATATAGATTCTCATAATATTCTCTTATGATTCTTTGTATTTCTGTGGGGTCCGTCGTGATTTTTCCTTTCTCATTTCTGATTGTGTTTATGTGTGTAGATTCTCTTTTTCTCTTAATGAGTCTGGCTAGGGGTTTATCTATTTTGTTTATTTTTTCAAAGAACCAGATCTTGGTTTTATTGATTTTTTCTATTGTTTTATTCTTCTCAATTTTATTTATTTCTTCTCTAATCTTTATTATGTCCCTCCTTCTGGTGACTTTGGGCCTCATTTGTTCTTCTTTTTCCAATTTCAGTAATTGTGTCTTTAGACTATTCATTTGGGAATGTTCTTCTTTCTTTAAATAGGCCTGGCTTGCAATATACTTTCCTCTTAGAACTGCCTTTGCTGCGTCCCACAGAAGTTGTGGCTTTGTGTTGTTGTTGTCATTATTCTCCATATATTCTTTGATTTCTGTTTTGATTTGGTCGTTAACCCATTGATTAATTAGGAGAGTGTTGTTAAGTCTCCATGTATTTGTGAGCCTTTTTGATTTCTTTCTAAAATTTATTTCTAGTTTTATACCTTGGTGATCTGAGAAGTTGGTTGGTAGGATTTCAATATTTTTGAAATTACTGAGGTTCTTTTTGTGGCCTAGTATGTGGTCTATTCTGGAAAATGTTCCATGTGCACTTGAGAAGAATGTGTATCCTGTTGCTTTTGGGTGTAGAGTTCTGTAGATGTCTGTTAGGTCCATCTGTTCTAGTGTGTTGTTCAGTGCCTCTGTGTCTTTACTTATTTTCTGTCTGGTTGATCTGTCCTCTGGAGTGAGTGGTGTGTTGAAGTCTCCTAAGATGAATGCATTGCTGTCTATTTCCTCCTTTAATTCTGTTAGTATTTGTCTCACATATGCTGGCGCTCCTGTGTTGGGTGCATATATATTTATAATGGTTATATCTTCTTGTTGGACTGACCCCTTTATCATTATGTAATGTCCTTCTTTATCTTTTGCTACTTTCTTCGTTTTGAAGTCTATTTTGTCTGATACAAGTACTGCAACACCTGCTTTTTTCTCTTTGTTGTTTGCATGAAATATCTTTTTCCATCCCTTCACTTTTAGTCTGTGTATATCTTTGGATTTGAGGTGAGTTTCTTGTAGGCAGCATATAGATGGGTCTTGCTTTTTTATCCATTCTGTTACTCTGTGTCTTTTGATTGGTGCATTCAGTCCATTTACATTTAGGGTGATTATTGATAGGTATGTACTTATTGCCATTGCTGGCTTTAGGTTCGTGGTTACCAAGGGTTCAAGGGTTGCTTCTTTACTATCTAACAATCTAACTTAACTTTCTTGTTAAGTTATTGTAAACACAGTCTGATGTTTCTTTCTTTCTCTCCCTTCTTATTCCTCCTCCTCCATTCCTTCTATAATAGGTGTTTTATTCTTTGCCTTTAGTTAGTATTTGGATGGTCTGCTTTCTTTGCTATGATTTTTTTTTCTCTGGTGACATCTTTTTAGCCTTAGGTGTGCTTCCATCTAGAGCAGTCCATTTAAGATATCCTGTAGTGGTGGTTTATGAGAGGCAAACTCTCTCAACTTTCGTTTATCTGGAAATTGTTTAATCCCTCCATCATATTTAAATGATAATCGTGCTGGATACAATATTCTTGGTTCGAGGCCCTTCTGTTTCATAACGTTAAATATATCATGCCATTCTCTTCTGGCCTGTAAGGTTTCTGTTGAGAACTCTGATGATAGTCTGATGGGTTTTCCTTTGTAGGTGATCTTTTTTCTCTCTCTAGCTGCCTTTAATACCCTGTCTTTATCTTTGATCTTTGCCATCTTAATTATTATGTGTCTTGGTGTTGTCTTCCTTGGGTCCCTTGTGTTGGGAGATCTATGAGCTTCGGTGGACTGCGAGACTACTTCCTTCCCCAGCGAGGGAAAGTTTTCAGCAATTATTTCTTCAAAGACACTTTCTATGCCTTTTTCTCTCTCTTCTTCCTCTGGTACTCCTATAATGCGAATATTGTTCCGTCTGGATTGGTCACACAGATTCTCTTAATATTCTTTCATTCCTAGAAATCCTTTTATCTCTCTGTGCCTCAGCTGCTCTGTACTCCTGTTCTCTGTTTTCTATTCCATTAACAGTCTCTTGCATCTCATCCATTCTGCTGTTAAGCCCGTCGTTCGCTTGTCTGATTTCTGTATTGTCTTTCCTCAGTTCCCTCACTTCCTCCCTCAGCTCTTGCACATTTCTCTGTAGGTCCATCAGCATGGTTATGACTTTTATTCTGAATTCTTTTTCAGGAAGACTGTGCATTTCCATCCCTTCAGACTCCCTCTCTGGGGTTGTCTTGTTGATTTTGGTCTGAACCATATTCCTCTGTCTTTTCATGGCTATAGAATTGGTCACTGATAGTTGCCACGTATGTCAGCTGGGATCTTTAAGACTTTAAAAAGAGAAGAAAAGAAAAGAAAAAAGGAAAAAAGAAAGAAAAGAAAAAACAAAAACAAAACAAATAACAAAACAAAACAAAGAAAACAAAAAAAATGCCCACCGGACGTAGATTCTGTGGGAATGCTCTAGGTGGCGCTATTGCCCCACTATTCCACAGCTGTGACTGTGCCGCTCCGCAGGGCCCTTTATTGCTCTGGCAGGGGTGGGAATGAATAGGAGGCTGTTGATCTCAGTGAGAAGTGTTAAGTATGGCTACGCTTCCTCAGTCGCCAGCTAAGGCGTCTGAAACTCCCCAGGACTGCCAGCCTGCTGGGCTGAGTGTGCTGGGGCAATCCGGCTCCTCCGCTGGGCTCCTGTCTCTTTAAGACCGCTGAAGAAAGCACGTGCTTTTTTTTTTTTTCCTTCCCGGAGCCGGCTGCAAGCACCCTGGCGCGTTCCCTGCTCAGATCCTGCCGCTCTGTCTCTCCAATCTCCGCTGCACTGCGCAATGTGGGTCAGCACTCCCCACGCAGATCACCCGGGCTGGCTACTTCGCGGGGTGTAGTTCTACTCCCTCCCGGCTCCGAATCCTTTCCTCCTGCCGGTGCGCTGGGGTGGGGGAGGGCTCGGGTCCCGCGTGGTCGCGGCTCCGTATCTTACCCGCCTCTTGGGGTGCCGAGTCCTCTCGGGCGTAGCTGCACGCTGTGCGCTTTCCTGTGTATTCTCATCTCTCTTTTAGGAATAGGTGTATTTTCTGTGTTTTCGCAGATAAATATAGTGTTGGGAGGAGATTTCTGCCGCCCTGCTCACACCGCCATCTTCCCGGAAGTCCCTGTCATGTATTTTTTAAACAATTTTTTTTTTGATGAGGAAGAGATTGTCAGAATTCTGAAATATTTGCAGATCTGTTTTTTACCTGTCAGTGGACTCATGAAGACAGTATACACTAATATATTTCTACACATATTAGTTATTTTTCCTTATTTACAAAATGATTGTATGCTAGGGGAAAATGGTCCCTGACAACTTAAATGATTAGATTATGAAATTTTGTGAATAAAGAATCTTGGGGTCTGGTTCCAGAGCATATGCTCATAAGCACTGTATTACACTGCCTCTTAAATAACAGTCAACTTCATTAGTGTGTGCTGGGCCCTGTTCTAAATCTTTCACCAGTATTAACCCAATTATTTTTTTTTAATTTTTTTATTACGGTATTATTGATATACACTTTTATGAATGTTTCACATTAAAAACAATGTGGTTACTACATTCACCCATATTATCAAGTCCCCACCCATACCCCATTGCAGTCACTGTCCATCAGTGTAGTAAGATGCCACAGATTTGCTATTTCCCTTCTCTGTGCTACACTCTCTTCCCCATGACCCCCCACACCATGTGTACTAAACATAATACCCCACAGTCCCCTTCTCCCTCCCTCCCCACCTGCCCTCCCACACCCCTCCCCTTTGGTAACTGCTAGTCGCTTCTTGGAGTCTGTTAGTCTGCTGCTGTTTTGTTCCTTCAGTTTTTCTTCATGGTTATACTCCACAAATGAGGGAAATCATTTGGCACTTGTCTTTCTCTGCCTGGCTTATTTCACTGAGCGTAATATCCTCCAGCTCCATCCATGTTGTTGCAAATGGTAGGATTTGTTTCTTTCTTATGGCTGAATAGTATTCCATTGTGTATATGTACCACATCTTTATCCATTCATCTACTAATGGACACTTAGGTTGCTTCCATATCTTGGCTATTGTAAATAGTGCTGCGATAAACATAGAGGTGCATATGTCTTTTTGAATCTGAGGACTTGTATTCTTTGGTATTAACCCAATTCTTAACAACCTTAGGAAGTAAGGCACTATTGAATCCTCATTTTGTGGATGAAGAAACACAAATTCTGTTATTTAGCAGCTATGTGATCTTGGGCAAGTTACTTAACCTTTTTGAGCTTGAGTTTTCTCTTCTGTTAAGTAGGTATATTGCCTGCCTCAAAGGAATTTTGTGAAGTAAAAAGAGAGAACACATCCAAAATGCTTGATCATTTCATTTTAGTTCTCATCTTACCTCTGCTGAGCAAAAATTCTTGGGCTTAAAAATATATTGAGATCTTACTATTTCCGGAACATATATCAGAGTCCAAGTATGGAGATCGCTCATATCTGCTGTAAGCTTGTATCATATATTAAAGAAATACGAAGTTTGAGGAGTGATCTGGCAGAACAGCTATCATTCCATTGATTACATATTTGATCTGATAGATGGCTGAGTGGGTGTTCTTCACCACTTTTTTAGATGGCGATGTCTTTTCTACATAGACAAGAGCTATTTTTTTGTTTACGCGTACTTAAGGGAAAGGCAGTTTTTTCAATTAGGTGAAATAATATAGTTAGGTTGTTTTTTTCTGAACTTTTTAAGGTATAACATACATGTAGAAAAGCACAGAAGCCATAATCATGTTATCAGTGAATTATCACAAAATAAAAGAAAATGTATAAATATAATCCAGGTCAGAAAGTAGAAAATTACCAGCATCCTAAGAATCTAATTCATACTTCCTCGCAATCTCTACCTCTTCTTTCTTTCCCAGAGGTAATCACCATCCTTACTTTTAACATTAAAGATTAGTTTTCCTTGTTTTCAAACATTATGTAAATGAAAACAAAATAGTATGTATTTTTTGTCTACTTTAGCTCAACATTTTGAGATATTCATTCATGTTAAGTGAAACTATAGCATATTCTGAGTAGTCACATAGTTTTCTTCAGAAATGGAGTAAACAGGAAGTGGTATTTAATTAGTTTTCCCAGTTAGGCCTTTACCAGAGTATCTTTATGGCCTTGAATAATTAAGAATTCATTTTGTATCATAATCAACATTCAGTGGTACTGACATGTTAATACTTTGCTCTAATTATTTTATTAGATACAGTATTTACAAGATAATGAAAGTATTGGATGCTTAAAAAAATTTGTTAAACATTTTGGAAGAAATTGCTAATGCACAGAAAATTTGCAAGAACTTTTGCTCTTTTTTCCCCAGTCAATTAGATTAGGTTTGTGTTCTGATGTCCTATCACCCCTGAATACTGTGCTTTTCTGCAGAGACATTCTTCCACAGAATTACAATTCAGCCATCAAAGTCACAAAATAGATTCATTGTTACAGTCTTATCTTCAGATTCGGTTAAGATTTGCCAGTTGTCCCAGTAATGTACTTCAGAGTAAAAGAATCCAGCTCAGGATCACATATTGCAAATAGTTGTCATGTCTCTTGGACTTTGATCTGGAAAAGTTTCTCACTCTTGGAGTTTCATGACCTTGAGACCTTTGAAGATTACAGGCCACTTCTTTTGTAGACTATCCTTCAATTTGGATTTGCCTAATGTTTTTTTGTGATTCCATTCAGGTTATGTATCTGACAGGAATGCCACAGAAATGGTACTGTTGTCTCATTGTATCCTATCAGGTGTTACAGGATATCATTTTCTTTTTAAATTTTTTTATTAAGGTATTATTGATATACACTCTTATGAAGGTTTCACATGAAAAAACAATGTGGTTACTACCTTTAACCATATTAGCAAGTCCCCATCCATACCCCATTGCAGTCACTGTCTATCGGTATAGTAAGATGCCACAGATTCACTCTTTGCCCTCTCTGTGCTACACTGCTTTTTCCCTGTGATCCCTCACACCATATGTACTAAACATAATACCCCTCAATCCCCTTCTCCCTCCCTCCCCACCCATCCTCCCACACCCCTCTCCTTTGGTAACCACTACTCCCTTCTTGGAGTCTGTGTGTCTGCTGCTGTTTTGTTCCTTCCGTTTTGCTTTGTTGTTATATTCCACAAATGAAGGAAATCATTTGGCACTTGTCTTTCTCTGCCAGGCTTATTTCACTGAGCATAATATCCTCCAGCTCCATCCATGTTGTTGCAAATGGTAGGATTTGTTTCTTTCTTATGGCTGAATAGTATTCCATTGTGTATATGTACCACATCTTCTTTATCCATTCATCTACTGATGGACACTTAGGTTGCTTCCATACCTTGGCTATTGTAAACAATGCTGCAGTAAACATAGGGGTACGTATGTCTTTTTGAATCTGAGAAGTTGTATTCTTTGGGTAAATTCCAAGGAGTGGGAGGGTCAAATGGCATTTCTATTTTTAGCTTCTTGAGGAACCTCCATATTGCTTTCCATAATGGTTGAACTAGCTTACATTCCCACCAGCAGTGTAGGAGGGTTCCCCTTTCTCTGCATCCTTGCCAGCATTTGTTGTTCTTAGTCTTTTTGATGCTGGCCATCCCTACTGGTGTGACGTGATATCTGATTGTGGTTTTAATTTGCATTTCCCTGATGATTAGTGATGTGGAGCATCTTTTCATGTGTCTGATAGCCATCTGAATTTCTTCTTTGGAGAATTGTCTGTTCAGATCCTCCACCCATTTTTTAATCCAGTTATTTGCTTTTTGGGGTGTTGAGGCATGTTAGTTATTTATATATTTTGGATGTTATCCCTTGTTGGATATGTTGTTTACAAATATATTTTCCCATACTGTAGGATGCCTTTTTATTCTGTTATGCCTTTGCCATACAGAAGCTGTTTAGTTTGATGTAGTCCCATGTGTTCATTTTTGCTCTTGTTTCCCTTGTTCGAGGAGATGCTTTCAGGAAGAAGTTGCTCATGTTTACATTCAGGAGATTTTTGCCTATGTTGTTTTCTAAGAGTTATATGGTTTCATGACTTACATTCAGGTCTTTGATCCATTTCGAGTTTACTTTTGTGTATGGAGTTTAATAATAATCCAGTTTCATTCTCTTGCATGTAGCTGTCCAGTTTTGCCAACACCAGTTGTTGAAGAGACTGTCATTTCCCAATTTTATGTCCATGGCTCCTTTATCGTATATTAATTGAGCATATGTATCTGGGCTCTCTAGTCTGTTCCATTGGTCTGTGGGTCTGTTCTTGTGCCAGTACCAAGTTGTCTTGATTACTGTGACTTTGTAGTAGAGCCTGAAGTTAGGGAGCATAAATCTCCCCAGCTTTATTCGTCCTTCTTGGGATTGCTTTGGCTGTTTGGGGTCTTTTATGGTTCCATATGAATTTTAGAACTATTTGCTCTAGTTCATTGAAGAATGCTGTTGGTATTTTGATAGGAATTGCATTGAATCTATAGATTGCTTTAGGCAGGATGGCCAATTTAACAATATTAATTATTCCTATCCATGAGCATGGGATGTGTATCCATTTATTGGTATCTTCTTTAATTTCTCTCATGAGTGTCTTGTAGTTTTCAAAGTCTAGGTCTTTCACTTCCTTGGTTAGGTATATTCCTAGGTATTTTATTCTTTTTGATGTGATTGTGAATGGAATTGTTTTTCTGATTTTTCCCTCTGATAGTTTATTGTTAGTGTATAGGAATGAAACAGATTTCTTTGTATTAATTTTGTATCCTGCAACTTTGCTGAATTCAGATATTAAGTCTAGTAGTTTTGGAATGGAATCTTTAGGGTTTTTTATGTACTATATCATGTCATCTGCAAACAGTGACAGTTTAACTTCTTCCTTACCAATCTGGATGCACTTTATTTCTTTGTGTTGCTAATTGCTGTGTGGCAAGAACCTCCAGAACTATGTTGAATACAAGTAGAGAGAGGGAGCATCCCTGTCTTGTTCCGATCTTAAAGAAAGGCTTTCAACTTCTCACTGTTAAGTATGATGTGGGCTGTGGGTTTGTCATATATGGCCTTTATTATGTTGAGGTACTTTCCCTCTATACCCATTTTGTTGAGAGTTTTTATCATGAATGGATGTTGAATTTCGTCAAATGCTTTTTTGGCATCTATGGAGATGATCATTATGTGGTTTTTGTCCTTTTTGTTGATGTGGTGGATGATGTTGATGGATTTTCTACTATTGTACCATCCTTGCATCCCTGGAATAAATCCTACTTGATCGTAGTGGATGATTTTTTTGATATATTTTTGAATTTGGTTTGCTAATATTTTGTTGAGTATTTTTGCATCTGTGTTCATCAGGGATATTGGTCTGTAATTCTCTTTTTTTGTGGTATTAGAGTGATGCTGGCCTCTTAGACTGAGTTTGGAAGTATTCCCTCCTCTTCTACTTTTTGGGAAACTTTAAGGAGAATGGGTATTTTGTCTTCACTAAATGTTTGATAAAATTCAGCAGTGAAGCCATCTGGTCCAGGAGTTTTGTTCTTAGGTAGTTTTTTGATTACAAGTTCAATTTTGTTGCTTGTAATTGGTCTATTCAGATTTTCTGTTTTTTTCTGGGTCAGCCTTGGAAGGTTGTATTTTTCTAGAAAGTTGTCCATTTCTTCTAGGTTATCCAGTTTGTTAGCATATAATTTTTCATAGTATTCTCTAATAGTTCTTTGTATTTCTGTGGTGTCTGTGGTGATTTTTCCTTTCTCATTTCTGATTCTGTTTATGTGTGTAGACTCTCTTTTTCTTGATAAGTCTGGCTAGAGGTTTATCTATTTTATTTTCTCGAAGAACCAGCTCTTGCTTTCATTGATTCTTTCTATTGTTTTATTCTTCCTGATTTTATTTATTTCTGCTCTAATCTTTGTTATGTCCCTCCTTCTACTGACTTTAGGTCTCGTTTGTTCTTTTTCTAGTTTCCTTAATTGTGAGTTTAGACTGGTTATATGGGATTGTTCTTCTTTCCTGAGGTAGGCCTGTATTGCATTATACTTACCGGTGAGCACAGCCTTCACTGTGTCCCACAGATTTTGCGGTGTTGAATTATTGTTGTCATTTGTCTCCATATATTGCTTGATCTCTGTTTTTATTTGGTCATTGATCCATTGGTTATTTAGGAGCATGTTGTGATACCTCCATGTGTTTGTGGGATTTTTCATTTTCTTTGCGTAATTTATTTCTAGTTTCATACGTTTGCGGTCTGAGAAACTGGCTGGTACAATTTCAATCATTTTGAATTTACCAAGACTCTTTTTGTTGCCTAGCATATGATCTATTCTTGAAAATGTTCCATGTGCACTTGAGAAGAATGTGTATTCTGCTGCTTTTGGGTGTAGAGTTCTGTACATGTCTGTTAGGTCCATCTGTTCTAATATGTTCAGTGCCTCTGTTTCTTTACTTATTTTCTGTCTGGTTGATCTGTCCTTTGGAGAAGTGGAGTGTTGAAGTCTCCTAGAATGAATGCATTGCATTCTATTTCCCCTTTTAATTCTGTTAGTAGTTGTTTCACATTATGTAGGTGCTCCTGTGTTGGGTGTGTAGATATTTATAATGGTTATATCTTGTTGGATTGACCCCTTTATCATTATGTAATGTCGCTCTTTGTCTCTTGTGACTTTCTTTGTTTTGAAGTCTATTTTGTCTAATATAAGTACTGCAACTCCTACTTTTTCTCCCTATTAGTTGCATGAAATATCTGTTTTCATCCCTTCATTTTTAGTCTTTGGGTTTAAAGTGAGTCTCTTGTAGGCAGCATATAGATGGGTCTTGTTTTTTCATCCATTCATTGACTCTATGTCTTTTGATTGGTGCATTCAGACCATTTACATTTAGGGTGATTATCGATAGGTATGTACTTATTGCCACTGCAGGCTTTAGATTGTGGTTACCAAGGGTTCAGGGTTAACTTCCTTACTATCTAAGAGTCTAACTTAACTCACTTAATATGCTATTACAAACACAATCTAAAGGTTCTTTTTTTCTCCTCCTCCATTGTTTATATATTAGGAATCGTATTCTGTATTGTTTGTCTATCCCTTGATTGACTTTGGGGGTAGTTGATTTAATTTTGCATTTGCTTAGTAAATAACTTCTACTTTCTTTACTGTGGTTTTATTACCTCTGGTGACAACTATTAAACCTTAGGAACACTTCCATCTATATAGCAGTCCCTCCAAAATACACTGTGGAGATGGTTTGTGGGAGCTAAATTCTCTCAGCTTTTGGTTATGTGAAGATTGTTTAATCCCTCCTTCAAATTTAAATGATAATCTTGCCAGATGAAGTATTCTTGGTTTGAGGCCCTTCTGCTTCATTGCATTAAATATATCATGCCACTCCCTTCTGGCCTGTAAGGTTTCTGCTGAGAAGTCTGATGATAGCCTGAGGGGTTTTCCTTTGTGTGTGATCTTATTTCTCTCTCTGGCTGCTTTTAATAGTCTGTCCTTATCCTTGGTCTTTGCTATTTTAATTATTGTACGTCTTGGTGTTGTCTTCCTTGGGACCCTTGTGGGGGGAGATCTGTTTACCTCCATGGCCTGAGAGACTATATCCTTTCCAAGACTGGGGAAGTTTTCAGCAATTACCTCCTCAAAGACACTTTCTATCCCTTATTCTCTCTCTTCTTCTGGTATCCCTATAATACGAATATTGTTCCATTTGTATTGATCACACAGTTCTCTCAATATTCTTTCATTCTTAGAGATTCTTTTTTCTCTCTGTGCCTCAGCTTCTTTGTATTCCTCTTCTCTAATTTCTATTTCATTTATCATATCCTCCACTATATCTAATCTTCTTTTAAAACCTTTCATTGTGTTTCATTTCTGATATTGTGTTCTGTAGTGATTGGATCTCTGACCGGAATTCATTCCTGAGTTCTTGAATATTTTTCTGTACCTTCGTGAGCATGTTTATGATTTTTATTTTGAAATCTTTTTTGGGAAGATTCATGAGGTCGATTTCATTTGAGTCTTTCTTTGGTGTATTTATAATTTTGCTTTGAACCAGGTTCCTTTGACGTTTCCTATTTGTATGTGGGACTCTCTAGTGCCCAGAAGCTCTACTCTCTGGAGATCCTCAGCCCCTGGAGCAATGTCGGGGTTCACAGAGTAGTGGTGTTGGTGCTGGGGAGAGGAAAGAGCTGTTTCCTGCTTTCCAGCTGCTATGCCTCTCTCCACTGCCAGAACCAGTGGGCCGAGCACGCAGGTATAAGCCTCTATGCTTTGCGTTTTAGCTGCTGTAGGCAGGATTTCCCTCTGACTGGCCTAATGCCAGGGCAGGATTTGCCAGGTGCAGGCTGTCCAGGAGGAAGGCACAGCAGGCTGTGTATCATGGAGGGAGGCCTTGCAGCTCCGTAGTCACTCAGGGGGTTGGAGCGCCTGAAGATTGTGGAAGTTCCCAACCTGCTGGGCAGAGTGCACCTGGACAATTTTGTCTACCTGTCCTTTCTCCTGAGTAGTAAGCTCTGTGCAATCCTTGCCCCTTTAGCAGCCTTCTCGCTGTTAGGAGGTCTCTCAGACTGCCTGCCTTTCTTTTGTCCCACAGCAGCCAGATATGGATCCCTGCTTTCCACAAACGCCTAGAATCTCATTCTCTCCAAGTATTCTGCCTGTCTTAGTTTTCCAACCCCCCTAATCATGAGAGCACCATGAAATGTAGGTTTGTGCTCCCAGAGCACATCTCCAGAGCTAGGTGTTCAGCAGTCCCAGGCCTCCACTCCCTCCCTGCTCTGTTTCTCTCCCTCCCGCCTGTGAGCTGGAGTAGGGGAAGGGCTTTGGTCCTGCCTGGTCATGGCTTTAGTACGTTACCCTGTTTCATGCAGTTTATTCTTTCCTCCATGTGTATGCAGTGTGGCTCAGCCCTCTTTCCTGTTGCTCTTTCAGGAATAGTTGTATTAATTATATTTTCGTATTATATGCAGTTTTAGGAGGAAGCCTCTGTCTCACCTCTCACATTGCCATATTTCATCTCCAGCTATAGGGTTTCATTTTATCCCATTGCTAATAATGTCCACTTTCGTCACTTGATTAAAGTGGTATTATTTTATCCCTTTGTAATAGGTATTTGTAGGGTGTAATGTGAAACCTTGTAAATATTTTCCTCCTCATTAGAATTCCATTGAATCATTTTTTCATATACATCTGGTTCAGATAACCTGTTTTAAGATAGGGCAATTACCAGGGTGAGTCTTACCTAATCACATGTGCCCTTTAGAAGCAGAGAGTTTTCTGTGACTGATTCAAGAAGAAGCCAGGGATTTGAAACATAATTTAGCTTTTCTATAAAATGGGAATGATAATGTCTATCTCAGGATTGTTTAGAAGGTTGAATGAGTTAATACATATAGAGCACTTAGAATAGTTAAGACCTGGCACTCTGAAGGCCTCACTACTTGGTGAAATTCTTGTACATTAACATTAATGCAAATGTTCTCAGTTCTGATTTTTGTTCCTCTAATATTTCAGAAATAAAATGTTGGTATTGTTAAAAAGGCAGAACAGCTCAGAAATTATTTCTACTTGACCTTGGAATGTGTTTTTATATTTATACTTCAAAATGTGTGTTAGCTTTCTATTGCTCCATAACAAATTAGCATAAATTTAATTGCTTAAAACAACACTCATTTATCAGCTCACAGTTCTGTAGGTCAGAAATCTGGGCACTGTGTCGCCAATTTCTCTTTGGGATATCATAGGTTAAAATTAAAGTTTTGGCTGAACTATATTCTCATCTTGAGGTTCTGGGGAAAACCACTTCCAACTTCATTCAGATGGCTGGCAAAATTCAGTTCCTTTTGGTTATAAGAATGGTGTCTGAAGCTGTCTTACTCGTGTTCAGCTGAGAGCCTCAGGCCTGCTAGACGCCACTGACATCCTTTGCCACGTGGCCCTCTCCATCTGCAAGCCAGCAAAGTCCCGTGGAATCCTTCTGAAACTCCTCTCTCTGACTTCTGTGACCAGCCAGAGAACACTTTCTGCTTTTAAAGTGCTCTTTTGATCAGGTCAGACTTGTCTAATTATCTCTTTACTTTTATTTTCCCATAATAGTATAATCATTGGGGTGCTAATTGCATCTGTAAAATCCTTTCATAGTAGTACCTGAATTAGTTTTTGGTTGAATAATTGGGGGGAGGTATGTGTATACCATGGACTGGGACTGGGAGTCTTGAGGGCTGTCTTAGAATTCTCCCTACTATAATATATATGTATCAGGTAGTTTTCTAACAAATAATTTCAAATACAGTAATGAAGCCTTGCTGAAAATCTCAATGAGGAAGAGTTAGAAAAGCTTACAAAATTGCCTGCCCTATCTTGTGGCAAGCTAGTTGCTATTCATAATAGATTGTTGTCCTCTTAAAGTAATCCAAATTTTTCTTTGCAGTGTAAGGGAAGTCTCTCTGTTTCACCAGAATCCTGTTTTGATAACATGGTGTCCTTACTGGTTTAGAAGTGAATGCTCAGAGAATCTCACAAATCCATGGTTGTAAATTCAAGCAGTGGTCTATCTCTGTGTGCCTGTAGGCAATTATATTTTGCTTCTGTTCCCTCAGCTTACAAATGGGCATGTAATAAAAGTGAAGTTGTCAGGAAAAAAAGCGATAACAGGTGGCCATAATTACCTCTTGATAATTATGCTTCTTTTACTATTATGAGCATAAATATTTGCAGTGTGCATAGCAATTTCTTAATGAAGTTATGCCTCTTTTCCCTTCTTCCCTTTTCATTAATACAACTAGTTAAGAGTAAACAGTATACTTGAAAATTAAGGAGTGATGGAGAGATAAATGAGGGACTGTATAGTGGTAGTGAAAGTTCATATAAGAAAATCTTTAAAATTATTTGTTGGGGTTTGGAATTATTCTTGTAATTTTGTTAGCACCCTTTTTATGTTCCTCTGGATAGTTGGGAGGACAGTTTAAAATACCAGTGGGCTTAAATTTAGATTTTTCTATAAAATACAATACACGGAAGTGAGAATTTGCTTATATTTGGGATTAATATAGGTGAAATGGGCATAGTATCAGAGAGCATATTTCGATATTAATAACCAAACTTGTGAAAAGTTTTTTTGTATTAAGACAGAGATTCTGTTTGTAAAATCCCACTTGTTAATAAGACTAGGTTTTATAGATTTACTTTAATATAGAGATTGTATTTGGACAATTAAAATACTCATAGTTGTGTAGTTTTTATACACTCAGTAAGTTCTTGTGGAATGATGTGGGGAAAACACTAATTTATTAAACTGGAAAAATTGTCTCCCAAAATTATCTCACTGCCTTTTTACTATTTGTAAATGATCAATGATATATGTTAATGTTTGAACCAAAAAAAAAAGTATACTTTTATTTACCAAGTTGTTTACTAGTCACTACTAACATTATGACACCTTAGTGTTATTAACTAATGCTTAGATCTGAAAATCTGGAATGGTTAAGAAACTTGGCCTCTCTGTACTTAACATTAGCAGAATTTCAAAGATTTTTCTGCTCTAAACAGTTGCTTTTTGTGAAATAAAATAGGAAAAACTGTTTTAAGGTTTTGGTTCGTAGTTCTCTGTATAGTTACACATTATTCATTATGAAACACTTGAGACCAGATGAATAAATTACAGCAGCATGTTTTTAACAATTTGCTTAAACTTTCTTTCAGTAGAATTCAGTATTGATTCATGGACAACTGTAAAGTAATTATGATTAGTTAGTGCTTCTCAGACATTACAATGCATAGAATTCCTAGGGAGATTGTTAAGACATAGATTCCTGGACCTCATCCTCAGAACTGATCTAGTATGCCTGTGATAGTGCCAAGACATTGGAATTATTGTCTCAGCTAGTGCTGTCAATCACATTTGAGTTGTAGTGAACTAGATTATGTGTGAGAATGTTCAAACCTTGGCAAATAACAGGTTATCTCATTGAATGTTTTATGGTCCTTTGTGACCTAATTAGCGACCTAAGATTACAAATTATGCTTTGTTAAATTACTTTATATCTACAGGCTAATACATTAGGCAGGATTTGGCAAATTAAGGAATATTTTATATGTTGCTTTACTGTCATTATTCATATTTGCTGTTTTATTATAATCTATAGAAATATTTTGCTTGAACAATTGTATTGAAATAAAATTGCCTGAATTCTAACAAAAATTTTACTTGAAAAATAATTCCTAATTGTGGTAGTTAATTTTTTTCTCCCCTTCCCCCATTTATTTACAGGCAGTACTTAATTTTCCTAAGTATTGTGAACCTGTGGTAAAAGGAGAAGGTAACTATGTTATTTTACTTATTAATATTTCTTTTGAAAAAATTTCTGTAAAATCTAAATTATTGGAATTTTCTCCCCTTTGGGGTAGCCAGTGAACGTGATACTCGCAAACTCTGGAGAAATATTGAACCTCATTTGAAGAAAGCAATGCAGACTGTTTATCTCAGGGAAATATCAAGGTAATTTTCTGTTTAGTATGTGTGTTTTTATCTTTACTTGGGATATTTATGAAAGGATACATGTATACCTTCATATGGAAAAACTTTTGAAGTTTGAATCATTTATTATTATTTGTGGAAGGACAAATAACTTTTAACCAGTATTTTACACAATTTGAAATGGCACATATTTAACAATTGCTAATTTTTAAAAAGCAGTTACAGCGTTGATTTTTATATTTATGATAGGTATTTGAATGGTATAAAAATTTGATTATTAAATGTATAAACCAGGTCATTATCTTCATTTGTCTATTACTAGAATTTCATAGTAATGAAACTTCTCTAGAGACATGTGGCACATAGTGTAGTGAGAAGAACAGGGCTTTTATTTCTAGCTCTGCCATTTTCTTCACTCTGTAGTCTTAGCAAGTCACCTAAAACTTCTAGGCCTTGGCTTCCTTCTCCTAACAAACCTTAGAAGATTTAAATAATATATGTGAAAATGATTGTGATAAAGTGGTTAAGCCTATTTTACAAAGTAATACAGGAAATCAGAACATCAGTGCTATCTGCTTTTCTCACTTTGTAGTCACTTTTGTTATTTTTCTCTCACAAATACCTTATTTTATAACTACTTTTCTTTATAACTTTGCTTTTGATGAAACTATTAATTCAGGTAAAAATTTAATAGGTTTTGAATAAGTAGAAACATTGCAGAGGTACTATTTTTTCTCTTTCTGGTAATAAAAGGCATTTGAAGAGGATTTTTGGAAGTCACAGAATAGAAAAGCTTGTAATCTGCTCTTTTAAAGATAGAAAAATTTGGGTGCTTGTTAATATGACTCTTCAAAAATAAAGGACTTATAGTTCCCCATAAGATAATGATGGCCAGCTAAATCTTCTCTCTGCAAGAACAATGAGAGCAAATAAAATCAATCATAACCCTTGCCTGCCATACAATTAGAAGTCTATAAAGTTGACTTACACACTTCAAGTTATATGTGAATAGTGAAGTAAACAATCGAAGCCAGCAGAGCCAGCTCTGTAGCTCATGCTGAAATGAAAAGTTAAGCAAAGACTGCAAGGAAAAGAGATGATGGTGAAGGCAGGGGGTAAGGTTGACTAGTAGTGGTGAAATATATATGAAATCATCTCCAGAAAGAGAAAGTCCAACCCTGAGTGGGAAAATATTGAGAATAAATGAGACCTGAAGGATTAGAGCTCTGGATACTGGAGAATCCAAAGTAAATGTTGTAAGAATATATAGGACAAGATTTAGCATGGTAGTCTTGGGAAAGTACAGTTTCTGAGTGAATGTAGGGAGGTGATTTGGAAGGACATGGCATCCCCTGGGGGTTGTAGTGAAGACAGAAGCAAGGGGTAGAAATTAAAAATAACGCCCCACCACCATCAAACAAAAAGAGAATGGCAAAAGCAGAAAATCAGCCAATCCCTCCCCATCACAATGGCAAGTATATATTAAAGGAATTGCACTTGATTATTACAGAAAAAGCATTTTAGAATTAGGTCTAACAAATGGACCCAAACCTTTATTCCTGCATTCACAGAATCATATTTGTTGATCCAGACAAACATTGGGCATTCAAAATGAAGACAAAACAATATAGAAAAGCCATAAAAAAGTATTCTAAGGAGAAACAGAAAATGTGAATAAAAGCACTTTAGCTAATGAAAATTATTCCTTCCCATCCAAAATAAAGAAGAGGAAGATTAACACAATTCTCCAACCTGATTTATATTTTAAACAAACATTTTCAGATATGAAAAATACCTTTAAATAGAAATTCAACTCAGAATAAATGGACAAAGAGCAGGAGGACATGAAACAAAAATTGACCAAACTTAGGAGTGGAATTCAAGCAAAAGTAATCATCTCAATAATGACAATAAAATTGTAAAATAGCCAAGGAAGGGTAGATTCAACAGAATATAGTAAAGGATATCAAGAAGAGGACTAAAATAAGTAAGAGGTCCAAACTAAATAGATAAAAATAATCAAGTAGAATGTAATAAATGGGACAGGCAAAGAAGGTTGAATATATGTATAATTAGAGTTCCCAAAGAACAAATAGAAAACTGGGTTTGAATCAAGATCTAAAACTATAATCCAAGAAAAACTTCCCAGAAGTAAAAGATCTCGCTTTACCTGTTAAAGGGTTCATCTTTCCTTTGACCCAGAATGTTGATTCTGAGACTCTCCTAGTCTATGCTTTGTAACAAATTAGTAGTTTAACATAATACACCCTTACCTTACATTTATAGATGTCAGAAATCTAATATGCCTGCACAGGGCTGGATTCCTTCTGGAGGCTTTTGGGGAGGATCTGTTTCTTTGCCTTTTCCCTTGGCTTTGTGTTTCTTCCTCCACCTTCAAAGCCAGCAATGTATCATTTTCTCTTTTCCCTGACCACCTGTCTTGTTCTTAGAAGAATCCTTCTGATTAGATTGATCCTACCCACATTATCCAGAGTAAGCTCCCTATCTCAAGATCCTTAATTCAGTTACATCTGCAAAGTCTCTCTTACCATGTAAGTTACAGTCACAGCTTCCAGAGCTTCAGGCATGGGCATCTTTAGGGGACTGTCACTCAGTTTGTTGCAGAGAGTTTCTTGTACTTTAGCATTAAAAATTAAATTCAAAAAAATATCTGAGTTTCCAGGCAAAAAGATAAATCACTTTCAAAGGAAAGTGAATCTGTAATAAAAAAGACAAGTGGACACCGCTTTCAAGAAACTCAAGGAGAAAGGAAGTGTAAGGCAAAGAATTTTATATCAAGTATCAGGGCTCTAGGAACAGTTTTAAACATGTAAGAACTCAGGGAACACTACATTCACAGAACA
The DNA here is from genome assembly GCA_032199065.1 of Smutsia gigantea. Lineage (NCBI taxonomy): Eukaryota > Metazoa > Chordata > Mammalia > Pholidota > Manidae > Smutsia > Smutsia gigantea. Next base: position 29,883 of record JAVSCE010021399.1, on the reverse strand, counting down.
TTTCCGAAGAGTCTTCTAGTGACAACATTGGTGCAAGAGATGACTAGGGAAATTTTGGCAAAAGGATTGATAAGCACTGAATTTAATTAATTTTAGCTCAGAACTAAAATAAAAATGGGGAAAAGGGTAGAAAAATACTGTGTAAATATTACATGTTCAGACATGGTAGGAATAACACAGTTAAAAACTTAATAAATTGTAAGAGAGAAGAGAGGGGAAAGTAGAACAAACTCATTGATTATACAGTTAAAAGATGGGTGTCAATGATTTAGAAGCTAAAACTATTTTTTTAAGTATATGACTCATATCCTTTCTTAGCCCATTCACCCACCCCTTAATTATATAATTTTTGGCTTGTCCTCTTGTATCTTTTTAAAAAAATATGCATATATTTTTGTATATGCAAAGACATCTTCCTTTTGCAATTAATATATAATCTGTAACATGTTTCTTTCATAAAAGACATAGAACAAAGAAATAAGCATTGCTAATCTGATGCCTTTGTTGAGGCATTCTGAAAACCTTTGTTTCTAATGAGTGAATTGCTAGATTTCTGTATGTGTTTTTCTTTTTTGAAAAAAAATTTTTGGTAGTTAAGGCAGTTTACATTTTTGTCCCAACTAGTTACCTTTATAGTCATGAAATTTATAATGCCCATACATGCCTTTTTTCTTGCAATGTCTCATGAAGGATTAGTGAGACTTTCCAATAGTATTATGGAGAAATGACATTGTAAGCCCTGGTGATAATCCAGTCCATTTGAAAGTGTTCAAATCGCTTCAAGGTAAATGACTCATCCGTTTTGTTTCCTCAGTCCCCCTGAATCCCATTCACTGACATATAATAAAATTAACTAAGTCAAAAAATAATAGTCATATATTTCTTATTTCCTGAAATTTAAGAATTGAGATAAGCAGAATAAGGAAAAAAAAAAGTCCTAGACGGCTGGATCCTGACTCAGCAAGCTGTTTGGAATACGTGTTGTTTTTATAGCTTTAATGAGCAGTTTGGATGAATTATGAAAAAGACTCCAACCTGCTCCCTGATTTGTCTTAAAATTCTAGCCTATTCAACATCAATTAATATAACTAACATGACTCTGAATCACCTCTGGACATTGCTAGTTTATATATATTTATTTAGAACATGGACAGACTTTTTAGTCAGATCTCAGTTGAAACTCAGTTTTCACCATTTAGGATATTTGCAGCCTTAGTCAAATTAGTTAAATTCTCTGACTCTCAGTTTTGTCTTTTGTAAAAAAAGAAAAATGATACTATCTATAAGTTCATGAGGATTAAATGGGATATGTTAAGGGCTGGGTTTACAAAACATTAGTATTAGTCTCCTCTCTTCCCTTTAAAGATGGTCAATTTTCCCTTTGTTATCCTTTGAGAGTTTAACAATATTAAATAGGTAATTGCTGTATAAGAAAATTTTACCAATTTAAACTATCATGAAGTGTAGTAATAACATTGTAACTGATAAAATTTTTATTTGCTTTAGTAAGAAAGAATGAATGTAAAAATACCTTATAATCTGTGAACCACTATTCAACTATAAGGTGGAGGAAATGATCTATTTTGAAAATTAGCTTATTGGACTAGGTCTGCTCTCCACTTAGGCTGCCGGTAGCCTATCACAATTTCCCATTTTACTGCTTTTAAGCATACCTGGGTGAAACTGAGGGTTCAGTTCCAGACCACAGCAATTAAGTGAATCTCGCAATAAAGCAAATCAAATGAATTTTTTGATTTGCCAGTGTGTATAAAAATATGTTTATATTTTATTGAGGTCTGTTAAGTATGCAGTAGCATTATGTCTATATATATATATATATATATATATATATATATACTTTAAAAATACTTTATTGTTAAAAATATTAAGCGTCATCTCAGCTTTCAGCTAACTGAAATCTTTTAAGCAGTGTAGGGTCTTGCCTCGATGTTGAAAGCTGCTGACTGATCAGAATGCTGGTTGCTGAAGGTGGGGTAACTGGCAATCTCTTAAAATAAGACAACAAAGTTTGCCATATCACTTGACTTTTCCTTTCATGAATAATTTCTCTGTAGCATGTGATGCTGTTCGAAAGCATTTTACCTACAGTAAAACTTTTTTCAAAATTGGAGTCAATGTTCTCAAACTCTGCCACTACTTTATCAACATAAACTTAGTTGCTTTCATTTATTTCACTTAGTTGACATCATTTCAACAGTCTTCACAGCATCTTCACCAGCAATAGATTCCACCTCAAGAAACTTCTTTCTTTACTCATCTACAAGAAGCAACCCCTTCATGAAATTTTTACGATGAGATTGCAGCAATTCAGTCACATCTTCAGGCTCCACTTCTAGTTCTCTTCCTGTTCATCACTTCTGTAGGTACTTCCTTCACTGAAGTCTCGAACCCCTCCAAGTCATCCATGAAGGCTGAAATCAACTTCCTACGAATTCCTGCTAATGTTTATATTTTGACCTCTTCCTATGAATCACACATATTTCTAATAGCATCTGGAATGATGAATCCTTCCCAGAAGGTTTTCAATTTCCTTTGCCCAGATCCATCAGAGGAATCACTATCTATAGCAGGTGTAGCCTTACAAAATGTATTTCTCAAGTAAAATTTGAAATTCAAAGTGACTCCTAGATATATGGGCTGCAAAATGGTTGTGTTAGGAGGCATGAAAACAGCATTCATCTCATTGTACATCTCCATAAGTGTTCTTGATTGAGCAGGTGCATTGTTGAGCAATTATATTTTGAAAGGAACTTTTTTTCCTTAGAAGTAGGTCTCAACAGTGAGCTTAAAGTATATTCAGTGGGCTTAAAAATTACAACCATGTTGTAATCAGATGTACTGTTATCCAGGCTTTGTTGTCCCATTTATAGAGCCAGACAGAATACATTTAGCATAATTCTTAAGGGCCCTCAGATATTCAGAATGGTAAGTGAGCATTGGCTTCAACTTAAAGTCAGCTGCTACATTAGCCCCTAACAAGAAAATCGGTCTTTTGAAGCTTTGAAGCCAGGCATTGACTTCTCGTCTCTAGCTGTGAAAGTCCTGATGGCTGCTGCTTCTACTAGAAGGCTGTTTCATCTGCATTGAAAATCTGTTGTGTAGTGTAGCCACCTTGTTTAATTAACTTGTATAATTTGCTTGTATAACTGTATAATTTGCTGCAGCTTCTACATTAGCACTTGCTGGTTCACCTTGCATTTTTATGTTCTGGAGACAGCTTTTATCCTTCAACTCATGAGCCAATTTCTGCCAGCCTTCAGGTTTTCTTCTGCAGCTTCCCCACCTCTCAGCCTTCATAGAATTGAAGAGTTAGGGTCTTGCTCTGGATAGGGCTTTGCTTAAGGGAATATTTTGGCTGCTTCGATCTTCTATCCAGACCACTAAAACTTACTCCACATCAATAATAAGGCTGTTTTGATTTCTTACTGTCCACTTGTTCCCTGGAGTAGCACTTTTAATTTCCTTAAATAACTTTTTCTTTGCATTATCAGCTTGGCTAACTGGTGCAAGGGGCCTATCTTTTGGCCTTTCTCGGCTTTTGGCATGCCTTCCTCACTAACCTTAATCACTTCATAGTGTTTGATTTAAATTGAGAGATGTGTGGCTTCTTTTTACTTGAACACTTACAGACCATTGTAGGGTTGTTAATTGACCTAATTTGAATATTGTTGTGTCTCAGGGAATAGGGAGGCCTGAGGAGACAGACAGAGATGGAGGAATGGTTGGTCGATGGAACAGTTATAACACACATTTAAGTTCAACATTTCGCATGGGCCCAGTTCATGGTACCCCAAAACAATTACAGTAGAAACATTGAAGATCGCTGATCACAGATCACCATAAGAAATACAATAATAAAAAGTTTAAAACATTGTGAGAAATACCAAAATGAAGTAATCAAATGCTGTTGGAAAAATGGTACTGATAGAGACTTGCTCAGTGTGGGGTTGCCATAGACCTTTACTTTGTAAAAAAAAAAGTAGTATCTGTGAAGCACAGTAAAACAAGGTATGCTTGTATTTCCAGAATTTTCAGCTCTACTTATAGATATAAAATAAATAGACCATTTTATTTTGGGTGGTTAATTGTTCTGCTCTGGCATTTATTTTTAAATTAGTATTTTAAGAGCTGTGTTAAGAGAATTTCAGCATCAAACTGCCTTATTTTTTGATGAGAAGGTTGATTTATTCAAGATCATATAGCTAAGACTTTTGTCTCCCAGGGCAGTCTTCGTACTGGACTATAGTGTTTTTCCTTATGAATTTGATTTGTCATATCATATTCTTAATAATATTTGAGGCTCTTTAATAGTTTTAATTGTAGGTAAGATCAGAGTGGGGTAGTGTAAATAGCATGACCTCGGTAGGCATTCTACAGAAATTCAGCTCTGAGCTCCACTACTGATTGGGTGTTTTTAGGCACCTTCACCTGTGGGCCTCAGTTTTCTGATTCAGTAATACTGATTTTAAGAGATTGTTAAGGAGTTTAGAAATAGTGTATAAAAATGGTATCTTAATATAGTAACTGGAACATTGGGAGTTTTATTATGGTAGATGATACTACATTTTGATAGTGTTACAATTATGATCAGAAAAAAATTTTTTTAATTACCATTGGGTATTATTGATATATAAATTTATATTCTAGAATACACTGATTTTGTAGATGTACAAACATGTATACTTCATGTATATAATTCTTGTATTGACTTTTATCATTAAGAAATTGACTTTTATCATTAAATCAAAATTTTAGTTTTTCTAGGACTGTTTTAAGTACAGTATATTGATTTCATGTATTTTCAGTTAATTATTGCTCTTCTCTTTTCTTTCAGTTCACAGTGGGAAAAGCTACAGAAAGATGACACAGATCCAGGACAGCTGAAAGGTAACAAAGAAGTACTGAGACAGTTGCCAGAGACACTTCTTTAACCGATTACTAATAATCAAGATACTATAAAGTTAATACTAAAGGTAGCGTTAGTCTAAATGTGTTACAAAAGACAGTTTACTAAGCGAAGCTCAGTTTTCTACTTTCTCAATGTTGGATTATATCATGTGAGAATAAAACAATTTGTTTTTCTTTAAATGCTTTAGTTAAAACAAACAAGTATATGACACAATTTTCTCTCAGTATGTGCGTTTCGTGAGTTGTATAGAATAAAATCCAGTGTATATTAACCCAGTTTGGGAGATGCATTTCAGCTGGTTATGTTTTAAAAGCTTTGTACTTTTGCTTTCTTTAAAGAAACTATTACTTTGGATTTATTCTGCTAGAACAATTTTTACTTTAAAAAAATGAGTCTCTAAAATATTCTTATTTTAAAAAATCAGTAGCTAGCAATTAGGGGACATGATGTAAAATGGAGTGGTTGACATTTTGTTTTGGTTTCTAAATGCTTGAGATGCTATACAAGTGATTTTCAGTTTTGTATTGTAATGGAAAGAAATAGATGCTAAAGTTAGAATATTTGCGATAATTGGTCTGTGCTACTCCTTAATGGTGTGACCTTGAACCAACTCAGTGTCTTCATTTAAAATGGGAAAAATAATCTAGCTGTAAGTTACTGCAAAGAGTCAGAAATGTTTAAGTAAAGCACAGTGTCTGACACATATTAGATATCCAGTAAATAGCAATTTCTTCCTCCCTTCCCATAAGTATCAATGCTGCTTGATTGGCTCCATTGTTTTATTTATCCATTCAATTATTTCCTTTGTGCAAGGCAGTGCAGAGATAAAAAAAAAAATTAGATGCTTCTTCAGTGAACAGTATAGCTTGGTAAGAAATATAATTTATGGATAATTAACTGTTAATGTAAGGTATAAAGTAATGTGGGCCATAGTGCAATACACAAAGGAATTTATAGTAAAAACAGATTTTTAAATTTTGGGACAGGGAAGTTTTAATGTATAGTGTAGCTTTGAAGGGCTGCTTCAGTAGGATTTAGACTTCAGAATTGGAGAAGTCAATAAGAATAGAATAAGCAAAGCTTATCAGTAGTGTCCACCACCACCGACCTCTTTCTGGCACTTGAAACTCATTGTGTAGGTCTTTTTGACTAAAGAATACCATATTGGAAGTCAAAAGATAAGGGAGAAAAGATAAAAGAGATACTTAAAATCTAATGGTAACTTATTAAAACCTTCATAAAAGTTTTTTGCCATGTAGGTCTCTCAGCATATACTCATGTGGAACTTCCATATTATTCTAAGTTTATTTTAATTGCTGCATACCTTGCTTCATACAATCCAGCAAGAACTGATAAGAGGTTCTTCCTTAAGGTAATAATTACATCTTTTCACTTGTATGAGAGATGGGGATAATTTTAAAGGTGCTAACTCCTTTATTCTAAAGCTCTTAAAGTAGTGTCATGTACTCTATACATCGTTATCCAGAACATTCAGGAGCTTCTGCATGTACATTAGTTGGAGAAATCCTATTTTAGAATTGTTTTCTTTCTGAAACAAATAATATGCAGTTTGATTTATTATTAAATGGATTTTTAATCAATTTTTTTTTTTTGCTTCTCTCCCCACTAGTCTTTAGTTTCATAAGGTCAAGGACCATATCTATTTTTCCCCTCTGTTGAATCCCAAGTGCTCAGCCAAATGCTCTCCATCAGTGTTTTTTATGTGAATTGACAATGACTTTAAGGGATGATTAAAAGCTCATTTATCTTAGTAATTTTTGTCTTTATAGAAATAAAGATGCTGTAATAAATCAATATAATGTTTTTTTTAATGAAGTATCACTTTTATTTAAAAACCTCTTTACAAGCTTGGACAGGTAATCTTGTATATGTTGAAATCTAAGTGAAATTACCCTAAAATATATTGCTATTTTAAGGTGATATTTTAGGTGCTAAGGAAAATAAAATAAAAAGCCCTAAAATACATAAATTAGCATCATGTGTGCCATGTTTTAAACAAATTATGTTTTCTGTTTTTGTAGAAGACTTTTTTTTAATCTTGGAAACTATTTTCCTTAATTGCAGCATCATGGGAAAATCAAGAAAACCAACTTTCTAAAGAAACATGAGAAGGTATTTACATTTTAATTTCTCTAATGGGAAAAACTCAGGAATTTAGTATACTGTTGGAAGTGGAAATAGCATGCTTTATTATTAGTCACTTGGACATAAGAAGTTATATTGATATGCACCATAATTACACTGTAGTAGTATTTTGTTATGTTGAATACAGTGATTGAAGGTGCATTCAGGTGAGCTTATTCTAGAGTTGACAAGTTTTTTTTTCTAGTGAATTAATAGATGAAAAGGATCATCGTGGAATTTTTAATTAAACACAGACGGTTTTCCACTTTTCCCCTTTGAAACCCATAGGAAAATGACAGTGCAGAAATAAAAATGAACAGATAAGGACTAAGCAGATGATACATATATTGCACAAAATTTGAATTGCACAATTGGTAGATACACAGGTGAACACAGGTGATGGAGCAGGCCAGGGAAAGCTGAAACCTAAGCCAAAAGCAAGCTGATTTGATCTGAGAAATCTGGAAAAGCTTTTGAGACGCACTAAGTACCTTTGAAGATAGGGGTGTGGGGAAGATTGAAATTGGTGAGAGGAGCAGTTGGACTCTTGAGATCACTCGTTTCACATCTAAGCCGCTCCTGCTTCTCTTGACAGAGAGTGGCGATGTTTGAAGTACAAACTGCACGATGAAAACAGTTTTGTTTCTTACTCTCATTCTTAAAAGCAGTTCTACTCAGCATACACTTCTAAACTGATAGTGTTTTCTCATGACTTTAGAGACATTGTTTTACTGTCTCCTGGCTTTATTGTTGCTGCTAAAAAATCTATTAGCCTGTTACTCCTTTTAATTAACCTGTGTTTTCTGTAACTGCTTTTAAGTTTTCCTCTCCTTTGGTGTTTTTACGATTTCACTGTGTTGTACCTGGGGTTAAATTTCTTTTTACTTGGGCTTAGTTTTGCTCCCTGAATTTAAATAATGATGCCTTACTTAGTTCTGATAAATTCTCAGTCATTAACCTTTTAAATCATGCCTCTCCTCTATTCTCTCTAACATGTCTTCCTGAGACACCGATTAGGCATTAATTAGACCTACTCACTTTGTTCTTTTTGTCTCAAGTCCTTTCATCCTTCCTTACCTTTGGTCTCTGCATGTTCTATTCTGGTTAATTTCATCACTTCTGTGTTGTGATTTTCTCTTCAGCTTTGTCTATTCTATTTACATCAGCTTTGTAATTTCATTATCTTATTTGTAATTTTTAGAAGTTTTATTGGTTCATTTCAAGTCTAGTTACCTTTGTATTTTTCCTGTCATATTTTTCTTTAATGTCAAACTACCTGTATTATATTTTTTATTTTATATTCCAGTTTTAGAAATCCTTATTCCACATTTTTTATTTTTGTTGACTCAACCATATAATGCTTTATTCCTGAGCATTTTACTATTTTTAGTTGTTGGCTGAATCTTGGGAATTTTTGAGGCCTGAATTGTGTTCCTTTAGAAAGGTTTTATTTCTATGCAGGCATTTATGAAAACCAGTAACCTAGAATCATTTGAAATCCAATTCTCAACCTGGGGGTTTTCAGACCACAGAGCTGTTATCAATTCTGCCCCTACATCAGCATTAGTCCTAGCTTCTAGTTAAAATTCTCAAGGAAAACTTTTTTCCTCCATGCAGAGCCAGAGTTTGGCAGGGAAATTTCCTTAGAAATACATTTGCTTGGGATAGAAAGATATTTCTAGTGTTCCTTTTCACTGAGACATCTCTGTTTAGGCTTCCCACTCTAGGCAGATTGTTGATTTTGTAACTTCTCTCTTCTGTGTGTAGCTGTTTTGGGTCATGAAAGATTGGTGGGGTAGAGTATTTATAGCTGGAGTGGATATGTGGCACATCTAACACTTGAGTGGACGCTCAAGAATGGTGAGGGTTGGATGTGCAAAGATGGGAGAAGAGAACATTCCAGTTGCAGAAGTAACTGGAGCCAAGAAGCAGAGGTGAGAAAGCATAGAGCATATTCAAAAAATAGTGAAATACAGTGACTGGAGTGTACAGTGAGTTTCAACGAAAAGTCATCTGAGACAAGATTGTGGAGGAATTTCCTCACTCACCAATTCTTTAAGGGAAGGAAGCCCATCTTTGCACCTCTGTATCTTAGCACTTGGTTGTATTTGATGGGTGTTTACTAATGAATAAACTGAATAAATGAATGAGAAAAATCAAAGAATGAATATAAAGCTAAGAATTTTATCCTTGTTTATAGACAGAAAAACCTGAGAATTTTGAGGAGGGATGTATGAGTAATGATGACTAGTGAGGACTGTGGGAGCTGGCACTTCAGACCTTCCTTGTGGTGTGAGTGGATTTGTACAAGCCCAGGAGAAGGACAGTCTTGACAGAGGGAACTGTATGAGCAAAGATGATGAAGATATCTCTAGTTGTAGATGAACTGTAGTTCTTTTGGTGTTATTCTTACAGATTTGACTTACAGTCGTGTTTTTTTGTCTTTGGTTCATTGGAGCTGAACTGAAAGCTCCCTCTGTACATTTACTAGTTTCTTTATATTTTTGTCCCTTCTCTTCCTGAAAGCTTGATTGAGTGCTTACTTTATGCCAAGCACTCTGCTAGATGCTACAGTATAGTGGAGAACAAAATAGCCATTGTCTCTGCTATCATGACATTCTCAATTTAATTTGGGTGTCAAACATTAAAAAGCAGACCCAATGAGTAATTATCATAACAGTTATTTTAAATCTGTTATATATCTGCAATTATATAATTCTTTGTGTATCCTCAGTCAACACTGATTTTTTTAGGATTTTACTTTTTAATTCAGTTAATGCATGTAGGTGGTACCAGATTACTTAGTAATTAGTTAATGTTGAGAAACAACAGTCTTTCCTGAGCTATAGTTCCATTCCCCACAGGAAACTTATTTTGTTTCTAGTTTTAGGTTTTTTTGGTATAAATACCCATAACTGTAAGTTTTATATTAGTATCTCTATTTTTCTTGATTTAACTTGATGGTAATTTTGATTCCATTTTACCTCCTCAAAAATTTATTTTATTGGTTTCCTTTTTTGATTCTTTCTTTTATTCTTATGGGCCTTTATTCCCTAATGAGCTGTAGTGGATCTAGTGAGGTATTTCTCAGACTTTGCCTTCCTTTCTAGATGGGAAGCCAGTTTGCATTTGTAGCACACAAAATCAGTTCAGTGAAGAAGATAAATATCATATGTCCTACATTCTAATTTTAAACTGGAAATGTGTTCTCTAATCACAAAATTTAAAAAGTGAAAATCAGAAAAAAAGTATCAGCAGCTTTCACAATGTGATTCTCAAGTCGAATTGCCTCCCTTATTCCCAACACTTCAGGGATTTAGGTAATTTTTACTAACCTCAAGTCACTTCTAAGTGTTAATGAGAACAGGGACACCAATTCCATTTAGATATGTCAACATTTATTTTTTTATTTGTTTCCTCTAACACCATTCTTTCATTATCTATTCACCTATTCATTTATCTAATAATCCTGTGTTGGGGGTAAAAAAGTGAATAAACCATTTCCTGTTTTCAAGGCATTTGTCTAGAAAAGAAAAAATAAACAAAAGTATATCATGAAGATAATAGTAAAAGCTATTGAGCACCTCACCTATGAGCCAAACACTGTTAAGCTCTGCGTGTGATCTTATTTAATTCTCACAATGACATAATGAATGTGGTGACTATCATTATCCTCATTTTCTAGATAGGAAACTGAGTATTAGAAATTCAGTAACTTGCCCAAAGTTACATAGTTAATATAGTAGAACCAACATCCACTTCCAAGTCTTTCTGACTCCAGAGCACACCATGATGTGAACCACTGTTCTTGAGTTCATATAACTGACAAATTACTAGTATCTAGAATTTTTAAAGACTACAAAACAATAAGAAAAAGGCAAAAGTCCAGTAGATAAGTGGGTAAATTATACAGATAGGAACTTAAATGTCTAACAAACATGACTTGACTATCAACCTCATTCTCTAATGAGAGAAATGCAACTTTAAAAAACAGATTTTATTTCACCATCTCAGATGGGCAAAACCAAAAAAAAGTCTGATGATTCCTAGTGTTGTGATAATGTAGAGGAATAAGAGCTTGCGCATTCTGTAGGTTGGTGATGTCTATATGTAAAATGTTATGTTGGTCAAGATAGGCTGAGCTGTGTTGTGGTAAAAACTAAAACCCTGAACTCTCAGTGCCTTAACATACCAAAGGTTTATATATTGCTCCCAACACAATTGAATATGAATTGGGGACCCTCTTTCATCTTATAGTGATGTCAGGGGAAACATAGTGGCCTCCAGAGTTGCCACCAATGGGAAGAAGACTAAACGAGCCAGTGGTTTGGAAGGCCAGGCCTGGAAGTAGGTTATGTCACTTTCATCCATATTCCATTGGCTAGAACTCAAGTAGGTGGCCTCCATCTAACTGCAGTAGAGACTGAGAAATGTAGTCTTCCTGCGTGCTCAAGAAGAGACTTGGTAAACATACAGCATGGTCTCTACCCTGTACTTTAATTTAGCAATTCCACTTAGGCTCACACATGTGCACAAGGAAAAATGTACAGGATTGTCCATTACTGTCTTCTTTGTGATGCATTATAGTGATGAAATTTTTTTTGCTATTATTAATATACAGTTACATGAGCAACATTATGGTTACTAGACCCCCCCCCTATTATCAAGTCCCCACCACATATCCCATTGCAGTCACTATCAGCGTAGTAGGATGTTATAGAATCACTACTTGTCTTCTCTGTGTTATACTGCCTTCACCGTGTCCCCCCACCCAACACCCACCCCCGCTATATTATGTGTGCTAATTGTAATAGCCCATTTTCCCCCTTATCCCTCCCTTCCCATCCATCTTCGCCAGTTCCTTTCCCTTTGGTAACTATTAGTCCAATCTTGGGTTCTGTGAGTATGTTGCTGTTTTGTTCCTTCAGTTTTTTCTTTGTTCTTATACTCTACAGATTAGTGAAATCATTTGATACTTGTCTTTCTCCACCTGGCTTAATTCACTGAGCATAATAGCCTCTAGCGCCATCCATATGTTGCAAATGGTAGGATTTGTTTTCTTCTTACGGCTGAATAATATTCCATTGTGTATATGTACCACATCTTCTTTATCCATTCATCTACTAATGGACACTTAGGTTGCTTCCATTTCTTGAGTAGTGCTGCGATAAACATAGGGGTGCATATGTCTTTTTCAAACTGGGCTGCTACATTCTTAGGGTAAATTCCTAGGAGTGGAATTCGTGGGTCAAATGGTATTTCTATTTTGAGTTTTTTGAGGAACCTCCATACTGCTTTCCACAACGGTTGAACTAATTTACATTCCCACCAGCAGTGTAGGAGGGTTCTCCTTTCTCCACACCCTCGCCAACATTTGTTGTTGTTTGTGTTTTGGATGGCAGCCATCCTACCTGGTGTGAGGTGATATCTCATTGTGGTTTTAATTTGCATTTCTCTGATGACTAGTGATGAGGTGCATCTTTCCATGTGCCTGTTGGCCATCTGAATTTCTTCTTTGGAGAAGTGTCTGTTCAGCTCCTCTGCCCATTTTTTAATTGGTTTATTTGCTTATTATTTGTTGAGGTGCCTGAGCTCTTTATATAATTTGGATGTCAACCCTTATTGGATATGTCATTTATGAATATATTCTCCCATACTGTAGGATGCCTTTTTTTTCTACTGATGGTATCGTTTGCTATACAGAAGCTTTTTAGTTTGATATAGTCCCATTTGTTCATTTTTGCTTTTGTTTTCCTTGCCCGGGGAGATATGTTCATGAAGAAGTTGCTCATGTTTATGTCCAAGAGATTTTTGCCTATGTTTTTTTCTAAGAGTTTTATGGTTTCATGAATTGCATTCAGGTCTTTGATCCATTTTGAGTTTACTTTGGTGTATGGGGTTAGACAGTAATCCAGTTTCATTCTCTTGCATATAGCTGTCCAGTTTTGCCAGCACCAGCTGTTGAAGAGGCTGTCATTTCCCCACTATATATCCATGGCTCCTTTATCATATATTAATTGACCATACACGCTTGGGTTTATATCTCGGTTCTCTATTTTGTTCCAGTGGTCTATGGGTCTCTTCTTGTGCCAGTACCAAACTGTCTTGATTACTGTAGGTTTATAGTAGAGCTTGAAGTCAGGGAGTATAATTCCCCCCGCTTTATTCTTCCTTCTCAGGATTGCTTTGGCTATTCGGGGTCTTTTGTCATTCCATATGAATTTTAGAACTATTTGCTCTAATTCATTGAAGAATGCTGTAGGTATTTTGATAGGGATTGCATTGAATCTGTGGATTGCTTTAGGCAGGATGGCCTTTTGACAATATTAATTCTTCCTAACCAAGAGCAGGGGATGGATTTCCATTTATTAGTGTCCTATTTAATTTCTCTTAAGAGTGTCTTATAGTTTTCAGGGTATAGGTCTTTCACTTCCTTGGTTAGTATTATTCCTAGGGATTTTATTCTTTTTGATGTGATTGTGAATTGAATTGTTTTCCTGATTTCTCTTTCTGCTCGTTTATCGTTAGTGTATAGGAATGCAACAGATTTCTGCGTTTTAATATTGTATCCTGCAACTTTTCTGAATTCAGATATTAGATCTAGTAGTTTTGGAGTGGATTCTTTAGGGTTTTTTATGTACTGTATCATGTCATCTGCAAACAGGGACAGTTTGACTTCTTCCTTGCCATTCTGAATGCCTTTTATTTCTTTGTGTTGTCTGATTGCTGTGGCTAGGACCTCCAGAACTATGTTGAATACAAGTGGGAGAGTGGGCATCCTTGTCTTGTTCCCAATCTTAAAGGAAAAGCTGTCAGCTTCTCGCTGTTAAGTATAATGTTGGCTGTGGGTTTGTCATATATGGCCTTTATGATGTTGAGGTACTTGCCCTCTATACCCATTTTGTTGAGAGTTTTCGTCATGAATGGATGTTGAATTTTGTCGAATGCTTTTTCAGCAACCATGGAGATGATCATGTGCTTTTTGTCCTTCTTTTTGTTGATGTAGTGGATGATGTTGATGGATTTTCGAATGTTGTACCATCCTTGCATCCCTGGGATGAATCCCACTTGGTCATGATCGATGATCTTTTTGATGTATTTTTGAATTCGGTTTGCTAATATTTTCTTGAGTATTTTTGCATTTTTGTTCATCGGGGATATTGGTCTGGAATTTTCTTTTTTTGTGGTGTCTTTGCCTGGTTTTGGTATTAGAGTGATGTCAGCCTCGTAGAAAGAGTTTGGGAGTATTCCCACCTCTTCTACTTTTTGGAAAACTTTAAGGAGGATGGGTATTAGGTCTTGACTAAATGTTTGATAAAATTCAGCAGTGAAACCATCTGGGACAGGTGTTTCGTTCTTAGGTAATTTTTTGATTACCAGTTCAATTTCTTTGCTAGTAATCGGTCTGTTCAGATTTTCTGTTTCTTCCTGGCTCAGCCTTGGAAGGTTGTATTTTTCTAGAAAGTTGTCCATTTCTTCTAGGTTATCCAGTTTGTTAACATATAATTTTTCATAGTATTCTCTCATAATTCTTCGTATTTCTGTGGTATCCGTACTGATTCTTCCTTTCTCTTTTCTGATTCTGTTTCTGTGTGTAGACTCTCTTTTTTTCTTTAGAATCTGGCTAGGGGTTTATCTATTTGGCTTATTTTCTCAAGGAACCAGCTCTTGCTTTCATTGATTCTTTCTATTGTTTTATTCCTCACCATTTAATTTATTTCTGCATTAATCTTTATTATGTCCCTCCTTCTACTGACGTTGGGCCTCATTTGTTCTTCCTTTTCTAGTTTCATTAAGTGTGAGTTTTGACTGTTCATTTGGGATTGTTCTTCTTTCCTCAAGTAAGCCTGTATTGCAATATATTTCCCTCTTAGCACGGCCTTCACTGCATCCCACAGATTTTGTGGTATTGAATTATTGTTGTCATTTGTCTCCATATATTTCTTGATCTCTGTTTTTATTTGGTCATTGATCCATTGATTATTTAGGAGCATATTATTAAGCTTCCATGTGTTTGTGGGCTTTTTTGTTTTCTTTGTGTGATTTATTTCTACTTTCATACCTTTGTGATCTGAGAAGCTGGTTGGTACAATTTCAATCTTTTTGAATTTACTGTGAGGTTCTTTTTGGGGCCTAATACATGATCTGTTCTTGAAAATGTTCCATGTGCACTTGAGAAGAATGCGTATCCTGTTGCTTTTGGATGGAGTGTTCTGTAGATGTCTGTTGGTCCATCTGTTCTGATATGTTGTTCAGTGCCTCTGTGTCTTTACTTATTTTCTGTCTGGTTGATCTGTCCTTTGGAGTGAGTGGTGTGTTGAAGTCTCCCAAAATGAATGCATTGCATTCTGTTTCCCACTCTAATTCTGTTAGTATTTGTTTCACATATGTAGGTGATCCTGTGTAGGGTGCATAGATATTTATAATAGTTATATCCTCTTGTTGGACTGACCCTTTATCATTATATAATGTCCTTCTTTGTCTCTTGTGACTTTGATTTGAAGTCTATTTTGTCTGATACAAGTAGTGCAACTCTTGCTTTTTTCTCCCTATTAGTTGCATGAAATATTTTTTTCCATCCCTTTACTTTCAGTCTGTGTATGTCTTTGGGTTTGAAGTGAGTCTCTTGTAGGCAGCATATAGATGGGTCTTGTTTTCTTATCCATTCAGTGACTCTATGTCTTTTGATTGGTGCATTCAGACCATTTACATCTAGGGTGATTATCGATAGGTATGTCCTTATTGCCATTGCAGGCTTTAGATTCGTGGTTACCAAAGGTTCAAGGTTAACTACCTTACTATCTAAGAGTCTAACTTAACTCACTTAATATGCTATTACAAACACAATCTAAAGGTTCTTTTCTACCTCCTCCATTCTTTGTATGTTATGAATCATATTCTGTACTCTTTGTCTAGTCCTTCAGTGACATCTATTTAGCCTTAGGAATACTTCCATCTGTAGGGGTCCCTCCAAAATGCACTGTAGAGGTGTTTTGTGGGAGGTAAATTCTCTCAGCTTTTGCTTATCTGAAAATTGTTTAATCCCTCCTTCAAATTTAAGTGATAACCTTGCCGGGTAGAGTATTCTTGTTTCAAGGCCCTTCTGCCTCATTGCATTAAATATATCATGCCACTCCCTTCTGGCCTGTGAGGTTTCTGTTGAGAAGTCTGATGATAGCCTGATGGATTTACCTTTGAATGTGATCTTTTTTCTCTCTCTAGCTGCTTTTAAAAGTCTGTCTTTATCCTTGATCTTTGCCATTTTAATTATTATATGTCTTGATGTTGTCTTCTTTGGGTCCCTTGTGTTGGGAGATCTTTGTACCTCCATGGCTTGAGAGACTATCTCCTTCCCCAGATTCGGGAAGTTTTCAGCAATTACCTCCTCAATGACACTTTTATCCCTTTTTCTCTCTCTTCTTCTGGTACCCCTATAATGCAAATATTGTTGCGTTTGGATTGGGCACACAGTTCTCTCAGTATTCTTTCATTCTTAGAGATCCTTTTTTCTTTCTGTGCCTCAGCTTCCTTGTATTCCTCTTCTCTAATTTCTATTCCATTTACCGTTTCTTCTACTACGTCTAATCTGCTTTTAAATCCGTCCATTGTATGTTTCATTTCAGTTATGGAATTTCCTAATGATTGAATCTCCAACTTAAATTCGTTCCTGAGTTCTTGAATATTTTTCTGTACCTCCATAAGCATGTTTATAATTTTTATTTTGAACTCTCTTTCAGGAAGATTGGTGAATTCAGTTTCATTTGGTCCTCTTTGTGGGGTTTGTGGGGTCTGAAGCATGTTCTTTTGTCTTTTTGTATTTCTGTGTGGTGCCCACTAGTGGGCTGAAACTCCAGTCTCTGGAGCTGCTCAGTCCCTAGAGTGAGGGTGGGGGTCATAGGGGAGCAGAGCTGGTGCCTGGGAGGAGGAAAGATCTGTTTCCTGATTCCCGTCTGCGGTGCCTGTGTCCAGTGTCAGAGCCAGTTGGCCAAGCACACACATGTAAGCCTTTGTGCTTTGCATCTGTAGCTTTGTAGGCGGGGCCTCCCTCTGGCTGGCCTGACACCTATGCAGTGACTTTGGGTTTGCGAACAGGTGCCTGTAGGCCAGTAGGAAGGCTCAGTAGGCTGTTTGTCACAGTGGGGGGTCTCAGAACTGAGTAGGCAGCCAGGGGGGTGGAGCACCTGCAGCTCCCCAACGTTCCCAACCAGCTGGGCAGAGCGCGCCTAGACAACCTTGTCCAGCACTCCCTTCTCCCGCAAAGCAAGCTCTGTGCAAACACCGCCCCTTCAGCAGCCCTCTCGGTACTAGGAAGCCTCTCAGACTGCCTACCTTTCCTCTGACACAGTGTGGCCGGGTGTAGATCCCCTCCTCCACAATCGCCTGGAATGTCAATTTCTCAAGCACTCCGCCTGTCTGAGCTCCCCAACCTCCAGAGCACCACACACTATCGGATTCTGCTCACAAAGCAGATCTCCAGGGCTAGGTGTTCAGCAGTCCCAGGCTTCCACCCCCTCCCCCGCTCCATTTCTCTTCCTCCTGCCAGTGAGCTGGGGTGGGGCAAGGACTTGGTACCCGCCAGATTAAGGCTTTCCTATGTTACCCTGTTTTGTGAGGTCTACTCTGTTCATGAGGTCTGTTTGCAGTCTGGTTCAGCCTTCTTTCTTGTTGCTGTCTGAAGGTTAGTTGTATTAATTGACTATATTTTTGTACTGTTTGTGGTTTTGGGAGGAGCTCTCCATCTCACCTCTCATGCCACCATTTTGAATTCTCCTAATAATGAATTTTTAAGACAGTGATTTGTCATAAAATGGAATTCTGTAGCATAGTTTAAAAATGGACTAGAGCTACATGAATTGACATGGTTAAATGTCAAAAACAATGTTAAAGGAAAAAAGTAATTTGGTAGAATGACATGTCCAAAAGCATATTATTTCTGTGAGATTAAATCATGCAAACAATGCTGTATATTGTTTATGGATACGTGTGTAGTAGTAGTATTAAAAACTGCCTGAAAGTGATTAAAAACACCAAATTCTGGATAGTGGTTCCTTCTAGGGAGGGAAAGGGATGAGAGAGGAGGTGTCCAAGAGAGCTTCATCCTATCTGTAATGTGATCTAATATTTTTTTTGTACATATTTGGTAGTGGTAAAGTTAGATAAAATTGGGAGGTGGATACGTTGGTGTTTACTATGTTAAACTCTATACTTTCTAAATGTTTGAAGTATTTAATGAGAAAAGCATATAAAATTTAAGACCTGGAAAAGGATTTCTGAACTAGCTTTTAGATATAAATAGCTGAGGTAAATACTTCATTTTGTAATTCTGAGTAGGTATTTTTCTTATAGTCACTCTTCTTTAAAGAAGTAGTTATTCCCATGCATGTAAATATGGATTTTTATTTTATTTGTCATTGCTAATTCAGAGTACTTAAATTATTATATTGCTACTAAAATTATCCAATAGTGTGGATGTTGAGCCCCACAGTTTTCTAATGCCAAGTAATTGGACCATATGGCTTTGTACACAAGCATACACGTTTTTACATTCTCTAAAACTTTTAATCTTACATTGTTTCAGGCTGACAGTTTATTCACAAATTATAAAACATTACTTTTCTAAGCTAGTATTTACTATAACTGTTCTTTTTAGAACTAATGTTGAACAAGTACATTTTCTAGGTGGTGGCAAAAAGAGGAATGGTGAGAAAGTAAGTTTTAGTCTGGGAGTTGGGACCTGAGCCCTGCTTTTGACTAATGCTGTCTTGAGCAGCACCTTGGCTAACTCACTTAACATGTGGTCATGACAGCAAAATAGGAGTGATGTTCAGGACTAGAATGAATGACTTGTGAGTTTTTTCCTCTAAAAAGTGTTTTCTTTAAAAAGTGACTTTGTTGATGCTAAGAAAATCGTGAAGAAAATGTTAAGGGATAAATTATGATTGTATTAAGTAAAGTTTTAACCGACTGCAAACTTGATTTGTTAGCATCTTTTGGGAACTAAATCTAGGATACATATATTATTGGGAATTTATAGTACAGAAAGTGAGTGCCGTGTTAAATCCATGTTGTTTTTTCTTACAGACAAGCAATCATCTCCTTGGACCAAAACCATTTCCGCTAGACAGGTTATTAGCAATATTGTATAGTATTGTGGACAGCAGAGTTGCTCCAACAGCAAATATCTTTTCCCAGGTAAGCTTGATGATAGGTTATTAACTACCATTTTTATCTTTACGGAATTGTGTAGGTAATATAGTTGGTAGAGTTCCATTGCAGGTCATCATATGTTACTGTTTTAACTATACAATGAACAGTATTTTTGGTAACTGAAAATTCCAAATATAGAATCTTTGAAGGTGTCACTGAATTTGTATATATTTACAGGTATAACTTGATGACAAAAACAGCTTGATGTTAATGGGTTTTTACTTTTCTCTGTAAAGGGATTTTTAAATGATCATACTTATCCTGCTGATTAAATGAACAGTGGATTCACAATTAAGTGGTGAATTACAATTTAATGAAAACAAAATTTATTTGTAAGAAAAAGTATTTTATCTTTATTCCTCATATTTATATACCTTGCAGGTTGACAGTGTGTATTTAAAAAAAAATCTTATTTTCCAGAATGATTAGGTTCTCAAAATTTCACTAGATGGCAGCAGTAACATAAAAATTGGAAATCTTTTTTTTTTTTAAGTAAAATAGTTCAGATTTTGTTTTCTATTTTTGACATTTTAAGAAAAACTATTTCTTAAAAATATGGGCCCAGATTTCTTAAATGGTTCAGAAAAACAACACTTAGGACATGGTGTGAATGGATAGACAAAAATCAAATGATGTGACAAGTATTTGTTGAAAAGCAAAGTCACCCCAGATGTTGCAGTGAGCATTTTGTTTTATGCATATGTTTTTAGGTTGAGAAATACATCGATAATGGACATTTATATTTTAATTTACTGCAAATAAATTGGGTCCCTAATGTTAGATTTTGTAATCTAATGTGTGGTGTTAACTTTTAATTCTTCATTTAAAGAAATCTTTGAGAACTAAATATAGATGTGTTCTCAGTATTGAAGTGAGATAATTTTTGTGTAAGTCAGCATTATAGAAGACTCTATCCACATTTATTGTGTTCTTGAAGAAAGATAGTCTAGTCAGATACTAGTCTGTGTAAATAACAGGTAGATAGGTAGATTGGTAGCCCTAATGCTGATAATTTTAAAAGTCTGATTCATTTTAATCTGCATTACAAGATTTTTTTTTCCATACATTTTCAAAAAATGCTTTGTCTGAAATTTAAAGTAGTTTTTAATCAAACTACATTTTATTAGTAACTTTCTACATACAATACATGACTTTTGTTTTTGTTATTGGGGTAGCTATGAAATAGATAGCAGATATTAATGTTTTTTTTATTGTAAAGAATACAATAACCTCAGGTTAAATGATGTCCCTGATATGACACAACGAGAAAATCTTTGAGAATTAAAGCTTGGGGAAATGAGGTGGGTAGGGCTTCCAAACAGAAAGGGACAGTGTTGATATCACATATGATTGTACTCCTCAGGTACCCCAACATTACCTTTATGGAGGACACAAGGATAAATATTTTTTTCTTTCAGAGTGCTCATAATTGATTCTGGGGATATAAAGCATGTACTTTAAATAATGGAAGGCTGTAAATGAATTCTAGATAGTGCTACTGGGTGTAGAGCAGAGAGAGGACTTCTGGGTTGGACAGGACGTGAATGAAAGATGACTTTACAGAAAAGGTGAAAAATGGAGCTGCGCTATGGAGAATGAGTAGAGTTTTTTTTAAGTATTTGTAATTTACATAAGTTGTACATGTTTATTGTACAAAAATGAGAAAATGGGTAAGTAAACAGGAAGGAAAAATAATTCATAAAATTAGCTGACATCTTATTTCCAGTGGATAGAGTTTAGTCAGACTAGAGATTTAAGAAGGGGGGAATAATATGAGGAAAAGTATAGGACTAAGAACAAGCAGGACCCATTTGCAAATTAGTCAAAAGTGGATGGGGTTGTAATGTAGTGGTAGCACCTTTGTCGTCGGAGCTGGTAGTATTGACACAGCTACCACACACATCATACCTGCTGTTGGGACTTTACGTATATAGTGCCTTACATTGGTAGACCACTTTGCATTTTATAAAGTCTTGTAACACACTAAGTTAATCTTTAAAGGGAAGGAACTAAAGCTCAGAAAGCCTAAGACATCTACCCAAAGCTACACAGTAAATCACTGGTAGTCTGTAGACTTGAATGAAGACTTTCCTAGCTTCAGGACTAGGTTTATAGGGATAGACGATGAGAACCAATGAGATGTTGCTTATTTAGAGATTTATTAGCTGCTCTGAGGTTTTCACTATGGATGAACACTGTTACCCATCTTTTTATGCTTTCAACAATGCCTGTAATGTCATAATTAAAAACATTGTAGCCTAAAATGTATCTGTATTTTTTAATGAAGCTAAATTCTTTTCAGCCTTAACAACTCAGAACCATATTTTATTTTTCATGTCTTTAATTGGCAGTAATCAAAATGATAAATATTGCATGGATTTAAGTGAATTTATGTTCAGTTGATGACAAATCATTTAGGACTTGATCTCAGTGATTCCCAGTTATGATACAAAG
The DNA here is from genome assembly GCA_032199065.1 of Smutsia gigantea. Lineage (NCBI taxonomy): Eukaryota > Metazoa > Chordata > Mammalia > Pholidota > Manidae > Smutsia > Smutsia gigantea. The sequence continues at coordinate 8,147 of JAVSCE010021399.1, read as the reverse complement.
AGTATGAGGGGGGTACAAAGGTACAGATGCAGCCAGTCACAGAGTTGACCTTTACTTTTGCTTGGGCAATAAAGTAGCCAAGAAAATCAAGTACCATATCTACTTTGTTTAAGAACAAAATGTGGCAAAAATCACATCCAGAAGAAGGATATTCTCTCACATGCCTTAATTTTTTTTTCTTCCTATTGATTCCCAAGTGACCGTTTCAATTTTTCTCCTTGTATTCATTCATCAAAATTATGCTCTTGTGCATAGGAATGACAACTTGTGTTTAACCTATGCTCATTTAATTTTTCAAGTATGACAACACTTGTATTGGAAGTGTTTATTGATAGGAACACTAGATGGCAATACTGCATTCTAGCTTTAAGATGAACTAGGAAAACATCTTTTTTAATATTGTCCTTGATATATAAAGAGAGCTGTTAATTTAAAATATTGGTTTATTTGAATAGAGGTAAAATTGCCTGAAGATGTCTAATGATTTATGTGTTTGCATATGCATGTATACACTTCCATGAAAACATAAATATGACTGGTAAAAAAAAGGGTTGTGTTGCTTGAGTATTTTCCACCTAGAAATAAATTACTTTTTATTGGCTCTAATGTGTTTATATGAGATTATTAATCTATTATTTTTCTATTCACTAATTCTACATGCAACTGTTTTAAGGATTTATAGTAACGTGCTGTTTTTATAGTTTGATTTATCAGTTACATAATTATAATTTTTCACATGTGATAAATTGATAAAATGTAGTATATATTAAAAATTCTCTGGAAGCAAAAATTTATTTCCATCACATTTCATTTAAATCTATTTAAACTTCTTCTGTAATACAGTTATAAAAATAGTAACTTAAAGAATCTTTAAAGTTAATAAAATTGCAATTGAATAATTAAATTCGTAATAGTAGTAGTATACTCTAGCTGGTACTCTTCTGAATTTCTTTCTTCTTTATTAAATTTTAAATAAAAATTCTACTCATTAACTTTTTAGTCTCAAGTAAAAGAATTAACTTTTAACTTGTAGCACATTTAACTTGCATTAGATTAATGTTCAGATTTATTGAATTGAAATAATGGCTTTTAAATTATTCTTAGGCTTTTAACATAATTTTAGCCTTATCCAAGTTAGTACAATTTTGCAGTCATGATCATGGATGATTTTTAAATTCTCATTCAAATAAAATAAATGTGGCCCTTAAATTATATATCTGAACCTTGTGAATGACAAAGCATTGATTCTGGTGTTTTCATTCTTTCTTCCCCTCAGCATCGATAGAATGGATAAACTACCATTTTTATGCAAGAAATGTTAAAGTTCATAGGTTTTACTTTCAAAATTTAATTTGATCATATGTGTTAATTGAAGACCATTTATCATCTTTAAAAGAAATACTATTGAATTGTCTTTTTTTCACAAGTATATTAAAACCAGGTTATACTTTCTTTATCTTTTTTTCTTGAAGAAAAAAATGATAATTCGGAAATTTTTGAATGATCTATTTCATCCTTTTTATATTTCCTTATCTTCCCTTATTCATCCTTGCCCACTCCCTCCATGGTCTTGTAGTTAGCTGAGGGCAGTAGGAGAACAGTACTTTAATACTGTTCTCAGGTGTAAACTTATTTTAGCAATTTAAGCCATATTGATTTATCTTTTCCTAGATGATAAAATTGCTTAGGAGTTTATTTCTAAAATATTGATCAACTTTCTAAAATGACTTTTAAAAGGAAAGTTATCTTTAAAAGATTAAGGACATTCAATTACATCTGTTTTCATATCATATATTATTATTGATCTTATTTGATCAGTATCTTGAAAAATTTCTGAAGGTAGTTTACTGTAATTCTATAATTTAGAAGGTTTAAAATAATATAACTATATTACTATATTATAAGAAACTGTACTGTGAATTAATATCAAGAAATAGTTGAAAGATTAAGTAGCATAGTTCCTTTAAAAGATAGTTCTATGTGCCATACTGATAGGTTGCAGTTTTTTCATTAATAACTAATTTCTGAATGGCTTCATATTTAGTGGTATATAACTTAATAAGGAAAAAATTAAAATACCCAGTTTGGAGCAAAGTATAAACTATATTTTTTCAAAATTACACATTTCTAGTTCTTCTTTCTCTGCCCTTGAAGTCTCATCATGATACTATCTATATGTGGAATATATTTGGACTATATTTGTTACATCAGTTTAATTTTTTGGACATAAATCAAGTTGATCTTTTCTCACAAAACTTGAATTAATTATAGTAGCATTTAGACAACCTTATGCCTTCTACTTATTTAGATGTTTTATGAACTATACAGGGTATAAACTAATAATTTAGATGTTTTCCCAATGAATTTATCATTAGAAAACAGAATGATAGTTCAGTTATTTTATCTGTGGGATTTTTTTTGAAGCAGATGCTTCATCTCTAGTTTATTATTGCTGTAGGAAGATGTTTTTGCTATACTTGTTAGGGAGGCTAACACTTTATTGACCCCAAAACAGTTTTTGGAGTTTTTCTCAAATATAGGTAGATGTATAGTAAATTTATATACTTTTATGTCTTTTAAAAATTAAGGGATTTATTAATCTTATTTAATTCAAAAGCATTTAAAAATTAAACTGTTTCAATCTAATTGGATTACATTTTCGTAATTACATTTTTCCTCATTGGAATTACATTTTTCTTTCTCTGCTTAAAATTTCATTTAACAGTTACTTAGTAAAGGCCTGCTATATTCCAGACACTGTGTTGGGTAAAGAGAATAAAAAAGTGGAGAAAATGCAGTTCCTGCCCTCAAGGAACTTACAGTTAGTCTGTGGCTTCTGTTGCCCTTCATTTCTACTCAGCGCAGTTCCCAGATTCTAGCTTGTACTGGAGTTAATACGTATATATATATACTGGAAGGTCATACATGTTGAAGGAACTAATGCTTAAATACTTAAAGTGAAAGCTAATGTTTAAATATTTAAAGTGAATGAATAAAAGTAGGCTTTTTCACTTCAGTAGTACCTGTTACTTGGTAACAGGTATTTAATGTGTTTTATTTCAACTGAAATAACAAACCTGTTTGTTGAATGTTTCCTTCTTACATGCCTTGAACTTAGTGTGGTGCAGCATGATCATTTGCTACCTCTTTCATAACTAAATTTTGCTTACACCCATTACCTTTAGTTACAACTGACTAAATTACTAGATTTAGTTATGTTTATTGGTATCAAACAATGTCAGTTAAGAATTGAAACTGATTAAGCATGGACAAATCAATAGTGTATTGTATGTGGCCTATTATAACTGGCTGTTAAAAAATTATATAGCTATATTTCTAATACTTTATGATTAAAAGCTCCACTCATTAAGTTACCATTTTATATATATTATTTCAAAGTACTTTTATAGATTTTTAACCAAAAGCATTTTAACCAAATAAACTGATTGTATAGACTTCTAATTATAAAACCTCTTTACTTTAGTCAGTTTTTATCTTGCGTAATATTATGGTTGTTTGATTTATATTTCTACAAAAAAGTAATAAAATCTATCAAATGCTGGTCATTACATTGGAAGTCGTAGTTGATGAAACACTATCCAATACTGATTATAGTTTGAACCTTGTAAGCAAGTGTAACATCCTAAAATCTAGCTATATGTATTCATATAAAGTGATTTAAGTATGAGAATTATCTCTGTAGATATTAAAGTTGGTGGACAGAAGGGACAGTTTTCCTAAGAAGAAATTCTCTGGCTACCAGAGTATTAGGAAATGTGAAAAGCTTTTCTTTTGCAATTTCTCTGGGCTTCATTTGGCTTCTACCAGCATTCCAGTGTCTATAATATCCAACTTAAAAACCTGATGCTATTAAGGTAAATTATGTAAATCATAGAAAATATCTTAAATACTGACATTTTCTCTCAATTTTACTATTTTTTTTCTAAACCACAACTGAGATTGTGAGGCACTTGATTCCAAAGATGGTAAAGGAGCCTTACTTAATGCCTACTTCGCTGACGCGGTCAGCAGGAATGCTGTCTGACAGAGGCAGGCCCTCTCTAGTAGCACCAGAGCTCTATTGCCTTGATGCTCAGCCTCCACTAGTGCAGTGAATTAGATTCTCCAATCTCCCATCCCTGGGTGGATGTATTACTGTTCTGCCACCAGACCACTCTGCAGTATAGCATTTTTCAGGAGACTTAAAAAAACTGTTTTGGGACTTCCAGGAAGATGGCGGTGTGAGCAGGGCGGCAGAAATCTCCTCCCAACACTTTATCTACGAAAACACAGAAAATACATTTATTCCTAAAAGAGAGACGAGAATACACAGGAAAGCGCACAGCGTGCAGCTACACCCGAGAGGACTCGGCACTCCAAGAGGCGGGTAAGATACGGAGCCGCGACCTGACGGGACCCGAGCCCTCCCCCACCCCAGCGCACCGGCGGGAGGAGAGGATTCAGAGCCGGGAGGGAGTGGAAGTACACCCCGCGAAGTAGCCAGCCCCGGTGATCTGCGCGGGGAGCGCTGACCCACATTGCGCAGTGCAGCGGAGATTGGAGAGACAGAGCGGCAGGATCTGAGCAGGGAACGCGCCAGGGTGCTTGCAGCCGGCTCCCGGGAAGGAAAAAAAAAAAAGCGCGTGCTTTCTTCAGCGGTCTTAAAGAGACAGGAGCCCAGCGGAGGAGCCGGATCGCCCCAGCACACTCAGCCCAGCAGGCTGGGAGTCCTGGGGAGTTTCAGACGCCTTAGCTGGCGACTGAGGAAGCGTAGCCATACTTAACACTTCTCACTGAGATCAACAGCCTCCTATTCGTTCCCACCCCTGCCAGAGCGATAAAGGGCCCTGCGGAGCGGCACAGTCACAGCTGTGGAATAGTGGGGCAACAGCGCCACCTAGAGCATTCCCACAGAATCTACGTCCGGTGGGCATTTTTTTTTGTTTTGTTTTGTTTTTTGTTTTGTTTTTTTTTTTCTTTTCTTTTTTTCTTTTTTTCTTTCTTTCTTTCTCTTTTTTTTCTTTTTTTTTCTTTTTTTTCTTCTCTTTTTAAAGTCTTAAAGAGCCCAGCTGACATACGTGGCAACTATCAGTGACCAAATTATACAGCCATGAAAAGACAGAGGAATATGGTTCAGACCAAAATCAACCAGACAACCCCAGAGAGGGAGTCTGAAGGGATGGAAATGCACAGTCTCCCTGAAAAAGAATACAGAATAAAAGTCATAACCATGCTGATGGACCTACAGAGAAATGTGCAAGAGCTGAGGGAGGAAGTGAGGTAACTGAGGAAAGACAATACAGAAATCAGACAAGCGAACGACGGGCTTAACAGCAGAATGGATGAGATGCAAGAGACTGTTAATGGAATAGAAAACAGAGAACAGGAGTACAGAGCAGCTGAGGCAGAGAGAGATAAAAGGATTTCTAGGAATGAAAGAATATTAAGACAACTGTGTGACCAATCCAGACGGAACAATATTCGCATTATAGGAGTACCAGAGGAAGAAGAGAAGAAAAAGGGATAGAAAGTGTCTTTGAAGAAATAATTGCTGAAAACTTTCCCTCGCTGGGGAAGGAAGTAGTCTCGCAGTCCACCGAAGCTCATAGATCTCCCAACACAAGGGACCCAAGGTAGACAACACCAAGACACATAATAATTAAGATGGCAAAGATCAAAGATAAAGACAGGGTATTAAAGGCAGCTAGAGAGAGAAAAAAGATCACCTACAAAGGAAAACCCATCAGACTATCATCAGAGTTCTCAACAGAAACCTTACAGGCCAGAAGAGAATGGCATGATATATTTAACGTTATGAAACAGAAGGGCCTCGAACCAAGAATATTGTATCCAGCACGATTATCATTTAAATATGATGGAGGGATTAAACAATTTCCAGACAAACGAAAGTTGAGAGAATTTGCGTCTCATAAACCACCACTACAGGATATCTTAAATGGACTGCTCTAGATGGAAGCACACCTAAGGCTAAAAAGATGTCACCAGAGAAAATAAAATCATAGCAAAGAAAGCAGACCATCCAAATACTAACTAAAGGCAAAGAATAAAACACCTATTATAGAAGGAATGGAGGAGGAGGAATAAGAAGGGAGAGAAAGAAAGAAACATCAGACTGTGTTTACAATAACTTAACAAGAAAGTTAAGTTAGATTGTTAGATAGTAAAGAAGCAACCCTTGAACCCTTGGTAACCACGAATCTAAAGCCAGCAATGGCAATAAGTACATACCTATCAAAAATCACACTAAATGTAAATGGACTGAATGCGCCAATCAAAAGACACAGAGTAACAGAATGGATAAAAAAGCAAGACCCATCTATAAGCTGCCTACAAGAAACTCACCTCAAATCCAAAGATATACACAGACTAAAAGTGAAGGGATGGAAAAAGATATTTCATGCAAACAACAAAGAGAAAAAAGCAGATGTTGCAGTACTTGTATCAGACAAAATAGACTTCAAAACGAAGAAAGTAGCAAAAGATAAAGAAGGACATTACATAATGATAAAGGGGTCAGTCCAACAAGAAGATATAACCATTATAAATATATATGCACCCAACACAGGAGCGCCAGCATATGTGAGACAAATACTAACAGAATTAAAGGAGGAAATAGACAGCAATGCATTCATCTTAGGAGACTTCAACACACCACTCACTCCAGAGGACAGATCAACCAGACAGAAAATAAGTAAAGACACAGAGGCACTGAACAACACACTAGAACAGATGGGACCTAACAGACATCTACAGAACTCTACACCCAAAAGCAACAGGATACACATTCTTCTCAAGTGCACATGGAACATTTTCCAGAATAGACCACATACTAGGCCACAAAAAGAACCTCAGTAATTTCAAAAATATTGAAATCCTACCAACCAACTTCTCAGATCACCAAGGTATAAAACTAGAAATAAATTTTAGAAAGAAATCAAAAAGGCTCACAAATACATGGAGACTTAACAACACTCTCCTAATTAATCAATGGGTTAACGACCAGATCAAAACAGAAATCAAAGAATATATGGAGACTAATGACGACAATAACACAAAGCCACAACTTCTGTGGGACACAGCAGAGGCAGTTCTAAGAGGAAAGTATATTGCAATCCAGGCCTATTTAAAGAAGGAAGAACATTCCCAAATGAATAGTCTAAAGACACAATTACTGAAATTGGAAAAAGAAGAACAAATGAGGCCAAAGTCACCAGAAGGAGGGACATAATAAAGATTAGAGAAGAAATAAATAAAATTGAGAAGAATAAAACAATAGAAAAAAATCAATAAAACCAAGAGCTGGTTCTTTGAAAAAATAAACCAAATAGATAAAACCCTAGCCAGACTCATTAAGAGAAAAAGAGAATCTACACACATAAACACAATCAGAAATGAGAAAGGAAAAATCACGACGGACCCCACAGAAATAGAAAGAATCATAAGAGAATATTATGAGAATCTATATGCTAACAAGCTGGAAAACATAGAAGAAATGGACAGCTTCTTAGAAAAATACAACCTTCCAAGACTGACCAAGCAAGAAACAGAAAAACTAAACAGACCAATCACCAGTGACGAAATCGAATTGGTAATCAAAAAACTACCCAGGAACAAAACCCCTGGGCCTGATGGATTCACTTCTGAATTCTACCAGACATATAGAAAAGAAATAACACCGATTCTCCTTAAAGTTTTCAAAAAAATAGAAGAGGAGGGAATACTTCCAAACTCATTCTATGAAGCCAGCATCACTCTAATACCAAAACCGGGCAAAGACCTCACCAAAAAGGAAAATTACAGACCAATATCCCTGATGAATGTAGATGCAAAAATACTCAACAAAATATTATCAAAGCGAATTCAAAAATACATCAAGAGGATCATACACCATGATCAAGTGGGATTCATCCCAGGGATGCAAGGATGGTACAACATTTGAAAATCCATCAACATCATCCACCACATCAACAAAAAGAAGAACAAAAACCACATGATCATCTCCATAGATGCTGAAAAAGCATTTGACAAAATTCAGCATCCATTCCTGATTAAAACTCTCAACAAAATGGGTATAGAGGGCAACTACTTCAACATCATAAAGCCTATATATGACAAACCCACAGCTA
>JAVSCE010021398.1:0-131739 GCA_032199065.1 Smutsia gigantea | reverse complement strand
GGGAAGCACCTCTAAGCTAAAAAGATGTCACCAGAGAAAATAAAAGCATAGCAAAGAAAGGAGATGATCCAAATACTAACTAAAGGCAAAGAATAAAACACCTAGTATATAAAGAATGGAGGAGGAAGAATAAGAAGTGAGAGAAATAAAGAAACATCAGACGGTGTTTACAATAACTTAACAAGAAAGTTAAGTTAGATTGTTATATAGTAAAGAAGTAACCCTTGAAACTTTGGTAACCACAAATCTAAAGCAAGCAATCGCAATAAGTACATATCTCTCAATAATCACCCTAAATGTAAAAGGACTGAATGCACCAGTAAAAAGACACAGAATAACAGAATGGATAAAAAGCAAGACCCATCTATATGCGGTTTACAAGAGACTCACCTCAAACCCAAAGATATACACAGACTAAAAGTGAAGGGATATAAAAGATATTTCATGAAAACAACAAAGAGAAAAAAGTAGGTGTTGTAGTACTTGTATCAGACAAAATAGACTTCAAAACGAAGAAGGTAGCAGAGATAAAGAAGGACATTACATAATGATAAAGGGGTCAGTCCAACAAGAAGATACAACCATTATAAATATATATGCACCCAAAACAGGAGCGACAGCATATATGAAACAAATACTAACAGAATTAAAGGAGGAAACAGACAGAAATGCATTCATTTTAGGAGACTTCAATACACCACTCACTCCAAAGGACAGATCAACCAGACAGAAAATAAGTAAAGACACAGAGGCACTGAACAACACACTAGAACAGATGGACCTAACAGACATCTACAGAACGATGCACCCAAAAGCAAAAAGATACACATTCTTCTCAGGTGCACATGGAACATTTTCCAGAATAGATCACACACTAGGCCACAAAAAGAACCTCAGTAAAGTCAAAAATATTGAAATTCTACCAACCAACTTCTCAGATCACAAAGGTATAAAACTAGAAATAAATTTTAGAAAGAAATCAAAAAGGATCACAAATACATGGAGACTTAACAACATTCTCCTAATTAATCAATGGGTTAACGACCAAATCAAAACAGAAATCAAAGAATATATGGAGACTAATGACAACAACAACACAAAGCCACAACTTCTGTGGGACGCAGCGAAGGCAGTTCTAAGAGGAAAGTATATTGCAATCCAGGCCTAATTAAAGAAGGAAGAACATTCCCAAATGAACAGCTCAAAGACACAATTACTGAAATTGGAAAAAGAAGAACAAATGAGGCCCAAAGTCACCAGAAGGAGGGACATAATAAAAATCAGAAAAGAAATAAATAAAATTGAGAAGAATAAAACAATAGAAAAAAATCAATGAAACCAAGAGCGGGTTCTATGAAAAAGTAAACCAAATAGATAAAGCCCTGGCCAAACTCATTAACAGAAAAAGAGAATCTACACACATAAACAGAATCAGAAATGCGAAAGGAAAAATAACAACGGATTCCACAGAAATACAAAGAATTATAAGAGAATATTATGAGAATCTATATGCTAACAAGCTGGAAAACATAGAAGAAATGGACGACTTCTTAGAAAAATACAACCTACCAAGACTGACCAAGCAAGAAACTGAAAACCTAAACAGACCAATCAGAAGCAATGAAATTGAATCAGTAATCAAAAAACTACCCAAGAACAAAACTCCCGGACTAGATGGATTCACCTCTGAATTGTACCAGACATACAGAGAAGAAATAACACCCATTCTCCTTAAAGTTTTTCGAAAAATAGGAGAGGAGGGAATACATCCGAACTCATTCTATGAAGCCAGCATCACTCTAATACCAAAACTGGGTAAAGACCTCACCAAAAAAGAAAATTACCGAAGAATATCGCTGATGAACATAGATGCAAAAATACTTAACAAAATATTAGCAAACCAAATTCAAAAATACATCAACATGATCATACACCATGATCAAGTGGGATTCATCTCAGGGATGCAAGGATGGTACAACATTCGAAAATCCATCAACATCATCCACCACATCAACAAAAAGAAGAACAAAACCACATGATCATCTCCATAGATGCTGAAAAAGCAGTTTACAAAATTCAGCATCCATTCCTGATTAAAACTCTCAACAAAATGGGTATAGACGGCAAGCACCTCAACACCATAAAGGCTATATATGAAAAACCCACAGCTAACATCATACTTAACAGCGAGACACTGAAAGTTTTTCATCTAAGATCAGGAACAAGACAGGGATGCCCACTCTCTGCACTGTTATTCAACATAGTACTGGACGTCCTAGCCACAGCAAACAGACAAAACAAAGACATACAAGGCATCCAGATTGGTAAAGAAGAAGTCAAATTGTCACTATTTGCAGATGACATGATACTGTACATAAAAAACCCTAAAGATTCCATTCCAAAACTACTAGAACTAATATCTGATTTCAGCAAAGTTGCAGGATACAAAATTAACACACAGAAATCTGTTGCTTTCCTATACATTAATGATGAACTAACAGAAAGAGAAATCAGAAAAACAATTCCGTTCACAATTGCATCAAAAAGAATAAAATACCTAGGAATAAACCTAACGAAGGAAGTGAAAGACCTGTACTCTGAAAACTACAAGACACTCCTAAGAGAAATTATAGAGGACACCAACAAATGGAAATGCAACCCATTCTCTTGGCTAGGAAGAATAAATATTGTCAAAATGGCTATACTACCTAAAGCAATCTACAGATTCAATGCAATCCCTATCAAACTACCAACAGCTTTCTTCAATGAACTGGAACAAATAATTTTAAAATTCATATGGAACCACAAAAGACCCCGAATAGCCACATCAATCCTGAGAGGGAGGAATAAAACAGGGGGAATTACACTCCCTGACTTCAAGCTCTACTACAAAGCCAGGGTAATCAAGACAATTTGGTATTGGCACAAAAACAGACCCACAGACCAGTGGAACAGAATAGAAAATCCAAACATTAACCCAAACATATACAGTCAATTAATATTTGATAAAAGTGCCTTGGATATACAATGGGGAGATGACAGCCTCTTCAGCAGCTGTTGTTGGAAAAACTGGACAGCTACATGTAAGAGAATGAAACTGGACTACTGTCTAGCCCCATACACAAAGGTAAACTCAAGGTGGATCAAAGACTTGAATGTAAGTCATGAAACCATAGAACTCTTAGAAAAAAACATAGGCAAAAAACTCTTGGACATAAACATGAGCAACTTCCTCATGAACATATCTCCCCGGGCAAGAGAAACAAAAGCAAATATGAACAAGTGGGACTATATCAAGCTGTAAAACTTCTGTACCCAAAGGACACCATCAGTAGAACAAAAAGACATCCTACAGTATGGGAGAATATATTCATAAAAAACGTATCTGATAAAGGGTTGACATCCAAAATATATAAAGAACTCATTTACCTTAACAAACAGAAAGCAAATAATCCAATTAAGAAATGGGCAGAGGACATGAATAGACACTTCTCCAAAGAAGAAATTCAGATGGCCAACAGGCACATGAAAAGATGCTCCACATCGCTAATCATCAGATAAATGCAGATTAAAACCACAATGAGATATCACCTCACACCAGTGAGGATGGCCAACATCCAAAACACAAACAACAACAAATGTTGGCGAGGATGTGGAGAAAAGGGAACCCTCCTACACTGCTGGTGGGACTGCAAATTAGTTCAACCATTGTGGAAAGCAGTATGGAGGTTCCTCAAAAAACTCAAAATAGAAATACCATTTGACCCAGGAATTCCACTCCTAGGAATTTACCCTAAGAATGCAGCAGCCCAAATTGAAAAGGACAGATGCACCCCTATGTTTATTGCCGCACTATTTACAATAGCCAAGAAATGGAAGCAACCTAAGTGTCCATCAGTAGATGAATGGATAAAGAAGAGGTGGTACATATACACAATGGAATATTATTCAGCCATAAGAAGAAAACAAATCCTACCATTTGCAACAACATGGATGGAGCTAGAGGGTATTATGCTCAGTGAAATAAGCCAAGCCGAAAAGACAAGTATCAAATGATTTCACTCATATGTGGAGTATAAGAACAAAGAAAAAATACTGAAGGAACAAAACAGCAGCAGACTCACAGAACCCAAGAACGGACTAACAGTTACCAAAGGGAAAGGGACTGGGGAAAATGGGCGGGAAGGGAGGGATAAGAGGGAAAAAGGGGCATTACGATTAGCAGATGTAGTGTTGGGGGAGCACAGGGAGGGCAGTACAACTCAGAGAAGACAAGTAGTGATTCTATAGCATCTCTCTACGCTGATGGACAGTGACTGTAATGGGGTTGGTGGGGGGGACCTGATGAAGGGGTAGTTTAATAATCGTAATATTGCACATGTAATTGTAAATTAATGATAATAAAATAAATTATATTAAAAAAAAAGAAATTAGCGTAACTCCTACAGGAGGAGAGTTATCAGCATAGATGGCTATATTATAATGTAAACCAGGTGTGGTAGACTGGGAGGAATTTGGTTCAGTCTGTTAAAATTTCTCTCTGTGCTTCATTGTTTCTGTGTGCCTCATCAAGTATTTTGTTTATCAAGCATTTACTCTTAAACGCATTCCTGTGAATTACTTCCCTTTTCCTTTGAAGTCTCAAACCCCTACCCACTTCTCCTTGGCGCACTCTCTATGACAGTCTTTGGAACCCAGGCCTATGGCTTCCCCATATGTACATAATTAAACTTTGTTTTCTTTTCTTCTGTTAATCTATCTCCTGTCAATTGAATTTTTATACAAGGTAGAAGAACCTTGAGGGGTAGAGGAAATTTCTTGTTCCCAACAAGATTTATGAAGACCAAAACAGCATTCTCTTGCTAACAAATTAAAATAATACTTAAATCTGGTCAATAACAGACTATTGTGTAATATGTAGAAAAACACAACATTTTATTGTATTAAGAAACATTCCAGACATTATATCACAATATAATGTTGCCAGGCAGCTGTGTCTAGGGAGGTCTCTCCCTGCACACCAGGTGAAACCTCAACCTGGATAACGGAGGGTTCTTGACTCTGAATGAGAATTCTTGAACAGGTCAGACAAGTATAGGTAAGGTTAGAAATTCACTAAAGCAAGAGCAGGGAACGGTATCTGCCTTGCAGGCTGGAGAGAATTGGAAAGTGCACAGGGAAAGAAGGAAAGTTCTCGGCCTAAGGCAGATTTCCTTGCCAACTCTTAAAGTCAGGGTCTTCTGGCATCCTGTGTCCGCTTGGACCTGCATCGCATGGGAATTGGCCCCTACCACCCCAGGGTTTGGGGGAGTGTGGAGTGTGGGATAGAGTGAGATTATGTCCTGAGAATGTCCCAAAGAAAGGTGATTTCCAGGCAGTCTAGTAAGAGCAGATCACACAGCTGCATTTCTGTCTGGGTCACCTAGGCAACAGAAACTTGCAGGCCCAAATTTGAGCTCTCAGAACCCATCCCTACTTATCAGGAGAAAAGTGAGACAGAGTAAAGACTTGGAAATAGAGTGAAATAGCAAAGAGACAAAATGCAATAATTTGAGCATTGAGAAAGCTTTATTTAGAAGTACACACTTAATGAAAAGTGTGGCATCCTCAAAGAGGAGGTGCATTGAAAGACTGGGATTCTACCTTTTTAAGGCTTTCAAGAAGGGGCAAAGGGCTGAGGTAGGGGTTGTTGGGCACAGGCTAGACTTGTGGTCTCATGATGTCCCTCTCCAGTGAAGGACACTGTGTCCTCACCCACAGTCAGTCCTCTAGATATTCTGTAAGATAAACTCAACCCAAGGGATTTATTGGTCCTGTTCTCCAAGAGAATGTTTACACTCAAGCAGTGGGGAGATATCAGTTAAGACTGCCTGCCCTGCCTTGAGAGTGGGTGGGTTGTTTTCTGATTACTAGAGAATATGTTAGGAATCTTAGTTCTCAACTCTCTGCTTTTTAAAATGGAATCTTAGCCTTAAGATGGTGTGGGTAAAATTGTAACATTTCCAGAATATCTCGCCTGGCTTTAGTACATTTGCATATCCTCAGGGGTGGAGAGAAGTTCATCTCCATATAAATGGGTAATTACCTGGGCAACTGAGGGTGTGTCTGAACCTGAGAGTTTAAAGGGAGGGGCTGGCTTGCTTGCTTGCTTCTTCCGGAGCAGAGGCGAAAGATGGCCCTGGACTGCAGTCTGTTAGCAATAAATGGATTTTAAACTTTATTTCTCTCTTTGACTAACAGTTTTAAGAAGTATTTTGCCCCAGGATTTCCTCTTCCTGGACTTACCTCTGGCAGCAGTTGGCAGGGTGCCTCTAAACCCATAATCTGTCATAACGGGTGAAACCTTTGGGAGGGCTGCCCCTGTGAATGGTGGGGAGGCCCCAGTGGATACAGCAGGAGAGGGTGCCACTTCACCTGTTATTATAACCCTAGCTGTGGGGCTTCCAACTTGGGAACCCCTAGTGGGGAATTGGTCTACGGTAAATACCTCCTAGAGGGGTGGGGCCTTCCCCAGAACTGGGGAAGTGTGGAAACACCAGAAGCTGAAGAATTAACCCTCTGTGAGTTGAAAGACTGCTTGGAGACTTTAGGGGGGTCCATGTAGCGGCTGGCGTTGTAGGGTCTCTTTTCATCGAGACAGTGGAAAATGTTATACAGGAGAAAGGATTATCAAGGGACTTAAGTGGGAGAGCGACACACTTCAGCATCTCTTAAAGGAGCTGGGTGATAACCTATGGGATGCTGTTAAAGAAGAGAGACAGTTACTGAAAAGGCAGGTCTTGCTCCTAGAAGATTCCTTGGCAGTGGTGACAGGGGAGACGGCAGGAAAAGCTGCATTGCAGGAGGCCTTGGGGGAGGGGGAAGAAAGAGTAGTGCCTTCAGCCCGTAAATGGTGGAGGAGGAGGAGCTGCTGGTGGAGGATCCCGAGCGAGAAGAGGAGGAGACAGGGCCATTGACGGATCTGATACCCAGGCTACCACCAAGGTACCCTCTTCTCCAGTTTTAAAGGCCTACACAGCTGTAATTAAGAAAATGGGGACAAAACAATTGCGGACTCATCAGCCAGCAGCCCCCTCCCCAGGTTGTGGAGCACTCCATCCTCCTCCCATATACCCAGATGAGCTGGTGGACATGAGAGTCTGGTACAAGCAGAGGCCTTCAGACGCTCTGCCTACATGGCTTTTACATCTCTGAGATATGGAGGTGGAAAACATTGTTGTGTCAGGTACTGAGATGAGTAGAATGGCTTCCCTGACGACTCACCCTTCCCTCTGGCAGCGGTTGCAAAACACCCATCATGCCTCAGCGAATCAGACACTCCTGGAATGGCTGGCAGCTGCCGTCAGGATAGTTTGGCCTAATCAGGGTGATTTATCATATTTTCCTAGTAGTTGGAAAACATATGCAGAGCTCCAATAGGTACTGAAGGAATTGGGTATGAAAAACATCAACTATAATACAGACCCCCAGGGCCCTGATGAGGAGGTGTTCACTATAGGAATGAGAAACCTGGTGCTGCACCCATCTCCCACATCTCTCTTTGGGTCCCTAGTGAATACTCTTGTCCCCCTACCTAGGGCAACCCATAAGGGAGGCTACTTGCACTTTAGCAGATCTGGGGGAGGTTGAAACAATAAAGGCACGGAGGGAAGTATGGGCCATGACAGAAAGGAGAGGTGCAAAAGGCCTGTCAAGGTCCCAAGGACTCAGATGTGGGTTGATTTGATAAAGACTGGGGCAGTGAAAGAAAAACTTGATGGGTAGCCCAACAGAATATTGCTAGAACTGTGGCACCAATTAAAACCAGAGCAGCAATTCCAGCTGCTGAGGTTCAGGACACAGAAACCAGAGTAAAGGCCTCATGCCCGGCCTGTGTCCCTGCAAACCTTCCTGGGAGACAGTACTCAGGATTCGCTTGAGCCTTCACCCCCACAGGAGGATGATTGGGCATCGTGGTTCAACTCGGGGTGGGGGGTCAAAGTCCCCACCTTGGGGGACATGGTGGGGACCAGAGACCACACGTAGAATTAGCAATTCATTGGTCCCCTGTGAATGTACAGTGTGTCCTGGCGCTGGTGGACACAGGAGCTGAGTGTTCTTTGATTCATGGCAACCCTGAGTGTTTTCCCGGGACCCCTGCTGTGATAGATGGCTATGGGGGTAAGGCAATTAGAGTGAAGAAAACCAAAATCTCATTGGGGGTAGGGCATTTATCCCCAAAAGAGTATACTGTATACATTTCTTCCAACTCTGAATATATTTTAGTGCAGATATCCTGCAGGGCCTGTGGTTATAGACCACTGCAGGTGAGTTCAGACTGAGGGTATGTGTGGTAAAGGCAGTTCTGAGAGGACATGCTAAGCACCCACCTGTAGCTCTGCCTATACCTCGGTGGGTGACAAATATTAAGCAGTATAAATTGCCTGGGGGCACAAGGAAATTGGAGAATCTCTACAGGAGTTGGAGAGGGTGGAGATCATAAAGCACACTCGTCCTTTTAATTCCCCAATGTGGTCAGTGAGAAAGCCAGAGGGCTTCTGGAATATGACTGTAGACTACAGGGAATTGAATAAAGTCACACCCCCTTTGCATGCTGCTGTCCCCTCTATAGCAGACATTCTGGACACCCTCAGCCATGAACTGGGAATGTATCATTATGCAGTAGACTTTGCTAATGCTTTATTCTCTATTTACATAGCACAGGAAAGCCAGGAACCATATGCCTTCACATGGGAAGGCTGGCAGTGGACATTCACTGTCCTTCCACAGGGATATCTCCACAGTCCCACCATCTGTCATGGACTTGTAGCCCAGGACTTGGCCACATGGAGGAAACTGCAAACAGCGTGGTTGTATCACTACATTGATGACATTGTGCTCACATATGATTCTCTTTCAGATTTAGAAGGGGCAGTTCCTAGATTGTTGCAACATCTACAGGAAAAAGAATGGGCTGTGAACCGCACCAAGGTTCAGGGACATGGTTTTTCTATGAAATTCTTGGGGGTTGTCTGGTTGGGTAAAACTAAAGTTGTTCCTGAAGGAGTTATAGACAAGTTCAAGGCTTTCCCCACCCCTACCATTGTGGCAGTACTACAAGGTTTTGGGGTCTTTTGGGCTACTGCAGAGTGTTTATCCTGCACTTGGCACAAATTCTGAAGCCCTTATACTGGTTGGTATGAAAGGGCATCAGGTGGGACTGGGATGAAACATGTGCAGCTGCTTTTACTGCTGCCAAACAAGCAGTCATGGCCATAGAGGCCCTGAGTGTAATGGATTCATCAAAGCCCTGTGAACTAGATGTTCATGTAACCAGAGATGGTTATGGACAGGGTCTTTGGCAACAGTTTGAACAGACATGTCAACCTACTGGATTCTGGTCACAACTATGGAAAGGAGCAGAGGTCCAGTACACCTTGACAGAGAAGCAACTGGCTGCTGTGTACCATGCCTTGCTGGCTATGGAGCCCACTGCTGGAACAGCTCCCACCAAGGTAATAACCACCTATCCCATCACGGGGTGGGTGTGAGCCTGGACCCAAAGGCCACAGAATAGCGTGGCACAGACACCTACACTGGCCAAATGGGGCGCATATTTACAGCAGTGCAGCGTACTACTAGCCCCTTAAGTTGAGACCTCCAACGCTTATAGGGGCCAGTAACCTATACCAGTGGAAAGCAGGAAGAACTTGCTTTTCAGCCCTTGGTAGCCAAGACTCCTTTCCGGGAGGGAAAAGCCTCTATACCTGAAGATGCTTGGTACACAGATAGCTCCAGTTGTGGGCAGCCCCTGAAGTGGAGGGCTGTGGCTTTCCATCCTAAGACTGAGACAATATGGATGGAGGATGGAGAGGGGAAGAGATGTCAATGGGCTGAGTTTCGGGCAGTATGGCTCGTGATGATCCAGGAGCCTTCCCCCATAGTTGTATGCACTGACAGCTGGGCCATCTATCAGGGCTTGACCCTGTGGCTTCTAACATGGTACCATGCAAACTGGATGGTTGGTCACTGGCCCCTTTGGGGACAAGAGCTGTGGCAAGACCTATGGGCCTCTGGTCAGACTAAGACTGTTACTGTATATCATGTGACTGGCCATTTGCCTTTGGCATCCCCAGGGAATGATGAAGCAGACACACTGGCCCAGGTGCACTGGCTACAAGGAAAGCCTGCTTCTGAAAGCTACCATCATTTGTTGCATGCTGGGCAAAAGACAATGTGGACTGTAGCCCGTCGCTGGGGCTTACCATTGACCTTTGAGGAAGTCAGCAGAGCCCAGAGGGAGTGCCTTGTGTGCTCTGAGAGGGACTTAACTGAGTCCCTCGGCAACATGGGAAAATAGTAAGGGGCCAATACCTCTTGTCAGGTGGCAGATAAGACTATATTGGACCTCTGCCCATCTCAGAAGGATATCAGTATGCCATGGTATGTGTGGACATGCCTACTGGACTATTGGTTGGTTTTCCTGCACGTTGTGCAGATCAGCAAACCACCAAGAGGGGCCTGGAGCATCTCTTTACAGCCTATGGCTGGCCACAGGTGAATGAAAGTGACCAAGGCACCCACTTTACTGGATATGTGTTACAAGAATGGGTACAGCATTTAGGAATACAGTGGTCATTTCATGTACCATATAATCCTGCTGGAAGAGTCATGATAGAGAGGTACAACAGTTTGTTGAAATTCAGCCTGACGATGGACACCAATAGTCTATGGGGCTGGTCGGTTCGCCGATGAACAGTGCTGTGGCATTTGAATGAGAAGCCACGTAAGGGAGCTTTGAGCCCTGTGGATATGTTCACACACCTTGCTGCCTCTTCTGTACAGCTGTACATCCAAACCAAAGAAGAGTTACTGAAGCCAGGATATGGCCAGCAGAGCAACATCCTGCTGCCAGCCCGACTGCATTAAGCCCTTGGAGACACTGTTGAATGGACCTGGACCTGGACATTTTGACACATGGACCAGAGATGGCTGGCCCTTCTGGCACCCTGGGGGAAAGGCCTGGAAGCTGTCCTCATGTGTATTCCTGGCATAACAGCTGAATGGCTCATAAAGGTCATGGTAGAGTATCCAAAACGTCCAGGAGGTAAGAGCACTTCGCAGGGAAGTTTTTTTTTATCTTTATGGCCAGTGCATGTACCTCCCATAGCCATATATATTGACCCATCTGTAACTCCCACAGGAAGGTGGGTGAAAGTCTGGTAGACCAGGATGAGATCCCATTCCTGTCACTGTTCTTCCACAAGACAACTCTTGCATGTATCCTACCTTATGGACAAGATTTTCCTATGCTGGTGTCATTAAAACATGTATCTTATCACCATTAAGGTTATTTTCTCCTACAGTCCTTGTGGCCTGAATGCACCCCCTGGCTGCAGCTGCCGCATGATGATCGCTCTGAACCCTCAGCTACTGCCTGCCTATGGAATGGACAAGCTATGGTCTTAATGTGAATAAGATTTTGAACCTTGATGAATCCTCCAGCCTGAGGATTGTCATGATTTTATGCTGTTGCTGTTGTTATGTCATTAGTCTGGTTACAATGGTCCAGTTTTCTCACCCAGGGGCCATTGAGGAAGAAAGGGAATGAGTAGATTGTAAGGCGAGATTTCTGGAGGGGTGGCCTGTGGGTAAAATTGTAATATTTCCAGAATCTGTCACCTGGCTTTAGTATATCTGCATATCAATAGGTGTTTCCAAGGAGTAGAGGGAGTCCATCTATATATCAGTAGGTAATTACAAGGGCTTGCAAGGGCTTATCTGGGTCAGAGAGGTTGGGTAGAGCTCTCTCTTCTGCTGCAGCCTGTTCAAGAGAGAGAGAAGGGATGACTGCTTGTAAGAAAGAGAGAGAGAGAAGGGATGACTGCTTGTAAGAAATAAATGGGTTTCTTAACTTTATTTCTCCCTTTGACTGATGTTTCAAAGGTTTTGCCCCAGGATTTTCCTCCCAGAGTTACATCTGGCCATAGCTGGCAGGACCTTTGAACCTGAAATCTGTCCCCATGTGTGAGACCCTTGGGTGAGCTGCCTCTAGGGATGGTGGGGAGGCCCCAGTGGCTGCAGTGGTAGAGGGTGCAGCTTTACTTGGGAACCCCCTATACGTGGGGCTGAAAGAACCAAACTAACACCATGACAGGCTTCAAGGAGCCTCAGAAACTAGAAGGCCTAAGTTTCATTCTCCCCGAAACCATCAGGTAGTTACATATTGCCCAAAGCACGTAACCACCCTCCTGCCATCCAATCAGGAGAAGCCGAAAGCCTCCCTACATTCCTGAGGATGGGGTCTGCAGGCAGGAGATATAGATAAGACCCTGTAAAAGTTAACCTGTTAGTCATCAGACAAGACCCTAAGTTCACTCTGTAATTGGTTAATTTCAAAGATACCTTAAATATTGTGATTGGATCCCGCCAAAAGTAACGAATGCTCTAAATGACATGTATGGCTAGAACTGTTGTCAATAATGTTGTGTAATTATGATTGGATTGCTGTGTCTATGTCCCAGTTTGGTGTAACTCCTCCTTCCCAAAGCCCATAAAAATCCTGCCCACCTTTGTCCAGGGCTCTCAGCTCACCTCCACTACCTAAGTGGAAATGCTGGGAGTCCGAGCTTAAGCCCATGATAAACGCCCTTTGCTCTTGCATACGTGACTCGGTCTCCCTGGTGGTCTCTGGTCTGTGAGGATACTGCAATCCGGACATAACATTTGAGGGCTCATCCGGGATTCCTCCTCCCCAGAGGGGGTTTCCTCTCCCCAGAACCCCTGGGACCCTGACACGTTGGGCTCAACGGCCGGCTAAATTGGTGAGTGCACTCGTTTCTTTTGGGCCCTCTGTCTCTCTGTCTTAACCTTTTGTTGGACTGGTGCTTGTTTTTCTGAGTTTCAATTTCTTTGTGGTTTCCTTTTTGTTTCATTGTCTGTTTCGGTCTGGTGGTTTTGGGCACTAGGTCTCAAAAGGCCTCAAAGGAACCAGGCGGATGCGCCGTGAACGCTCGAGGCAGTGAGTTTCAGGAGACATCTTGGACTCACAGGGTAGAGACAGCGAGTTTGAGTCCCACGGCGCCACTCTGGGAATTAACGAGATCCCATGAACGAGGTCCCAGGGAACTCTGAGGCATTACTCTGTGGCCTCAGAGGAGCTCTAAGGCATTACTCTGTGGCCTTAGAGGTGTTCCGTTTAGACCCAGGGAACTCTGAGCCATTACTCTGTGGCCTCAGAGGCATTTTGTCCAGACCCAGGAAGCTTCAGCAAGGGAACTCCATTGTGTATATGTTCTGTACTTCTGTTTTGGTTGTTTGACTGCTCGGTTTGTTTAACTGCTTCGTTGTGACTTTGACTGATGAGGACGGTCTAAAAGAAAAACCTCCCGTTTTTCATGGGACTTTGGGGCACTAACCTTACATACTTTACTTTAGAAAACCCACGGAGACCTTCATACTCTCTTCGTTTTTTTCCTCCATTGGCCAGGAGGACTAATTTCCTGTGTTTGGTGTTTTAATCTTGCTTCTTATACTATTTTTATCTAGCCGGACTTACAACATGGGACAAACTGCCTCCACTCCTCTGGATCTAGTCCTGATTCACTTTGAAGAAGTAAAAACTCGAGCTCACAATATGTCTGTAAATGTTAAGAAAGGAAAAATATCTACCTTCTGTGCCTCTGAATGGCCTACCTTTGGAGTAGGATGGCCACCAGAGGGTTCTTTTCACCTTCCCCTTGTAGAGGCAATAGAGGGAAAAATCTTCCAACGAGTGGGGGGCCATCCCGACCAGGTACCATACATTGCTGCTTGGAAGGATTTAGTCATCAACCTGCCCACATGGGTAAAGGCTTTTCTCCTCCCCTTAACTTCTCTAGCTCCTCCAGTTTTTCCACAGGTCTTGGTGACATGACCCTCAGAGAAAGAAGCCCCAAGATAAAAACAGGAGCCAGAGTCTACTCCAACCCTGGCTTCAACTTCGTCTTCGGCTCCCCTTTACCCAGTTTTACAAGAAGGCACAAAGGAGGATCTTATCTTTCCTCTCCCACCCTATCCGTCTCCTCCTGCGCCAGCTCCCGATCCCCTTCCGCCCTTCTCCCCTGGGCCCCTACCATCCCCACCCCTTCCTAGGGAGGGATCTGCCCATGGATGGAACAGGCAGCCAAAGAGGAGCCACCCCAGAGGTGGACTCTACTGTGCTCCCCTTGTGAGCTGCCAGGCCAATGAATAAGGCAGGAAACCAGCCTCACCATTATTGGCCCTTTGCCTCCTCTGATCTTTACAATTGGAAGTTACAAAACCCTCCTTTCTCTGAAAACCCTAAGGGCCTTATTAGACTACTAGAAACTGTACTCTTTACTCACCAACCCACTTGGGATGATTGTCAGCAATTGTTACAGGTTTTGTTTACGACCGAGGAGTGAGAACGAGTCCTGATGGAAGCGCGAAAACTCGTTCCTGGCCCAACTGGTGTGCCCACCATAAACCCTGCTATCATTGATGCTATATTTCCCCTTGTTCGCCCTGATTGGGACTATAACACAGGAGAAGGTAAGGAGCGCCTTATGGTCTACCACCAGGCTCCATTGGCAGGTCTCAAAGCGGCCGTTAGAAGGCCTACTAATTTGACTAGTGTGTATGATTTAAAGCAGGGAGAAAACGAGAGCCCTGCTGCCTTCCTGGAATGGGTGATAGAAGCTTTTAGACAGTTCACCCTGTTCGATCCTGAACAGGCAGAACACAAGTCAACCGTGGCTATGGCTTTCATTAATCAGGCAGCACCAGATATTAAGAAAAAGCTACAAAAGGTTGAACACCTCAGAGAAAAGAGTCTCCGGGACTAAGTAGAAATAGATGAGAAAGCATACAATAACAGGGACAGTGCCAAGGAAAAACAAATAAAGGCAGAAAACAGGCAGAATAAAAATTTAGCCAGAGTGTTAAGCTATGACGGCAGATTCAAAGAACCGCCGACAACAATTAGAAGAAATCGCACTCATTACCAGGCATTACTACTCAACCCTGACAGAATTCTTTTCCAGCCCCCCTTCTCGCTCAATCCAGCTACACTCCTGCCCGATTCTGATGCAGACTCTCCACTTTACGATTGCACCGAGATCCTGGCCCAGGTACATTGTTTCCGAGAAGACCTAGCAGATGTGCCTCTTCAAAATGCAGACCACACCTGGTTTACAGACGGAAGCAGCTTCATTTCAAATGGAGAGAGAAAAGCAGGCACGGCTGTGACTACAGATGCTGAGGTAATTTGGGCCCAACCCTTGCCTCCAGGGACTTCAGCCCAAAAAGCTGAACTGATAGCCCTAACTAAGGCATTGACTTTAGGAAAGGACTTAAAAGTCAACATCTATATGGACAGCAGGTATGCCTTTGCAAGAGCCCACATACATAGGGCTATATACCAGGAAAGGGGCCTTCTGACCTCAGAAGGAAAGACTATTAAAAACAAACAAGAAATTATAGACCTGCTACAGGCCCTCTGGCTGCCAAAAATGGTGGCCATCATCCACTGCCCTGGCCACAAAAAAGAAGACCACCCCGTGGCTAAGCGAAACAACTTGGCTGACAAAACAGCTAAAGAGACTGCTTTTAAATCCATTGAGGCCTTACCTATAGTTCTGCCCGACCCTGGGGATCCCAGGCTACCTGAAAACCCTAAGTATACTGAGGAAGGAATCCAATGGGCCCAAAAGCGAATTATGAGCCAATTCTACAAAAGATGGTGGAAAGACTCAGATGGAAAACTAATCCTCCCAGAGGCCCTGGCAGAAAAGGTATTATCGAAAATACATCAATCCACACACATGGGAGAACAAAGAATGCGGGATGCAATCCGCCGATCTCAAGTAACAACCAAGGACTTACATTTAAAAATTAACAAAATTGTCCATGCATGCAAAGCGTGTCAACTCACTAATGCCTATTCTAATCCCAAAAATCCAGGACGCCTACGGGGTAAGAGGCCCGGGGCCTATTGGGAAATTGACTTTACTGAAATAAAGCCAGGCAAGTATGGCTATAAATATCTTAGTTTTCATAGACACGTTTTCAGGATGGACTGAAGCCTTCCACACGAAGAGTGAGACCGCGACTATCATGGGAAAAAAGTTATTAGAAAAAATCCTGCCAAGGTATGGTTTTCCTCAGCTTATAGTGTCAGACAATGGACCAGCTTTCGTGTCTAAGGTAAGTCAGGGAGTTCACAGTTTATTGGGGCAGATTGGAAATTACATTGTGCATACAGACCCCAAAGTTCAGGACAAGTGAAAAGAATGAATAGAACTCTAAAAGAGACCTTGACTAAATTGACCTTAGAGACTGGTGGAGACTGGGTGGCCCTCCTCCCCTTTGCCCTGTATCGGGTAAGAAACTCCCCCTACCAAATGGGTCTGACTCCCTTTAAAATCTTATATGGAAAACCTGCCCCTATTATCCCTAACTTTCAGGCGGCTCCCCTGATGGACATAGAAGATCGTAACTTGTTATCAGAAATTCAGGCCATTCAATGGTCTCATAAACAGGCGTGGCCTAAATTACATGCTCTCTATGAATCAGGTGTGCCCCCGGAGCCTCATCGATACTGGCCCGGTGACTGGGTCTGTGTCAGACGGCACTGGCAAGAAACCCTGGAACCATGGTGGAAAGGAAATTACATCGTCCTACTGACTACTCCAACTGCTTTAAAAGTAGATGGAATAGCCACTTGGGTCCATGTATCCTTAACAAGCTGGTACAATACATAAAAGAACACCTGAGTACAATTCAGCTTGTGGTCCTCAGGCAGCAGTACCAACCCTTACATCAACAAACTTCTTAAATGGCAGGATGAAAACAAATGTCAATAGTCCACAATTAAAACTAGTTACCAGCTATTTTGGCTTCTGTAAATCACTTTGCATATACCTTTGTCTATGTCTCTTTCCCTTTGCTTTGATGTCTGAATTTATACTTTGATTTATTATTTTATGTGAGATCCAAAATCAAACCGACTAAGTAATTGACTGACCCAAGATTGGGTCAGTTACAAGACAGAGGGGGGAATGAAAGAGCCAAACTAACGCCATGACAGGCTTCAAGGAGCCTCAGAAACTAGAAGGCCTAAGTTTCATTCTCCCCGAAACCATCAGGTAGTTACATATTGCCCAAAGCATGTAACCACCCTCCTTCCATCCAATCAGGAGAAGCCGAAAGCCTCCCTACATTCCTGAGGATGGGGTCTGCAGGCAGGAGATATAGATAAGACCCTGTAAAAGTTAACCTGTTAGTCATCAGACAAGACCCTAAGTTCGCTCTCTAACTGGTTAATTTCAAAGATACCTTAAATATTGTGATTGGATCCCGCCAAAAGTAACGAATGCTCTAAATGACATGTATGGCTAGAACTGTTGTCAATAATGTTGTGTAATTATGATTGGATTGCTGTGTCTATGTCCCAGTTTGGTGTAACTCCTCCTTCCCAAAGCCCATAAAAATCCTGCCCACCTTTGTCCGGAGCTCTCAGCTCACCTCCACTACCTAAGTGGAAATGCTGGGAGTCCGAGCTTAAGCCCATAATAAATGCCCTTTGCTCTTGCATACGTGACTTGGTCTCCCTGGTGGTCTCTGGTCTCTGAGGATACTGCAATCCAGACATAAGAGGGCTTCCAACTGGGAAGCCCTCTAGAGGGGAATTGATCTAGGGCAAATTACCTCCTAGAGGGGTGGGGCCTTCCCCACAATTGGGGAAGGATGGAGACTCCAGAAGCTGCAGAATTAGTCCTCTGTCAGATAGAACACTGCTTAGAGGCCCTGACTGGTCATGTAGCAGCTGGCATTGTAGGATCTCTTTTTGTCAAGATAGTGGAAAGTGTTATCAAGGAGAGAGAGAGGGTTATTGAAGACAGAGAGCTACACACTTCAGCATTGCTTGGAGGATCTAGGTGATGACCTATGGGCTGCCTTTAAGGAAGAGACAGTTACTGAGAGGATGGGTCATGCTCCTGGAAAATTCCTTAGTAGCAGTGAGGGGGGAGGCAGCAGGAGAGTCTGCATTGCAGAAGGTTGTAGGGGAGAGGGAGGAAAGATGGTACCTTCAGCCCCGGAGATAGTAGAGCAGATGTCAGGAGAAGATGAGGGGGCGGGGCCGAGGGCTGATCTGTTGCTGAGGTTACTGCCTGAGACACCAGCCTCACCTGTATTAAAGGACCACCCTGTGGTAATTAATAAAGCAAAAACACAACAACAGTGGTGGGCTCCTAAGGGGGAGGAGTTACCCCCCTCCAGGTTGTGGAATACTCAGGATGAGCTGGTGGACATGATAGTTTGGCATCGGCAGAAGCCATCAGAACCTCTGCCTGTGTGGCTTTTGTGTCTCTGGGGGTGGAGAACATTGTTATGTCAGGTTCTGAAATGGGTAGACTGGCTTCCCTGATGACTCCCCCTTCCCTCTAGCAGTTAAAAAATGTGCATAATACCTCAGGGAATCAGGCACTTCTGGATTGGCTGAGACCTTCCATCAGGGTAGTTTGGCCTAATCAGGGTAATTTACCACACTTACCCACTAGCTGGAAAATGTATGCAGAGCTCCAATATGTGTTGCAGGAGTTGGGCAAGAAAAATATCCCCCAGGGCCCCGATGAGGAAGTGTTTACCATAGGTATGAGAAATCTGGTGTTCCATACAGCTCCCCCATTTCTCTTTAGGTCCCTAGTGACTATTCTTGCCCCCCCACATAAGGCAACCCATAAGTGAGTCTACTCGTACTTTAGCAGATATGGAGGAGGCTGAAACAATAGGAGCACGGAAGGAAGTACGGGCCATGACTGAAAGGAGAGGTGCATAGGCTCTGTGAAGGTCTTGAGGACCCAGATATGGGTTGATTTGATAAAAGCTGGGATAGTGAAGGAAAACTTGATGGGTAGCCTAATAGGATCTTGTTGGAATTATGGCACCAATTAAAGCCAGAACAACAGTTCTGACCGCTGAGGTCCAGGACATGGAAGCAGGAGGCAAAGCCCCATGTCCAGTCTGTGCGCAAGACTTCCTGGGGCATGGTACTCGGGCTCTGCCTGGGTCCTCATCTCCACAGGAGAATGACTGGGCATTGCGGTTCGACTGAGGGGAGGATCAAGGCCCCCACCTTGTAGGACATGGTGAGAAACAGAGGCCACATGATTTATTAGTCCCCAGTTAATGTGCAGTGTTTCCTGACCCTGGTGGACACAGGAGCTGAACCAGAGGGTTTTCCAGGGACCTCCCTACTACTGTTTATTGGGTGGTGCTGAATGGAAAAATTCTGAATCCCCTTGGGAATAGGGCATCTAATACTGTGTGTGATGTTACGCTCATGTCTGATTACCTTACAGATAAATGCGGCATTTTTGCAAGAGGTTTTGGGTTTTGTAGGCTACTGGAGAGTGTTTATTCCCACTTGGCACAAATTCTGAGGCCCTTTTGCTATTGGGTACGAAAGGACATCAGGTGGGGCTGGCATGAAACATGTGCATTTACCTCCGCTGTTGCAAAATGGAAAGTCAAGGTCGTGAAGGTCTTGAGTGAGACAAATGCATCAGGGCCCTGTGAGATGAGGTCCATGTGACTGAAGACAGCTGTGGCTGGGGCCTTGGCAGCACCTTGTAGACTGTTTGCCTTTCACACTGGCCCAGGTGCTTTGGCTAGCAGCACAGCCTGCCTTGGGCAGAAGACAAGGTAGGCTGTGGCCTGTCAGTGGAGCTTGCCTTTGACCTTTGAAGAGGTCAGCAGAGTCTTGTCAGAAATGCACTGTGTGACTGAGTCCCACAGCAACTGGGAGACTGTGGCCTTGGACATTTCAACAGATGGACCAATGATGGCTGGCCCTTCTGGCACCATGAGGACAAGGACTGGAAGCTGGCCTCGTCTGTGTTCCTGGAGTAACAGCAGAGTGGCCTTCAAAGATGATGGTAGTGTCACCAAAAAGGCCAGAAGGTAAGAGCATCTTACCAGGTAGTTTTGTCTTACCATTGTGGCCAGTGCATGTGCCTCCCATAGCCCTACATATAGACGCATTAGTATCCCCTCCCAGGGAGAGGGGTGAATGTTTGGTATATTATACCAGCACGTGATCCCATTGCTGCCACTGTCCTATCGCAGGACTTCTCTCTTGCATGTATCCTACCTGATGGACAAGATTTGCCTATGCTGGTGTCTTTAAAACATGTATCATAGCACCCTTATTTTTTTCTGCAGTCCTTGTGGCCCAGATATGACCTCTGGCTGCAGTTGCTGCGTGATGATTGCTCTGAACTCCCTACCTGTTCAGCTACTGAGTACCTGTGTTATGGGTGAGCTATGGGCTTAATCTGCATAGGACTTTGAACCTAGCTGAAGCTTCCAGCTTGAGGATTATCATGATTTTATTGCTGTTGCTATTTTATGTTATTAGCCTGGTTACAATGCTCCTCCAGTCTCACACAGGGGCCATTGCAGAAGATGGGGAATGTGTAGATTGTGAGGCAATATTTCTGGAGGCATGCACTCTGGGTAAAACTGCAATATTTCCAGAATTTCTCACCTGGCTCTAGTGTATCTGCATATCAATAGGTGTTTCCAAGGGGTGGTGAGAATTAGTCCATCTACATACCAGTAGGTAATTACAAGGGAGTGCAAGCGCTTCTCTGGACCAGAGAAGTTGAGTGGAGCTCTCTCTTCTACTGCATCCTGGTCAAGAGAGAGAGATTGGATGATTGCTTGTAAGAAGTAAATGGGTTACTTAACTTTATTTCTCCCTTTGACTGATTTTGGTTTCAAAGTATTTTACCCCAGGATTTTCTTCCTGGAGTTATATCCCCCCTGATAATAGCACCTCCCTCCACCCGCTTACTACCAAAACACATTTCATTGTCAGGATTTTCCTCTTCCTTCCCAGTGATAATGAACCAGTGAACATAAAATGTACTTTGAAAAAAAAAAAGGCCATAACCCAATAAAGACATAATGCAATCCACCCAGCTTTTATTTATGAAATTTTATATGTTTGCTCCATGAATTCAAACTGTATCCTAACTTCCCCAAGCTGTTAAAGATTTTAAAAAATAATCCAAAAAAATGTATAAATCAAGTACTGTTAATGAAAAAATTCAAAGGATACTGGGAAAACAAAAAAGACAAGTCAGATTTTATGTAGACTACTGCGCTAGGGGAGAGAAACTTCTGTGAAGAGCAGTTTGACACCTCTAACACAAAAGGTGGAAGGTTTTTTGAGTGTTTGGGTAAGCTAACAGAAAACACAGGAGGACATCAGGGAGAAATTTGGTTAATATGATTCGACTATCTGTGTTTGCTAATCGGCTAATTGGCACTTATCAAAATTAAGTGTCCTACCCTCCATGTGAAATGGGGTCCTATCTTTTCTTGATTTTCACATTTTAAAGTGATGTTTCCCAAGTCCTTGAGAAAGACATTCTTGGGTTGTAAAAGTGGCAAGAGGCTGGAGAAGATATACATCTCAAGGGGCAGTGAGCTTACAATTCCAAATTTTATAAATACATCCACTAAGAAAAGGAAGGCCAGGGGCATATAGTCAGGAAGAAACCTGAATTTTAGTCTACCTGAGGGGAATATTAAAGCCATCTTGGTCAGTACCTTGCAGCACAGGATACATAGACAGGAAAATCCTGAACTAGTAACAGCAATTATAGCAATTCATACTCTGGAATCCCAGATTTGGGTATGGGAATTGGAATGGCACATCATCCAAACTGAGTACCTGCTCAGCATTTTGTAATAACAACAATAATAACTTGAATCTGTGATAACAGCAACAAGAGGGAAAACTTGAAATTCCTGATAACCCTGAATGTTATAGCTTTATAATCAACACAGATTAATCAAAATATAAAACAAATTCTATTCCATTTATATCCTGAGACTGCTGAGGGTGTCATATCAGTTGGATTCCGTTTTCCAAAAGTTACTTATAAGATTTATCTGCTGCATTTTGTATCAAGGACATTCTTTGGATGTACCTTTACCTTGTGTCAGCACATAAATTAACAAAAAGTAATAAAATATAAAATCAAATATGTTTCTGATTATGTATGTGTGTGTATATATACACACACACACACACATATACTTTTTTTTCAATGATATGTATAGTGCTATAACCTATGGGAATCAACTTCACTGTCCCAAAATTCATCCACTAGTTAGGTATATTTGCTTAAATCTTGAGTTATTTTCTTTCTTGAGTGTCAACAAGGGAAGGTTTATATACACTTTCTTATTTGTAAAACAAAATTGTCTGAACTTTGCCCATCACACTTTATTACGTGGTTTTCTCAGAGTTCTACTAAATTTGTCTCTGCTGGACTTTTAACAAACAAAATCAACAAACAATAGTCCAAGTCATCTTAGAAAATGGAAAGTAATTTTCTTCCTCTATCTAAGCATTTGCTTGGCTCAAGAAAGGATGTACAAATCAGTAGACAGAAAAGGTAGAAACATAGAAACCTCCTAAGGACTTGAAACATCTTTGCAAAAAGGTTTGAAAAGGTAAGGCTAAGTGAAACCTGTTCATGATTCTACTTTTAAGGGCTGTACCTAGGAAATGGGTAGACACTGGGATGCTGTGGGCCCTGGTTCAAAGCAGTTTATGGGACAAGATCCTGAGGCTAACTACAAAAGGGGACCAAACACTGGGAAAATGGATCGTGTATTCTGGAATCAGCAAGACACAAACATAAACCTGTGATCTTGGCATAAATGTGGTGGGCTGGTAGACATGGTGGTGATATACAATCCCAAGATAGGGCCAAAGCAAAATATTTAAATAGAAGGAGAAATCACAAAAATGAAACTCAAATAAATTAGAAATAGAGATTAAGTATAAGGGTAATTGACTCTGTGTGTGCAAATGAATGTGTACTTAACATAATGTTTAGAAAGTACATGTGAAACATAAAACTCATCTGTTTACACTAATATTTGATCATCTCCTTTCAATTAAGATTCCATTCTTAGTTTTAAATGTAAGGGTAAACATGAGTTTTTACTTTCATTTAATTTCTAATATAATGTGCAGTAATGGAGCGTTATAATAACATTTTTACATACAGTGGTACCTTTCTTTATCTGCTCTGTTCCAAATCTCACTTATTTTCTTTGTGGGTATATCTATGTCAATTAACAAACTCCTCACATTCCTCCACACCCAGTTCAAATAAAGCTAATAATTTATTTATATCCATTTCAATGTAATAAAACATTAATTACATTTTTTAGAGGATATTTGTTCTCCTTGTGTCTTTAAAAGTATTCTGAGAAGTGATTAACTGCCTAAGGTGACTTTAAAATACAATTTAGAATTTAAAAACTAGAGAAAGAAACAAAAAATATCTTAAAAAACCGCTACAGCTAATTAACTTGTTCAGTTAACATTTTCATTTTCAATATTTTTAATAATGTTTTTGCCTTGATATTATTTAATATTTAGGAATTAAGTTTATGATATTGATTTTAAAGTCATCATAAGCATAAGCTCTTCACATAACTGAAGAAAATTTCTTCTAAAATATTTAAGGACTTAAAATGGAAGTTTTATATCAATAGTAGTAAATAGTCTTAAGACTTTAGGCTCACATCTAACAATAAAAAAAGAAAGAAAGTTACATATGCAGAAGGTAATTTTGAAACATAAAGTGAATAAAACTTTTGCACAAAAATGCATGGAAGTATTTTCTAAATAAATATTCAACTTAATGCTTTTGAAAAATTTGATTGGTGTTTAAGTTCCCTTTTTTATAAGACTAATTTGCTACTGTTATTTTCCAAAGAATGTTTGTTTCATATTCAATTACATGCCTTAAATTAATTCATAAAATTTTAGGTGCATAATATGGTGAATTATAATTTCAAAAACACATCATGTTCCTGTTAGGCAGGAAAATATATATAAGCAGGGTGGAAAGAGAATAAGACCAGTAAAGCCCACTAGAAGGGACTTAAAGAGTTAACCAGTTAGTCTATTAAAGCTCAGAAGACCAGGAGCAACTTGGCCCTTAAGTTTGAATACTCCCAAAATAAAGAAAAGTATCTCAGCATAGCCTATGTTTTCACTGTGTCAGTTAGAACATACCATTGTAAGATTTACTTAAGCACCTGCTAAAAGGCCCAGCTTATTCAGGAAGAATTCTATCTTAGAGCTAAGACTGCCTTTTAATCAACCAGATTGTGGCTCAGCCCCCTTGGAGGCAGGGCAGCCAGTCTTGCTTGGTAGGCTTTCAGACAGAAGCTGATATACTGGAAAAGAATCAAAGCAGTCAATTTCTTGTGTTAAAAAAAAAAAGAAACCTAATGTCTTATCAAAGATGAATGTTCTGGGACCATTTGGCAGGTCCACACCTGGCCCTTTGTTGCTTTCTTGAAAATCCTCAACCATCGATAACCCCAGACCCTAAACCCTTAGGAGCGCTCCTCTCTCTGAGGTTGCCTGCACTTTTTATCTCTTTAAGTATGTAACTTTACATAAAACTTCTGCTCTGCTTTACTACTGTGTCTCTGCCCTTCAATTCTTTGTTGTGGTGGGACAAGAACCAAGGAAAATACATAACGTTCCCCACCTACTAATATTCCCAGTCTCAAAAAAGTGCTTGCTCATTGGTTTTTATATCCCATTACTAAAATTTGTTTAATTCATAATACTACATATAAATAATTTTATTGTTAGGATCACAACAGAAATTTAGGGTATTCAAAAATAATGCAAATCTAAATATATATCATTAATTAATATTGATGAATATTTAGTTGAGCTAAATTTACATTATGTATAATCTAAAATAAATAAAAGTATTTTCATGATTAGAAGACATGGAAATAGAAATCTATTCTTCAATGTGGAACCAGTAATTAAGGATAAATAAGGGTTTGAATTTTATATATAATCATAGCTAATTATAGTTTTAATAGCTTGTTCTGTAATTAATTAGGTTGAATATTATTTTGCTTTCAATAACATTGGAAATAGTGACTGGGAGAGTGCACTATTAAACCTGACACATGAAACATAGAAAATATATATTAGCCAATGGGTATGAATTAATAAATGTCATATTCCAACATTTTATAGGAAGGGAGAATGCTTAAAGTTACCACATATCATTTTACTACAGAATAAGGCTGTACAAAATAAAAACTAAGTATTTCTATAAATTAGGCACATATTGCATATATATGTATTTAAAAGACAGGGTGTTAAAATATGCTGTCAACTATGAACATTCAAAGAAGAACACATTTGATTTACATATAATTCATTCAAAAATATCATTCACTAAAAACTTATTTTAGTTACTGGGATGATAAAAAGAAAACAAGAGAGAGATGCCAATTATGCTAACAGGGTTTGTGGAACAGCAGAGAATAAAGAGATTAGGCTTGCAAAAGAAGAATGGGCATAAACCTTGTTGTTAGAAGAAGGAACTATTTTCTCCTTAGCAAAGGGTCTAGAAACCAGAAGAAGAATGAACTCATCTAGAGAGTAAAACAAGTTTGCTTTGTCTGATGCATAGAAACTGAGAAGGGAAAGATTATGGGAGGTATCTGAAGAAAAGGAATGGGTCTTAATTTAAATTAAATTTCAATTGAATTTAGTTTAATTGAAATGAAAGCTAATGTTATTTAAATAACATTTAAAAATTTTATTAAACCTTAATACAAATGAGTTTTTGGAAGGAACATACTTTTAATATTCTTTACAAATTAATTTAACAAATATAATGTCCATGCCCAATATATCAATAGCTCAGTTATGACTCAGAGCTCCAGTTGCCATATTCAAGATCTGAAAATTGTTCAAAATGTCTTCATAAACCCATTGAGTTACAGTAGGGTTTTAAGGGGATGTAAACCTCTCCCCTTGCAATTAAACTGTTCCAATTAGTCTGACAACTATAGTCATGGAAGAGAAGTCAAACTATTATTTTCTTGTAACAGAATATTAATATGAACATATATTTCACTTTCCAGTCCCCCTCCCCCACAGGATTTATGTTTCCAGTGACTTTGTATTTTCTCTATTTTTCCTTTATACTCCACCTCACTTTGTCTCCCTTCACTCATTATAATGTATCCTCTTCTGTTAATCTATGTCTTTCACTGTCACTTCCTTTCAATTCTCTTTTCTTTTCCTGGTTATATATTGATTATGAAACTAGGAAAATAAAATAGCTGGTTCCCACACAATTAAACATCACGTTTGCTCCTCAAAATAATTTAACAGTCATTTTCTATGTTATCATCCCCTTGTTTGTTTTAGAAATCATGACAAAAATATCTGAAGGAAATCAGCCTCCCCTTAGTGCTACTGTCACTTTCCTGGACTTTCAAAATGTTAACTCAAGACAGTTCCACAGCATAGCCCAGTGTCAAACACACAGATTTAGCTTGCAATCTGCAAAATTCTCTTCAGGGGACATATATAACACATGTAAAATTTATAATAAATGCAGAATTCAGCTGAGTGTGTCATTGCTTTTTGAAACAAAAAATAATCACAGGTAGTTTTCTAACCTTCCAAACTAACATTAAAGAAATTTTTGTTTTGGTTTCTACAGGTATGACAGAGTGGAATAGAATAGGATTCTATGTTGTCAATCAAGGTAGATATGAGCCATGTATCAAACGCAGTCATCTTTGGAAGGAAACAATGTGTCCTGGACCCGATGTCTCATACTGTATGTGGTTGTACTGTTTGCTTCTGAAGGGGATGGGCTACTATCCGAGTTCAACTTCTGGCATCTTTCAGACTCCCACTCACTCCTAGCAGTGAAGAAAAAGTACAAAATGTTATGAGTGATTCTGGAAAAAGAATTCAGAAGCAATGTTCAGCCCTTTTGTTACTTCTTTCCCACTGAATGAATTACCTATGAAAGTCCACATTCTGGTCGGCCTATCTAAATCTTCCAGGAAAGGTCCCTGTGAGGGGAGTCATAAGTTTGCCTATCACATTCTGGTGAGGAGATAAGTCAACTTAATTCTGGTGCACAATATAAGCAAGCCCTTTAGCTATTAGAATTAAAGCCATGCTTTTGAACCTAGCTTTTGTCAATAAAGAGCCATTTCGTTCTTCATCTGCTGAAATTTTATGCTGTAAGTATCTTGACTGTTCAAATCATGGCCAGGAAAAAGAGGAATATTTTTATTGGATAAAATAAAACAACATTTCTATTTATTTAGGCTGGGGATATTGAGGGAGACAGAGAAGGAGAGGAATTTGGGGCTCATAACAATCTTTTATCAGGGCAGGGAATTTGATAGTATGTATTGTGACTGAAGCTGGTATAATTGAGTAGTTAGTTTTTGCTGCTGGGTAACTAAGGCCTTAAACCTTAGGCCGAGGAAATTTTGATCTTAGCTTGAGAGTGCAGTTTATGGAAATGTCTTTCAGCAAAAGTCTGGGCCACCCAGACTTAAACACAGGAACCTGGGCTCCTCATGCCTAAGGCAAATGTGAGCAACTCAGTGTACACCAGCTGCATGGGGCTTCATGGGACCCTCAAAAAATTCAGGTGCTGCTTTCACTGCAAATAGTAATGACTCAACTACTGGGGAAAGAAAAAAATTATGTATATAGTGTATTTGGACAAAAAAGGGCAAAAGGAATTAGTTTTATGTTTTTAGTGTATTTCTATCCACATCTAAATTTAAAATGCAAATAAGCCCCATGTGAGGAACAATGTATGGTCTGTGACCTTTTGACTTTAGTTATTTATACCAGGCCTAGAAAGGTAAAGCAGATTGGGCCCCCATATATTCTTCTGGCTTTGGTAATTTAATACTCTGTGTAGAAAACCCTTTCCTAAAGAATCAAGTTTTCTAGGAATCCAAGGAAGACATAAAGTAGGTGGATAACACATGCAGTAATCAAATGAAGACAAAATTTTAAAGGGGAGACTAATCAAGCTAGAAGACATTAAGCTTTCTTTGAGATGATGAATCGTATCTTAGAGGAGGTGCTCTGCAGAAGGGGAAAATGAGCTCTGAAAGGTCATAACAGACATATCTAAAAGAAAAAATAAAATCCACCTGAATCTCCCTGTTTTTAAAAAGGCAAGAAGCAAATGGAAGATGTCTTAGATATTGCTAGACCAAAAACTGAGGAGGGACTGAAAAACCAGACTGATCAAAAGGCTCATAGTCTCAGAGAGCTGACTGAAATGACTTACTCATAGGACACTAGGATGTAGGAAATTACAGAGAGGTGATCTTCTACAAGAACTAGAAAAGCCACAGAAAAATCAACAGATGTACAACTAAAAGATTAAAATAGGTATAACCAATCTAGAGGTATTTTAGGAGAAAAAATGGGACTATTAGCATAGCCTATTCAAAGATTGCTATCAAGTAACTATTTTATTGGTCAAGGACACAGGACTTATTTTGTACCCTGAAGAAACATGGCCAAGAAATGTATGGAATTAGGACTCTAAGGGAAGGCAGTACACAAAGATGGGGTATATATATAGAGAGAAACATCAATGATGGATCACTGGATGGTGGATCAATGGGTTAATA
The DNA here is from genome assembly GCA_032199065.1 of Smutsia gigantea. Classification (NCBI taxonomy): domain Eukaryota; kingdom Metazoa; phylum Chordata; class Mammalia; order Pholidota; family Manidae; genus Smutsia; species Smutsia gigantea. The sequence goes on along the minus strand of JAVSCE010021398.1, from coordinate 103,206 downwards.
TATCCTGCTAAGAATTTTCCTAGCTTGATATATTCTTTTGTACTTTATGAAACTACAAAAGGACCTTTTCAATGTTTTTGGCAAATCACAAGTATATTTTCTGTGGGAGCTTGAGTACTGATCAATATAACTTAACTACAGTTTTATTATTTAATATTAACAAAATTAAATATGTATTAATATTTAATATTTTTACAAATTACATAGACTATCCTTGAAACATACATAACAGTTTTGACATTTTATATGAAAATATGCTGTGAATTAAAGAATACCACTAACTCAACCTTCTGCCGTCATTTTGCTTCCTTATATATATTTCTTGTCTATAACTGCTTTAATTTAATAACTTAAATGTTAAATTTAATGGTGAGTATAAAGAGCATTATCTTTTAAATGTTTTAATTTAAATTTAACCCTGAGTCAAAACAGATTAATGTTAGAGAAGCAGGAAGGAGCATGCACAAATATATTGCCAGTAATATAGTCATTCACTAGGGAAATACAAAGTCATCTTGAAAAGGTTGGTTACACAAGTCCATAGTATGCACAGAGAGTCAGATATATATATTAGATAAATGTTCAGAGCTTTATAGAGGCCTTGACTCTCCTTCTCAGGCCTACCTCCTCTTAACGGGTTATTGTTCTGTAGGAAGCAGACCTGTAACAGCCAGCACTGTTCATCCTTTAAGACTTGTATGTTTACCTCTTACCCTGTTGCTCTTTAGTGTTCTTACTGGCTTAATTTCTCCAAACTTTGTTATATACAACAAAATATAGTAAACAGAAATTAGTATTTATAAAATAAAATTAATTTGAGTACAAATTAAAGAGAAGTAATTATTACTTTCATCTTAGTTTCTAAAATAACAGGCCTGGAAAAACACAATAGAGACCTCACAACTGTGATTTCAGTGTTTGTTTGTTTGTTTTTTTAACAATGCAAATCTTTTTTAAACACACATAAAAACCACAATCTTTTTGATGTTTTCTTTGCTGTGAACTATATACTGACAAACTTGTATATAACATTGGAACAAGGAACTGATGATTTTAGGTCTTGCATGTTATGATGAAAGCTATACCAGTTGGCAGATTCAGTGTTAAGTGTTTGTAGCAATAGGAAACTTGAAGCTTGTGCTGTTTTATTATCCATTGCTACATAGGATCATTGTTATTTCCAAAATTCTTACAAGATACTTGATCAGCTTCTATAATTCACAAGACTATATCTACTTGGGCACGTATTTATTCAATCAGCATTCTTTGAGCTTTTACCACATGAGAGAGGTATGTGGTAAGGTTTTAGGAATACAGAGACAGAAAAGTCTTACTCAAGGAGTTTTCAATGTTTTGGGGAGAAAAAACTAAGTGGAGAAACCCAAGGCATTGATTATAATGAGTGCTGAGATCCATGTATGTGCAATGTACTATGGGAACAAAGAGTAGGGATTCCTAATCTAGTTTTTTGGGTGGTTTTAAAAGCCAAGGTTTTGGGGGACTTATTTTTCAGGTTATTTTTTTCCTTTTAACTGGAGGTGACATCAGAACTTGAAAGAATAGTAGCTAGCTAGGTGAAGAAAGTGTTAAGAAAGCTAATAATAAGAGATGATGGAAGGAAAAAACATACATAAACAAGAGCAATGCTGTGTGGTTAAAAGAGTAGTATTCTCCAATGTTTGAGAAGTCTTTGCTCTCAGAATTAAAAAAAATCTCATTCCATCTTATCAAGATCTTTTCAATAGCTGATAGCTATGCTTCAATTATAACAGTATTATCTGAAAAAAATGTCAGATGATGGTTCATTTAGAGCAAAATTTCAGAAGATCTTTATCAAAATAGTCTTTCAGAGGCATTTGTAAGGTTAGCTTCTAGTTTATACACAAGTGTGGTTGAACTGACTCAACATTTCCAACCTAGAAACAGGTTGATTTTTTTAAGGCACTAACTTGCTAATAACTGAGGGAGTAAATAATTGAACAGCTAGAGATAAAGACCAGTGGAATCTGGATATCCAGGCTTTAAGGGAAAGTACATAAAAAGTAACAGGAATTAAAGGGAGCTAGGCAGATCCAAAATTGACTGAATACTAAGAAGAATCAGGTGACATTATGAGACAGAATAGCAGATAAAATTTCTCAACTCATTACTTGAAAGTCTTCAGATTTCTTTGGAAATTTAATACCTTTGGCAGGAGGCTAGTACAATGTTTGGGTACATCTATAAAAAGAAGAAACATGAGGAAGAAAAACTCCCTAACCAGAAAAAAAATTTAAAGAAAAAATGATTGATAAGTAGAGAAGAGGAACAATAGATCCAACCTTAGAATTGTTAAAGACTCAGCTAGACTCAGAGAGAGAACTAGAGACATCTCAATGCTACAGCAGAAAACACATGCTTCCACTGCTAGCACTGAAAGCATGAAAAATTCATAAGCATGAAAAGGCACATGTTAGGGTACAGACAGGTTCTTACTGAGCCTCTAAGACTACAGGATTGAAAAAAAAAACATCAATAGCAGTTTTAGTTTAGGAACCTGTTGGGTCATTTTCCAGCAGAGACATATGAAGGAAAGGGAAAAACATCATCCAGTAGGCAGATCCCATAAACTGAAGAGATTTCAGGTCCAGAGGCTGAACTGTGCCTTTGAGTTAAAACAGCTCTGGAGTTTTACTATGGATGATGAAATACAGAGTGAGTAGGACCAAGAGGAGCAAGTGGAGAAATAATAATTAAAGGTCTTTACATCCACATGAGTTTATATGAACTAAATGACCCTCTGGGCAGATCTGGAGAGAGGAAGTACCACCATTGCACATTTCAGAATTTGGAAAATATAAGTATTTTTTTATTTTACCCTCTGAGAAAAGGAATGGTGTAAGCAGAATTTTCCCCATGGAAATTGACAGTATGGTACTATGATTTCTTCTTAAGTGAATCCTCCTAGTTAAGAATGGTAAATATTTGACAACTCACATACTGATTAAATTACTGATGAATTAGAAATAAATTATATTTCTTTGTTCACTTTCTAGTCTATCATCATTCGACAAAAAAACACTAAATCTTTGTTAAGAGGCAAGGATGACTATAACAGCTGGTGAAATTGTTTTTTATTCAATGGTTGTGGAAATGAGGTGGATATAGACATTTTCTTAAGTTCCCCTGCCGGATGAAAGTATCTCAGAAGCAGTTCAAGAAGGATGCATGATTCTTTAGCCTTGGGGGGCATACACTCCATATGTCGCCCCTCCCCGCTCCAGATTTACTACAGATTGGTTAACAGAGTGCTGTAGGTAAAAAAGACTGAAAATCTGGCAAATAGTAGATAATTTTTTTCCCTTCAGTGGCTAACCAAAGGGAGACATTGTTTAGTATTCCTAGTACACAGTGCTAATAAAAATCATAAACTGCATTCAGATTTGTTCCTAAGTTTTCTAGAGATAAGGCACCATCATTGCCTCTACCTAATGTGGGCCTCTCAATTGCTCCTTTTTATAAACCACTGCTCCCTTCACCCACATTTTGATTCTGGCCCATTTGCCCTCACTTTTTCTTTTCATCCCCGTTTATTTTTCTAATCTTTTCTAATCTCTTTGGTCAAAATCTCATATTCATTTGACAATATTCTATAGTTAGAAAGGGGTCCCAGCATTAAAAGTTATACATGTAGTTCATACATTATTGTTCTATGACTATTAAGGTAAAGCTTTCCGCTGATCTCTCTCAATCACCCAGTTTCAGTCAGGCAGTTTAAGTAAGTGGCCCTGTATATATTCAATAACATTTTATGTCTTCAGTGACAACCTATAAAATCAGAAGCCTAATTGATTCACCATGAACCCCTAATAATAAAATAGGTATTATTTGTTTCTTTAACATCCATTTTTCTTTAGTTTATCTTCCCTATGAATCACAAATTTCTTTCTGGGCATGTCACTGATTCATAATTGGTGTTTCACCCACAGATTCATTGTTAAGCTAAGTTAAGCCAAACACAGGAACAGGAAAATATTGCAATAGCAGGCATGTGTTACTGACTGAACGTTTGTTTCTTCCCAAAATAGGTAAGTTGAAATCTACTCCCAAATATCATGGTATTAGGAGGTGGGGATCTGGCACACAGGCTATTAGAGTGAAGCCCTCATGAATTAGATTAGTGTACTTATGAGAAGAGGCCAGAGAGCTACCCATGAGGACACAAGGTGTATCAAGAAAGCAGTCGTGAAAGACTTGAAGAACTGGTCCCTCACCAGATCTAGATCAAGCTGGTACCCCCATTTGGGGCCACAGAACTAAGAAAAATGAATATCTGTTGTTTATAAGTTACCCAGTCTAAGGTAGTTTGTTATAGCAGTCCAAACTGATTGAGAACATGCAAAATAAATATATTAAGAGTTAGTAGAAATGTAGGGAATACCGAATCACAGACTTCTTTTTCTCTTTTCCTAGATATGATATTGAAAGTAAACAAACTTCAGAACTCTTGCCAGTTATCTCATAATCAAGAACATAGCCTGTGTTATGATGCAGACAATGTATTTGAAGGCAGGATAATAAGATATAATTAGGGATTGAAAAAAGATGGCAACATCATAAGTGAGGCAGAAACCTCCTCCTGAAACCACATATAACACAAAAATACGTGAAATACAACTAATCTCAAAAGAGCAACTCAAAGACTGCAATTGACTGCCTGCATCTGGGGAACAGAGAAGAACTCACAGAAGAGGGTAAATTTGCAAAGCTGTGGTCTGACAGGAGCCAAGCCCTTCCCCCACCCCAACTCAAAGGCAGAAGAGAAAAGGAGTGAGGAGGGAGAAGAAACCCAGGACTGCTAAACACCCACCCCTGGAGACCTGGATGGCAAAGACGGGCAGAACACTCAGAGAGAGTGAGATCCCAGCTGCTTGTGGAGAAAAGGTACCCACAAACGGCCACTCTGGTACAAAAGAAAGGTGGGCACTTTGAAAGACTTGCCAACAGCAAGAGGGGTGCTAAAGAGGCAAGGATTACATAGCGCTTGCTGCTCAGGAGAAAGGATAGGTGGATAAAATCATCCGAGCACACTCAGCCCAGCAGGTTGGGAACATTCAGGAGCTTCAGATGCTCCATCCTCCTGGCTGGCAACACAGCGACAAGGACTCCACTGCGATATGCAGCCTGCTGCATCTTTCCCCAAGCAGGGACATGTTTGCATGACCTGCTGCTCCTGCCATTGCACCAGGCCAGCCAGAGGGTGGCCCTGCCTATGGCATCTAGAGGGGCATATTGCAGAGGATCCTCCCTGCACACTTGACACACTGGACCTGGCAGTGGAGGCAGGCACTGCAGCCAGGAAGCAGGAAAGAGCTCTTTCCTCCTGGAAGGTGCCCCCTGCCATTGCTCCAGGTGCTGGGCAGCTCCAGAGGGTAGAACTTCTGGGTACTCAAAGGTGCTGTGTACACCAAGTTATTATTCCATAATAATCATTAGAAATATGAAACAGCAAAAGAATCTTGTACAAACTACAATCCCTCAAACACCAGAAAGGGTGCTAAGAGAAACTGAAACCACCAATCTCTTGTTAAAGATTTCAAAATAAACATTATAAACATGCTCATGTAGCTACAGAAAAATATTCAAGATCTCAGGAACGACTTCAAGAAAGACATAGAAACTTTGAAAAATAGAGCATCTGAAATGAAACATACAATGTTTAAAAGATTAGATGAGGTAGAGGAGACGGTAAGTGAAATAGAAATTAGAGAACAGGAATACAAAGAAGCTGAGGCACAGAAAGAAAAAGGTATCTTTAGGAATGAAAGAATAATAAGAGAATTGTGAGACCAACACAAACAGAACGATATTCATGTGATAGGGGTACCAGAAGAAGAAGAAAGAGAAAAAGGGATAGAAAATCTCTTTCAGGAACTAATTATTGAAAACTTCCCCTATCTGGGATTGGAAAGAGTCTCTCAGGTCATGAAAGTGCAGAGATCTCCCAACACAAGGGACCCAAGGAAGACAACACCAAGATATATAATAATTAAAATGGCAAAGATCAAGGATAAGGACAGAATATTAAAATCAGCCAGAGAGAGAAAAAAGATCAGATTTCTCATCAGAAACTTTACAGGCCAGAAATGAGTGGCATGACATATTTAATGCAATGAAACAGAAGGGCCTAAAACCAAGAATATTCTACCTGGAAAGATTATTATTTAAATTTGAAGCAGGGCTTAAACAATTTCCAGATAAGCAAATTTTGAGGGAATTTACCTCCCACAAACCATCTCTACAGTGTATTTTAAAGGTACTGCTATAGATGGAAGTACTCCTAAGGCTAAATAGCTGTTACTGGAGAAAATAAAACCACTGTAATGGAAGTAGACCAATTAGTTACTAAGCAAATGCAAAATTAAATAAATTACCCACAAAGTAAGTCAAGGGATACACAAAGAGTACAGAATATGACACCTAATATATAAAGAGTGGAGGAGGAAAAAGAAGGGAGAAAAAAAGATATAATTAGATATCAATGACATAACATGCCTACATTATCTTACCCAAAACAAAGATATTACTCTGTTTATTAGATAACATCATTTATTCTGTTTACATGATAGGAAATTTTCATTGAATGTGGTTAGTATTCTTCAAATATTATAATTCTCAAATATCTAAGTTCTTACAATTATTATTATATTAATTTACAGATGAAGAAAATTTCCCAAAGTCAGATGCCTACTTGGGTATAGGACTTGAATTGTTAACTACTATGTTAAATCTGTCAAATCAATAACATTACAGCAAACATTCTTATGAACTGACTATTTTTACCTCTTACTTCAAAACAACTGTGTCTTTTACTTAACCGGTATTACTCATCTGTTGGCATTTATAATTTAGTTTTGTCTCTCCATAGTAGTTGATTTCTTTTAAATGTAATTTCTGAAGATGTTTTTCTTTTTGTTTTGATGTTTAATTTTTCATCACTTACACAATATTAGGAATTTTCATTTTGGGAAAGATTCTTTTTGGAAGCCCCTGCTTTTCATGTGCTATATTTGGTTTTCCTATTGTATATTGAATTAAGTAAGAATGGTTAATTTCCAAAATTTTAAAGTACAATAATAACAACAGTAAGAATAATTTTAGAGCAAGCTGCTCAGAACAACTAAATATGCCTATGAGCACATTGGTTGTTTCCACTTAGGTATGCATCTCTAGGTTTATATTGAATGAAATCAATTTATATATTGCATGATTTGGAAACAAAGATTATGAGCAAAGGGAAATATGGAAAGTCCTTAGAAGAATGTCTCCACTCACTTAATTCTTAATAGTTGCCAAATCTATTACTTTATGGAGGACATGATTGATATGTCTATATTTACCTATCATTAAAGTATTTAAATGCAGAGGCCATATCTATCTGTCTTTCTATTCATCTATCATTAAATTATTTAAACAAGGAAGCCATAGACTGAGTTGGCTCTACTGGCTTGGCAGCAAACCAAAACCTAAGCCTGTGTCAATGCACTCAAATCTCAGACAGTGAAACTAAGAACAACCAATCATACTGAGGTCATTATAAAAATGAGAAATTTGGAGACAGACACATATATAAGCTATGTGAAGAGACATAGGGAGAATGGCCATGTTCAGGCCAAGGAGAGAGGCCTGGAACAGATCTTTTCCTCACAGTCTGAAGAAGGAAACAATCTCACCAAACCACCTTGATTTCAGACACTTAGATCCAAGACCTTAGACAATAAATGCCCATTGCATAAGCTTAAAAAAAAAAAAGAACCAATCATGCACAGTCAACTAGGCTTCCCAAAATAAAATAATAAAATAACCACTTAAGTCAATTTATTTGCTTTGCCACCACCTCATCTATATAAAAACCTTTCCTCTACATCTTAATGGCAAACTCCTAACCATTTCTGGTTTGGTACTACCTAATTCAAATCAATGCTCAAATAAATAATTCAAAATTTAATGTACCTCAGTTTACCTTTTAACACTACCTATTTCTCCTTTTTCTCATCCTTTTTATGCACTTATTGAGCATATCTGTAAATCATATTTTGGGCTCAAAAACATGCTCCTTAAATTTAGATAAATTGCAGTAGCAAATTGTGGAAGTGTATATAGAGAAAAATCCTACCTCATGCAAGGTTTTATGGTGTGCTAAGAAATTTTCTTTACCAATGTCTGACAAATCTCTAAAACTTTCTGAACATTGCCTGAAAGTTATATTTTCTATAGCACACTTGATTTTATTCTCTGCCAATTATGATGACGGGTTTCACCGACAAGTCATCAACATGTTCCCCTTTGGGTGATTTACCCTGCCATTTGATTATAACAGTATTAAGCATTTTTAAAAGTTATTTTGTTCCATTAAGTAAATTTTGTTTTGTCCACATTTATTTAACTACTTTTCTCTGAACAGATTACTGCTATGTATTTTGAACTCTGGACACAGTCCAAATGTGAGGGTGTGTGGATTTTCCCATACGACCAAGTAGTTCTTGGACACAAGTTGAGTGTCCGACAGTTAACTCAATTCAGACATTATCTACCTAGATATAGCATCAGATCCCAGAGGTTAAGGGCTCAGTCCCATAAAATTGCCTCCCTGAACATCTTTACAACCCAGTCACAAGCCCAGGTTTTTTTAAATTTTGCTATTATTAATGTACAATTACAAGAGCAATATTATTGTTACTAGACTCCCCCTATTAACATGTCCCCACCACATACCCCATTACAGTCACAGTCCGTCAGTGTAGTAAGATGCTATAGAATCACTACTTCTCTTCTCTGTGTTATACTGCCTTCCCATACACACCCACCCGGCTACATTATGTGTGCTAATCATAATACTCCTTTTTCCCCCTTATCACTCCCTTCCCACCCATCCTCTCCAGTCCCTTTTCCATTGGTAACTGTAAGTCCATTCTTGGGTTCAGTGAGTCTGCTGCTGTTTTGTTCCTTCAGTTTTTTCTTTGTTCTTATACTCCACAGATGAGTGAAATCATTTCATACTTGTCTTTCTCTGCCTGGCTTATTTCACTGAGAGCATAATACCCTCTAGCTCCATCCATGTTGTTGCAAATGGTAGGATTTGTTTTCTTCTTATGGCTGAATAATATTCCATTGTGGATATGTACCACATCTTCTTTAACCATTCATCTACTGATGGACACTTAGGTTGCTTCCATTTCTTGGCTATTGTAAATAGTGCTGCGATAAACATAGGGGTGCATATGTGTTTTTCGAACTGGGCTACTGCATTCTTAGGGTAAATTCCTAGGAGTGGAATTCCTGGGTCAAATGGTATTTCTATTTTGAGTTTTTTGAGGAACCTCCATATGGCTTTCCATGATGGTTGAGCTAATTTACATTCCCACAAGCAGTGTAGGAGGGCTCCTCTTTCTCCACATCATCTTCGCCAACATTTGTTGTTGTTTGTCTTTTGGATGTTGGCCATCCTAACTGGTATGAGGTGATATCTCATTATGGTTTTAATTTGCATTTCTCTGATGATTAGCGATGTGGAGCATCTTTTCATGTGCCAGTTGGGCATCTGAATTTCTTCTTTGGAGATGTTTCTGTTCAGCTCCTCTGCCTATTTTTTAATTGGCTTATTTGCTTTTTGTTTGTTGAGGTGCATGAGCTCTTTATATAATTTGGATGTCAACCCCTTATCGGATATGTCATTTATGAATATATTCTTTCATACTGTAGGACGTCTTTTTGTTCTATTTATGGTGTCCTTTGCTGTGCAGAAGCTTTTTAGTTTTATACAGTCCCACTTGTTCATTTTTGCTTTTGTTTCCCTTGCCCAGGGAGATATGTTCATGAAGAAATTTCTCATATTTATGTCCCATAAATTTTTGCCTATGTTTTTTTCTAAGAGTTTTATGTTTCATGACTTACATTCAGGTCTTTGATCCATTTTGAGTTTACTTTTGTGTATGGGGTTAGACAGTAATCCAGTTTCATTCTCTTACATGAAGCTGTCCAGTTTTGCCAACACTAGGTGTTGAAGAGACTGTCATTTCCCCACTGTATATCCATGGCTCCTTTATCGTATATTAATTGACCATATATGCTTGGGTTTATATCTGGGCTCTCTAGTCTGTCCCATTGGTCTATGGGTCTGTTCTTGTGCCAGTACCAAACTGTCTTGATTACTGTGGCTTTGTAGTAGAGCTTGAAGTCAGGGAGCGTAATTACCCCCACTTTATTCTTCCTTCTCAGGATTGCTTTGGCTGTTCGGGGTCTTTTGTGGTTCCATATGAATTTTAGGACAATTTGCTCTAGTTCATTGAAGAATGCTGTAGGTATTTTGATAAGGATTGCATTGAATCTGTAGATTGCTTTAGACAGGATGGCCATTTTGACAATATTAATTCTTCCTATCCATGAGCACGGGATGTGTTTCCATTTATTGGTGTCTTCTTTAATTTCTCTTATGAGCGTCTTGTAGTTTTCAATGTATTGGTCTCTCACTTCCTTGGTTAGGTTTATTCCTAGGTATTTTATTCTTTTGGATGCAATTTTGAATGGAATTGTTTTCCTGATTTCTCTTTGTGCATAGAAATGCAACAGATTTCTGTGTATTAATTTTGTATCCCGCAACTTTATTCAATTCAGATATTAGATCTTGTAGTTTTTGAGTGGATTCTTTAGGGATTTTTATGTACAGTATCATGTCATACAAGCCCAGGTTTTTAACTTGTGCTTCTGACTGATCAGTTACTGATTGGAAATTCCAAGAACCCCTTTCTTGGGTTTAATTGCTAGAGCGGTTCACAGAACTCAAGGAAATACTTTAGTTACTAGATTACTGTTTTAATATTAAAGGATATGACTCAAGAACAGTCAGATGGAAAAGATGCATATGGCAAAGTATGGACAAAGTGTCCAGAACTTCCTCGCCCATTCTAGGCATACCAGTGGACCCAATCCTTCTGCACTCACCTATATGGAATCTCCTGGAACCCTATGCTTTTGGGTTTTAATGAGTGGTTAATTACATCTGTACACTGGTAATGGATTCAACCTCCACCCCTCTCTGCTTGGTTGGTCCCCTGGCAACCAGCCCCCCATCTTTAGTTGCTTCCAAAAGTCACCTTATTAACATAGACCAGTTTTCATGGAAAGGGGCTTGTTATGAATAACAAAACATCCATTTCACCTTACGGCTCTGAAGCAATTGTAGTAACTGAAATAAGAGGAAAAATACGACAAAAGATTCTCCCATTGTGCTTTTCACTCAGGAAATTTCAGGAGTTTTGGAAGCTATGAGCCAGTAACTAGGGACAAACACCAAATATGTATGAGAAATATATTTTTCTCATCTAAATGAACAAACAGATGCAGTTGACCCTTAAATAACATGGGTTTGAACTGCATAGGTCCCCTTTATATGTGGATTTTTTTCAATAAGTATACTGGAAATTTTTTGGAGATTTCCAACAATTTGAAAAAAACTTTTTTCCAGCTTAATTTATTGTAAGAATGTATAGAATACATATGTAGCATACAAAATGTATATTTTAATCAACTGTTTTTTTGTTATCACTAAGGCTTTGGTCAACAGAAGGCTTTGAGGAGATAAGTTTTGAAGGAGTCAAAGTTGTATGCAGATTGTCAACTGTACAGGGATTCTGTGTCCCTAAGCTCCACACTTTTCATGAGTCAGCTGTATTTCTTATAAATCAAAGTGTTGCACTATGATATTCTTGCATAATTCACATTCTCAAATATCCACAGTTTTCCCAAGGTTAAAGTCACACTGTAACAGATGGTCAAAGTCTGTCCTCAACAGCTGTCATATGGCCCTTTCATTCTCTGCAGGTGCATTTATTTGTCTGCCTTCATTTGTGAGTTCTGGAAATCCCATTGGGTTGAATTAAACAAGTGTAACAGAGCTTGTAAAAAAGCCTAACTAGGAAAAAATTTGCATCAACAAGGTTGTTAGATACTTACCCATTTTGATGTACTAGGTAGCCTATATTTTCATATGTGTGTTGCTATACCCACACCAACACTAAACACTTCCATTACTGTTAATTTTTGACACTTTGTTAGGCAAAACAAGTTTAGCTTCTTGCTAACATGCCCCAGAGCATTTACACTGAGGAAACACCCACTGCTCCAAATACATCACAATGATAGAAAAAAAAAATGAAAAGAAGGAACAAGAAAGGCATAGCTGAATTTAAATACAAGGAAGCATCTATTGACAAGAAAAAATAAAATAACCAAATGTTGAGTAGTACAGATTTCTAGTTGATAAATAGGCAGTGGTACAAAACAATATGACGACTCAGGAGAAAAGGGGTATGATTGTCCATATACGGTGAGGAACGTAAGCGCATTACAAAGCTCTTCGTGTGATAAAAACCTGCTGAGAAGAAAAGGTTAACAATATACTGACTCAGATTAAAACCATGGACCAAAGGAGACAGAAAAGAAAGACAGCCAGGAAACCAGTACCTGAGCCTGCAGTGCTTTGTCCTCATGCACAATCTGCAGCATCGCCGATACCCCTAAAGAGCAGTAATTTATAATCATGATTGTAAGACCTGGTTTTGTATTAGGGTCTGGGGAAGTGTAAGGAGCAACTGCAGCAATGCTAGATGCAAGGTAAGAGGGGATGGGGGAGGGAGGGAAGGTGATAAAAGAAATGGACATACAGATGAGAGTACGAGAGAGAAATTCCCAGTCAAAAGTGTCATATATCAGTAAATTCTGTGTTGGATATTGTCAAAGATTAAAGTAGTGAACTGCAGTAGTAAAATTGGAAATTCACAATTTTCTGTGGTAACTTTATGATGAAATTTTATTCATGAAGTCGATTTGAGTATTCATGTTAGTTGGTTGGATATTGTGCCGAGTATTATGTTAGCCGATTTGAATACTGTGAAGCCAGTTTGGATATTCCATCTGACCATATGTCAGGACATCTTCAAAAGTCAGAAGAAAAGGCAAGAAAAAAGAAAAGATTGAAAGACCTTATGATTGAGAGTAAGTCAAAAGGCCAAAGATCACCGAACTTCACAGCTTCATGATGCCTTGTATTCAGGATACCTAGTCTTCTCTCTCAATGGCCCCATCTATTTTTCTCTCTCTCTCATAGCATCTATGTTTATCTTGGCTTGTCTGCTTTCCCATTCTACTGCAGATTGGATCTCTCATGTGGTCTAGGGAATCGCTTTTGACAAGTCTCAGGACTGTATTCCTTTATTCAATTTGTGATCCAAAAGCTGGAGGAAACTTTGCTTTTCATAATCTAGATTATATTACATGGAGGTTTTGTTTTTTTTATTTTTTTGTTTTGTTTTGTGGCCACCTAATCACAGGTCAGGTCCCATGCCTCCTGCAAACAAGGGGTAGTGTTGGACTTTGCCAGTGGGAAAGACAACACCCCAAAAGTGAAAGGTGTATTGAATAGGCAAAAACAATACTCACCACATTGACAAATAGCACACTAATGCAGGGGTTCTTCTAGGTGCCAAGGATTACATTAGTGACCAAAACAACCTAAAATCACTGCCTGCTGGAACTTGCATTATAGTGTGTGGCTATGTGTGTGTGCATTGGGAGTACAGACAATAAATATAATAGATGGTAAATTTGGCCTGTGAGGTGATGATGCCATGAAACACATCAAGGTAGCCTAAAAACAGTGATAGGAAAGAACTTCACAGTCTGAAATCTCTATGCAAAATCATGCCATCAACAATACCTCATGATCAAGAATGCCATAACTGCAAAATAACTGCAGGACGGAAAAAGACAACAGAAACCAGCATGATGCCCCAACTCTACCTCTGCCCAGATGCTTCCCTTTCAAAGGTCTGTGGCAAGCAAAGGTAAACCCAGAAAATCTGTACCAAGAAAAAAGAGGGGTGCTGGTGCTACTGAGGGTACCTGAAGCAGAGTGAAAGAAGCCATCAGAAAGATTAAATGCACGCTGAATCAAAAACACAATAAATAGCTAGGCAGAACAGAGCACAGCTGGAAGAAAGGGACGTGTCACTCTGTAAAGGAATGAGCTTGTTTCAAAGGGACAGTCTTACAAGCATCTAGCTTCTGGAGGAGAAAAATGCAAAAGAACGTAAGAAGAGTCCCTTGGCAATCAGGTGGTAAAAGTGAAAGGGAAAAAAGGGGGGAATTTAGACAAAAGAGACACCACCTTTCTTTCACCAAATCAAATAAAATTCACCATGAGAGTACCTGCTGCACTGACAGAAATGGCTGCCATTAAACTAGGAATATTGTAAAATATTTCAATATCACCAATGTGAAGAGAAAATCCTGAGAATTACTGCAGAAAATCAGGGAAAACTATTTCGCACAAATAATTCATAAAGTCCATTCCCTTGATAAAAGGTGGAATTTGTTATGGGAACAAAACATTGCTTTAATATTTAAGAAAACATTAGCATCATATGCCATATTATTAAATTTAAGGGAAAATCATATAACTATTTCTAGAGAGGTTGAGAAATCCTTTAAAATATCTAACAATCTTTCATGATAAAAACAGTCAAGAAAATGGAAATGGAATATACTATCTAAATATGTTTCATATTTTTTTCACTTATTTTCACATATATATTTTTTTCTTTTACTCTTTTAAGGAGGAGAAAACACAACTCTCAAAAGACCAGGTAATTTGTTATTGACATTAGGATCTTCCCTTTACACCCCACCTCATCCCCAAGTTTTGTCTAAGTTGTTTACCTAAATAATATTTTCCTCTTTAAGAAGTTTGATCTCAGCTACTGAAAGTAAATATTTTTTATATTTGTAGTAGCAGTCTTTTAAAAAATTAAATCAAATTGTGCCCAGAGTCCTTGTTAATGGATTTGCTAAAGAAATACTTAGTGAAGTGATTTGATCAAATATAAATTATGAAAATATCTTCCACACTACTTCAGTCTACCTAGTGCAGGAGAACACTAAATAGGGTCATTCAGTAGAACACTAAAAAGATAATTGCCAGCATATATTATGAGAAGACTAATTTGCACACATACTTCTTTAGAGAAAATGGGGAAAAGTTACTATTGGGAATATGAAAATATGAATATTCAAATATGAATAAATAAAAAGTAACTGAATGATATTGATAAAATATATGATTATATTTTACTTTAAATACCTCTCATATTTGTGACATTTTCAAGGATAGGCATATATAAGAATTATTGCATTTTCTAATCTCTAATTCTATTTTTATACTGTATGTTATTTTGTAGCTAAATATCATTTTTTCTACATCCCCTGAATATGTCAAATAGGTTTTACAGAGTTTTTTTTCATTTGTTTTGTTTCCTTTTGCTTATTTTTCTAATTATGTATTTATCATTGGAGCTAGTGGTAAGTCATGCTGGCATCCCTGTTTTGTATGCTCTTTCATTACTGCATATGAAAAGAGGGCATAGCCGCTTTGACGAATTAAGAAAACAGCATCCACTATAAGACTGTCACTCATCTAAATATGTATTGAGATACTGTGATGATAACTGTATTTTAAATATCCTAGCCAACACTTCTTATTTCTTGTCTTTTTGATAATAGCCATTCAAGTAGTGTGAGGTGGTATCTCGTGGCTTTGATTTGCATTTTCCTAATGAGTAATGTTGTTGAGCATCTTTTGGTTCCTGTTGGCCATCTGTATGTCTTTGGAAACATGTTAATTGGATTATTTGTTTTTTTGGTGTTGGGTTGTATGAGTTCTTTATATACTTTGGATATCAACTGTTAGTTGGATATATCATTTAGGATTAAAATCTCCCATTTGGTAGGTTGCCTTTTCATTTTGTTGATGGTTTCCTTTGCTGTGCAGAAACTTGGCAGTTTCATATAGTCTCATGTGTTTATTTCTGCTTTTGTTTCCCTTGCCTGAGGACACATATCCAGAAAAACGTTACTAAGGCCAATGTTCAAGAGTTTATTCCTTTTTTTCTTCTAGGAGTTTTATGGTTTCAGGTATTTAAAGTATTAATCCAATTTAAGTTTTTTTTTCTCTGTGGCGCATGACAGTGATCCAGTTTCATTCTTTTGCATGTGGTTGTCCAGTTTTCCAAGCACCATTACTTCAGGGGGATGTCTTTTCCCCACTATATATTCTTGCTCACTTTGTCATATATTAATTGACTACATAGGTGTAGTTTTATTTCTGAGCACTCTATTCTTTTCACTGGTAATTGTGTCTGCTTTTGCATGAGTACCATGCTGTTTTGATTACTGTAGCTTTGTAGTATAGTTTGAAATCAGAAGCATGTTACTTTCAATTTTGTTCTTTCTCAAGATTGCTTTGGCTATTCAGGTTCTTTGTAGTTCCATACCAATTTTAGGATTATTTGTTCTAGTTCTATGAAAAATTCCCTTCGCATTTTGCTAGGAATTGCACTGAATCTATAGAATGCTTTAGGTAGTATGGACATTTTAACAATATCAATTGTTCCAATCAATAAGCATTGGATATCTTTCCATTTATTTGTGCCTTGATTTCTTTGATCAATGTCTTATACTTTATAGTGTACAAATCTTTCACCTCCTTGCTTAAATTTATTTCTAGGTATATTATTCTTTTTAATGCAATTGTACATGGGTTTTCTTAATTTTTCTGATAACCCACTCTTGATGCATATAAATGTAACAGACTTTTGTATGTTATCTTTGTATTCTGCAACTTTACTGAATTAATTTTTTAGATCTAACAGTTTATTGGTGTAATTTTAAGGATTCTTTATATATAATATCATGTCAACTGCAAATACAGACAGTTTTAGTTTCTGTTTTCTGATTTGGATGCCTTTTGTTTCCTTTTCTTCCCTAACTGCTCTGGCTAAGACTTCTAGTTCTATGTTGAATAAAAGGGGTGTGAGTGGGATTCCTTGTTTTGTTACTAGTATTAGAGGAAAAGCTTTCAGTCTCTCAACACTGAATATGACGTTAGCTGTGGGCTTGTCATATATGGTCTTGATCATATTTAATTATATTCTTCTACACCCAGTTTGTTGAGAGTTTGTTTTACACACACACACACACACACACACACACACACACAATCTAACATTACTAGTAAGGGTTTTGTTTCTCTAATTTTGTTTTGTCCTTTCAAAACATGCAAAATTTTAATGGATCATATCTAATATCAATGTTGACATGAAGTGGTTATTTGTGCTGATATTTTTTAACCATCTTTTCTTTTTAGATTGAATCATATTTAAGGTTATTTTCAAGCAAGAGATGTTTCAAAAAGAAACAATCATATATTTAGTGATTTTTAAAATGTACATTGCATCGTATTTAGGTAATAAAACTGAAAATTTTTAAAAATTAAAAATAGGCCAAAAAATGAATTTTAAAGTGGAGAGAACAAGCAAAAAAGCATAGGGCTAAAAAAAATATAGGTTATCTCTTAATAACTCTTGAAATATGAGAGAAATAATAACTGTCCCACTGTCAATCACATGTATTATAATGGTTATGATCTATACAACCAAGGACAAAGCCTAAACTAATTTTAAAAATAAAGAGCAAAACAGCCAAGGAAATATTCTGGATAGAGAATTTTGAAATTGAGCATTCTGTTGTCTTACCATTTTGTGTAGTTACCCAAAAATAGTCGTTTTCAAGTATACATTGAATTGATATGAGTTCTGGAAAATCAAGCATTTGATCTGCATATTTAAAGTATTTAAGACAATATATGACAACTATATAAAATGGAAGTAAATATTAAATCATAATAAATTACTGAAAAGATTAAAATAATTTGGAGAATTCAGTTGCTCAAATAAAATGTAGGTTTAAATTTATGTTTTCTAAGGGAAATAAGAGGCACTTCATTTAAATGTTCTTGCAATGAAAAAAAAATCAAGGATATTTTAAAATTCTTGTAAGTAGAATCATGCTTTTTAAAAAGTAAATGCCTATAACTTCTAGGAATTTATCCAAAGAAAACAAAATCCCTGAGTTGAAAGCTATATGCACCCTATATTTGTTGACACATTATTACAATAGCCAGGGACCAAAGTGTCCATCAGTGGATGAATGGATAAAGAAGAAGTGGTACATAAAGCAGTGGAATATTATTCAACCATAAACATGAAAGCAAACCTGTCATTTGCAACATGGATTGACCTAGAGGGTACTGTGCTAAGTGAAATAAGCTATGTAGAGAAAGACAAATACCATATGATTTCACTTATTTGTAGGATCTAAAAACAAAACTGAACAAAATGAACAAAACAGCAGCAGACTCATAGACACTGAGAAGTGACTGTTGGTTACCAGACTGGTGGGAAGGGGTTGGGGTGGAGAGATGGAGAGAGTGAGGGGCATAAAGGACACAAAAACCTCAATCATAATAAAAGTTGTTTATGGGGATGCTAGGGCAGCATGGGGAATATAGTCAATGGTTCTGTAACTTTCTAAGTTGACATATGTAACTACACTAGTTGGGAGTGAGGATTTAATAATGTGTGTAACTGCAGAGCCACTGTGTTATATACCTGAAACCAGTATAATATTATATATCAACTATAATAATAAAAAAGCCTTTAAAAACTAAAAAGGGTATTAATAGTTAATATTAAAGCATTCTAATTAATATGTTATAAAGTTATTAATTCAATTTAGTTTAGTAGACTTCAAGATATAGGTGTTATATTTGTGGGACATTTTAAAAGTTCCTTATGAGCCACATGATGAAATGGGCTGTAACACAGGTGAGAACTTGGCCGGCACCCCCACTCATGCTTTCTCCAGAGTAGCTCTTTTATCTGCTGTATTCAATTTTCAAGTCTGAGAGCCACTAGTGAAGTTAATCAATTCTATAAATGTCTATTTCTCTAGAGATTATCCAAAGTATCCATGTCCCAAAGGACTCCCCTCCCAGTTCTTAATTTGTTTTTACATCAATGTAATATTTTTTGGGGCCTAAAAGCATAACACAACTATGTTATTCAGAATATAAACAATGACTTAGCTCTTCTAACTCTTTTTCATTCTAAAGGAAATTGCCCCATAGTAAACTGCATTTATTGGTTCTGCAAATAGGGGTAACTTCAAAAGCTTTCAGTGTAGACATATTATTGATAAAGTAATTGTTCTTTCAGTCACATCTAATAATACAGAAATAAAACATCTTCTATAAGAATCATTTTCAGCATTGAGGAAAATCTTTAAAAAATATACATATTTTAGTATATGTTAAAAGGAATAACTTCCCATAAGATGTTTAACATATAGTAAAAAAGATCAGAAAATCTACACATTAATTGTTAGGTCTATGATGATGTGATCCTTTAATGTGTCTATTGATTATTAAAGACTTTTTACAAAATTTTGAATTCAATCATTAATAAAGGAAATGGTTCACATTACCGAGTCAAATGGGTTTTGGTGTCTTACAAATTTTTCTGTCATTTGGGGTTTGACAGAGTATTACAGACTGCTCAAGACAAAATTTTTTCTATCTTTCCCTAAAAAAACCTATATGTGGGTTAGGACATCCAGGTTTTTCAGAATCAAGTTTTTTTAGGTCTCAGTGCTTCACAGCCTACCATTCCAGGGCTAAGGTATATTTGGAATCAACAACATATTAAGCTTTGTCTTAGAATCCTGAAAGCAGACATTGATTTTCCAGATCTATACATAATCCTTTTACTCTTTCAATGAACCTCCTTTCCAAAACATTATTCTCTAGTTTTGTCCAAGGGTTAAGTTTGGCATATTTTAGGTGTTGTTAATATCTCTTTGGAAATGATTCTGTGGACTTTACAGTAGCCCTTTCCTGAGGTTAGAGTTGAGAGAAGAACAACAAATGAATAAAAGAGGATTTCTCAACAGGGGACACATTTGTCTCCCAGGGAACATTTGGCAATGTCTAGAGATATTTTTGTCACACATGAGAGGATGTTACTATAATCTAGTGGGAAGAGAGTATGGATGCTGCAAGACATTCTACAAGGCGCAGAATAGTTCCTCACAGCAGAATATTCTGGTCCCAAATGACAACTGTGCCAAAGTTGAGAAATCCTCCGCTAGAGGTAAGAACAGTATTTGTTATATTCTTTGTCCGATTCAATGGTCTGATAACATATTATAATAAACTGATAAGTTTGGATAAAAAGAGATAAGAGCAGAACATAACAATATTAGATAATATCTTAAGAATAAGTAACTGTGGGTTTTAATTTTGTATAAAAATATACATAATAATAGTTGCAATTATTTAGAAAATTGTTTAATAGCTATTTTCTTTCTATTTTTCATTTACATAGCTCATAATTTCCCTCAGAATTTTTCTCAAATAAATAAGGTCCTATTATGGGCATTTATTGTTGCTTTACCTGTACCAATTGTTTGCTCAATATAACTTTGAGATAGATACCTGTATTAATACCATTTTCTTGGTAAAATACAGCAGTTATGTAATTTTTCCAAGGTAAGGTGCTTTACGGGTGAATTGGATTCCAATCCATCTGACTCCACAAGACATGCGCTTTACTATAATTACATAGAGAGCAAACTGGCAGCTCCTTGTGTTGCATTTACATCTTTGAGATGTTAGTATAGTTTTGTTCTATTCATTCATTCATTTGGAACTACACAATGAGAAACACTACATAAGATCCAAGATATCAGACTCTTTTGAGAAATAATAAGATTTGACAACACTAGAGTCAAAAAGCTATTGGAACGAGACTGTTGCCTAGACCTTTAGGTATAATGTTGTGCTCTTTAGTTCTCTGCAGTCACCACCACACTCTGTTGTATGATCTCTTGCCTATTTCACTCTTTTATGCAATCCATCTGGCCCTGTAGTCTTTGGTACTTGTCACCTGCTATAGTGCTTTCAGAATTCAGGTAGTCTTACTTCAGTGATGTTTATTTTGTTTCAGTCTTATTTTTTTTAACTCTCTTGAGGATCTTGTTTTATCATTGTCTTTATATTCCTGTACTTTTTCTTTCATTTATATCTGTTCTTGGTTCTTCCTATTTTGCTATTTTTAAAGCATTCATTCCATTTACTCCTTTGCCACAGAGGGTACAGACTACAAATATATTCAATTCTTCTTTTATGGGCAGAATAGAAACACTTCAGGTCCTGGTTATAAACAGTATATATTAGTTTCCTATTGCTTGCTGTAACAAATCAGCATAAACTTCAATGTCTTAAAGCAAATTTACTATCTTACAGTTTCAGATATCAGAAGTTTAAAAATAGGTCTCAGTGGAGTAAAATCAGTTTGTCAACAGGCTGCATTCCTTTCCGCAGTCTCTAGGAAAGAATCTGTTGCCTTTTCCAGCTTCCATAGACTGTCTGGTTTCCTTGGCTCAAAGACCTCTTCCATCTTCAAAGCCAGCAGTGACATGTGAGTGTTTTCCATGTCACATTATGCTGATACCAGCTCTTCTACCTTCCTCTTTCACATGTTAAGGAACACTTGTGATTACACTAGGCTCACCAATAGAAACCAGGGTAATTATCTTATCTTAACATCAGCTGATTAGTCTTCTAAATTCCATCCTCAACCTTTATTCCTCCCTGATATGTAATAAAACATATACACAGGTATCAAGAATTTGGACATGAACATCTTTGAGGGCCTGCTGCGTCTCTTACTATACAGTTTGTTAATGTTCTGTCTTATTGAAACAGATGCTTTAGGCCTTTGTCTTAAGGATCCAAAAATTCCTGGCTACACTGACATCCTGCAGTCCTTGAGCCTATTAGATTTATGGATTATCCACTGATTTAACTATCTGTTCCATTTCTAACCAAAAACTTAGAAATTTTCTCTTTTATAATTTAGCTATCATTTCTTTGTGTTTCAGGACAGTTTTAAGTATATAATGCTATTTTTATCAGAATTTGCTAAGAAACATTAAGTGAGTAGAGCACAGCAAAACTGTTAATTCCTATTTGCTTGCAAAGTAGAATAGGGTTGACTATAAATATAATTGGGTTCCAAGAGAATATGTGAAACAAGCCCATATGTACCATGGAAAAAATCTTCAGGAAGTAGGATCCATAGATAAATTTCTAGATGCTCATTTTCATTAAATGTAAACTGACTTGGAAATTATTGTCTAGATATTATGCCTATTCCATCACTTCCTTTTCTAAACATGTGCACATTTGAGAGATATTGATTTAAAAAGATAAAATAAAAAATACTCGAGTCTTTCCATTTTGGTATATCAACATATTTCACTTTTCTTAGACATTTTTCTATATCATTCCTAATGTGAACTACCAGTATGACATACATCACAGGTGAAGGTCACTGTTTTAGAAGACTCAAAATAAAAATAATCATAACACTATTTAAAATATTGCCACTGCTTTAAAACACTATTAGTAACTTAGGTTTTGGCAGACAATACAATAGAAGATTATATGTAGTCATCAGGAAGCAGGATTGGTAAGTCCTGAATGTTGCAGCAAAAACCAGGAAAGAATATTTAGAAGTAATATAGAGGCCCAGAACCTGTCGAGAATGAAAGATAAACTTTGCCTGTTTTAGAATTACATGTTATTGGATGCTAATTATTAGCACCTTAATAGGGACTATAGCTGAAACCTAGGAAATAGCCTTGCTTTCTGATTCACTCGAACTATTCAAACCTTATTTTTTCATTTTTATCAGGAGGAAAGTGCTTTTCCTGCTGACTTACATGATTGTTCTGATGATTAAATTATCCGCTAAAATTAAGTTGCTTTGAAACTTACAAAGCCTTATATAAATATGTAAGGTAATTTTATATATGTAATTTTATATGTGTAAGGTAATTTTACTAACAAGTTAATATTTGATTCAGCACACACTTTATTTAAATAGCCATGCAGATTTAAGTATATCACACAATTATGTTTCAATTACTAGTCCTGAGAAGTTACACTTTATAATTCATGATGTGAGAAAATATTTCACCTTTATCATCTAAAGAGAAACTACAACGAAAAGGGAAAAAAATGCCAGGAGTGAAAACAAATCCTGATCTCTTAATAAAATGCTTTAGAAAAGAAAATAGGAGGAAGATAGCTAATATACCAAAAGAAAATACACTATATACTGTAAAAAAGAATAAGTCAATAAGGACAAATATTAGCAATAGTCGATCATGTTTTTAGCACCATCATAAATATCTTTAATTTTTGAAATGTTTCCAAATGCAACTTGATCTGGATGAACAAGAACAGGACTAAGACTTATGTAGAAATTAATAAAAATGTTCATAATATTCACTCTATTGAAGCAAACTATATGTTTTAAATCTACTAAGATAATTTAATGTTTTTTTTCCCCTCTGTTTAAGATAAACATAACCTCAGAATTGCGCCATCTGTTCTATTTGGTTGAACCACTTGGAATATAGAGCAAATGGAGCAATAAATACTATGGATTACTCCCTGTTAATATTTACCATTCTGAATATATTTCCTACTACTTTGTATACCCAATCCTTATGGTTGACAATCAGATACAATTTGTCACTACTTCTGAATGCTGGTTTCTCTCTTTGTACCATATGCTTAAGAAAGTTTGTTTAAAAAAACTAAAGTTTTATCGATGTACAAGAATTGAATTTCTTGAGACTGATGGCAATCTATACTCAAAATAATTATAGAAACTATGTTTCTATAATCTGATTATAATCAAGAATGGCTTAAAAAATACAAATAAGAACAATCCATTGAAATGACTATGAAATATTAATATTATATTGTTTGATAATTCTATTAACTTATCAAGAACATTAAAATGCATTTCTTAGTATTCTCCATTTTGTGTTGTTAAGTGTACATTTATGGTAGACTCTCTCTCCCAAATAAGAAACATTTTATATTTCTCTTTGGCATCTCAGTGCATAATATGGCACAGACTCTGACCCATGGAATATATATATGTCTAAAAAATGTATGTGTGTGTGTGTGTGTGTGTGTGTGTGTGTGTATATATATATATATATATATATATATATATATATATAATATTTGTTGAATAAAGGGAAACTAAGCAAGTGAACAAATGAATTACTATCTCTGCAATTATTTTTTGGTAGTTTTTGGTTTAAAAACTTGGTGTTGACTATGTTCACAAGACTGTTCAATTATTTCATTCTTAGTACGCACATGATTTAGTACCACATAGGAAGGCAAAAAAAGCAGAGAGAAACATAATCATTCATTCAATAAATACAGGACAGAAATAGTAGGTTAATTTAATTCATAGTATATTGAAGGGAGCGATATTTTCAAGGGGCAGAACTATATTTAAATTAGTAACTAGGCACCCATGATGGTCCTGAAAGGACAAGTTGAAATGTTTTTATTCTCTAATTCAGAGTTTTCCTCTTTGTTAAACTTTCTCTATTTGAACATGTTAATGAATATGTATATGTGTGTATTCTCTATACTTTGTTAAAATTTATACAAAATTAATGTTACGAGGTCTAGGATTTAGAATTTTATTCAAAATTATCCAGTGGAGTGAGAGGTAATTAGTGACATAGACAGAAAAAGATCAGTTGTGGTCGGCAATTATTGAAGCCTGTTGATGCTGTCATGGAGGTTCTTTCTCTTTCTCTGCTTTTGTGTCTGAGATTTTCCAATAGAAGATGTCAAAACATGTCAATTCATGCAAGTACTTAAAAAATCTTTATACATATCCTGATGTTGTCTTTCCTTGATATATTCAAATACCAAATTCAAGATGAAATTTGGGTATGATACACTTCAGGCTCAGGCATTTTTTCTCTTATTTGTCCCCGTGTATGGGTATTTATTTGTCCCAGGATGCCTACAGAGGACTGAAGAAGAATAGTGAAGACATGTTTAATTGTCCACCTTTTCAGTGTGGTTAGATTCACCCACATGACCTTGTCAGGTGCTTTGATGGAGGAAAATGAGGGATGGTCTTAGAAAAGAAGGTAAGACTACGCCTTCTTTTTTTTTTCCTGTCTTTTAAAGATAATAGCACAACACAGAGGGTTTAGAGGATGAGTTTGGGGCAAGTATAGAATACACCAATTTTACTGGAGAGAAATTAACATTAAGTGAGGAGGGGAAAACTGACACCTGACCTTTAACTGGGAATATAAATGTACAACATTGTCTTTTTAAGGTGATCTATGCAGTCCCAGACTAGTCAAAAGATGTTATTTCTTTAGAAATACTTGATCTCTCATGTTTTGTTTTGGTTCTGAAATTTAATACAAGAAAATAAACCCTCCGTTATAATTTAATTTAAAAGAACAAATTAATTGAGGAATGTAGTAGAAAGGTATATATATATGGTGAAAGGAGTAAATTATATTTTTAACTAGTATTACTAATATGAAGCTTCATAAATAATTTATGTATCTATTTTAAATTTTAATTTTAAAATCCAAATACTATAGCCATGACACTAAAGAAAGAGAAACACAGGAAAAAATTGGAAATAGAGAAAAAGAATGAAAAAGAAAAGAAAAAAAAGAGAGAGTATGTATTACTGGTTTACTCAGAGGTTTCTGAATATTAGATAAATGACCCTTGGCACTCTGTTTTTTTCCTGGGCTGAGAATTTCAGATTATTAATATCATACAGCTTTTGAAATGCTAAGAAGCTTCTTTTCTCTGGATGAATAGAATATGGTGTTCTGATTTCCATCCAGGTCCCAAAACAGTGTGCTTCACACAAGTATGATTTATTAAGAAAATCTGAAAACACATAACTGTTCATAGCTAGAGTTGTTATGTTTCACCATATGTTTTATAGACTAAAAATTAACTCCATATTCAAACACTAATATATGCAACAAAAACTAAAGTAAAAAACAAGAAAAATAAAAATTAGAATAAATATTTGAGGCTAGCATTGTACAAATTAGTGATTGTATCACAATACTCCAATTTTGTTCCATGAAATGAGAGGTAAATTGTTTATTATTTTTCAATCTATAAAATGGGAATTTATTCATATATTGAATAAATATTCATTGCTTCCTATGCTAGACACTGTTCAAAGGAAATAAAACAGTCTTGTTTGTGTGCAGCTTATATGCATATCTAGGAGGGAGAGACAGATGATGAACTTGAAAACAAGCAAAAACACACTATGAGATCAGGTAATTACTATGTGCTACAAAGTCGAGAAAAACACATGGAGGGACACAAAAAGAGATGGAGGGTGGAGATTTTCATAGACTGAACAGACCTTAAATAAAAAACAGATGAATATTGGCAATCATGTTGCCATGAATACAGTTGAACCATGTGTATTATATTGAGTGTTCAGAGAAGGCATTCCTTTTCTTGTAAAAACTGAGCAGATAAAGAATGAGGGAGAATGTAACATGAATTTCTTGAGAAAAGAATTCCAGAGGCAGGGAACAAATGCAATGCCTAGAGTCCAGAGCAGGCATGGTATATTGGATGAGAAGCTAAGTATGGCTTGAATGTAGTGAAAAAGAAAGGTTGTTAGAAATGATGTCAAGGGTGTCACTTGGACCTCTTAGAAATATCTCTGTAGGATAGTTGATTATTTTAACCATAATAGAAAGCCTTTGAGGACATTTAACTGTGAGATAATTAGTTCCATATTTTAAAATAACGACTGTCATTTTTGTATGTACAATAGACAGTATAACGTAGAAGAACAAGAGTGGAGACAGAGAAGGAAGTTATTAGGTTATTTTAGTGATCCAGGTGAGAGATGATAGTGGCTCAAACCAGAATGGTATTAGCAGAAGTTTCAGGGAAAGAAGGATGTATCTTATATGTGGAACAGGGAGGATTTATTGTTGATGGAATGAGAAAAATGAAAGAAAGTGAAGGGTTAAGGATCAAGTTTAGAGGCCTGAGTTAATGAAGATAACATTTACAAAATTTGGAAACCTTATTTACAAAGGAGGTCTGGGAGGGGATAGATTTTAACTGCATTCAGTTTATTTGAGTCTCGAGATGTGAGAGTTGATAGAGAAGATGACTGGGCTTCTTCTATGGCACAACAACATAGAGAGATAGAAGATGAGGATTACTTAGCATGAAGATGAGGACTGCATGAAGAGAAACCAGAGAGGCAAGAAGAAGGCAAAGAGATGCTTATTTTTCAAAGATGAAGTATATTTCATTTCATATTTTTCTCTGAACGCCTATAAAACATTAGCTACCTATATACATCAATACACATAAAGGTTTTCTTGCCACTTAAAATATCAGGGATCTTAAATTCTAGGAAGAAGTTATACGAATTATGCAGTTCTGCTTTTATTTAAATGCAACCCAATGAAGAAGTTATACAATAGGCATATATGTGTAACATGCAGTGTAGAGTGGCATAAAGAAGGGAGACATTAGCCTATTAACTACAGTTAGAATCAATCTACTAACTAGATCCATTTAATCCACATGGTTTGTTCTCTTGTTTAATTCTTAGTCCCAGCCATGTTATCTGATGGGAGAAATTATTTTTATTTGGGCTTCTTCCCACCCCTTCTCTTTTTACACAAATTTTAACATAATTTACTTAAAATGGTTTTATCTGCAAGTTTTCAACAGTTAACAAACATGCTTCAAAACACATCTGCCAAAATTGTTCTTTTCCCTACACTTTTGCATTAATTCATAACATTTCATCCAATGTGACTTAATACTAAGGAAACAAAATAGCAAAAGGAAATATTTAATGGATAGCGTCACAGTGTTGAAGTTAAAAAAAAAGAGAATTAAGAACAGAATCTGAGAGATGATTCCCAATTAGTTGTTTTGGATGACAAGTACTTTTAGTGATACTCAAAGTTATCTTTTATGTGTGGTTATCTTTGATTTGTGTGGTAGTGTGATGTCTCAGATTTGCTATGTATTGTTTTTTGTTTTGTTTTTTGTCTGTCACTGTTTTTTTTGCTATTATTAATATACAATTTCATGTACAACATTATGGTTACTACACTCCCCCTATTATCAAGTCCACACCACATACCCCATTGCAGTCACTGTCCATCAGCATAGTAAGATGCTATAGAATCACTACTTGTCTTCTCTGTGTTACACTGTGTTCCCCGTATCGCCCCACCCCACACCCACTCCTGCTAAATTATGTGTGCTAATTGTACCCTTTTTCCCCCATATCCCTCCCTTCCCAACCATCTTCCCCAGTCCCGTTCCCTTTGGTAACTCTTAGTCCATTCTTGGGTTCTGTGAGTCTGCTGCTGTTATGTATTGTTTTTAAAACTGTGTCATGGAGTAGTGACAAGGCAGATAACTTGGACAGGAAACTTGAATAAGAAGCACTGCTTTTCCCCAGGCTAGCTACATCATCTTGTTTACCTAAGAAATCTGTCCTAACAGCTTTAAGACTCAGTTTCCTAAACTACAAAAAAAGGAAAATTAAATGGGATTAGATTTGCCTCTAAAATTTTATGTAAGAGTATGTTAAAATGGTCTACAGACACTAAAATACAGCAAAAGATGGCTTTTGTAGCATTTGCTAAATGAATTTATATTTCAGGTACATGTTTTGACCCATGCATATCTAATATCATATAATACTAAACTAAATCCCAGAAAGGTTCTATTTGAATTTGACTGGAAAAAGTATAACTTCCTTCTAGTTAGGTATACAGTTGTTGGTAGTAGGTCATTACTTATATGTCTTAAAACCTTTCCTGAAATTGCTGCATTTGTTTTTATGTTTCTAATTTATAAAATGTATGAAGAGCAGGTAAGTTCATTCCAATATGTTTTGCAATTAAGAACATAATATGCTTCTCTTCCACATATGAGAATGCTAAGAAAACTCAATAAAGGGCCATGCTAACTTTATGATAATAGAAATAATCCATAAAGCAAAATTAAAAACAAACAGAAAAAGTGAATACATTAAGTGACTCAAGTCTGTAATCATGTTCCCTCAAAATGTTGGTAAGTATAAAATGAATTGTTTTGGTTTTCCTAATATTGGAAAAATTTACTCAAAATGTCAACCAAGAGTTTTCAAAGGAAAAATAAAATAATGAGTATGAAAGGATATGCTGAAAATTAACTGAAAACTAACAATGCTTAAATGTGTAAGTTGGTACTAATTAAAAACCGTGAGTGTTAAGGGTTAATTTAAGGACTGTGATTTTATATTTCATATTATATAGGTATTGGAGATTTTGTAGACTTACCACCAGACCTAGCTCTCTGCAGAGAAATATCTCAATCAAAACTACACTGATTTAAGTGAATACAGTAAATAGTTATGCAAAAAGATGAAACATAAAAAAATGTTCTATTTTAAAATGTAAATTCTTAAAAATTTTTTAAATGGAATGGTACTTCTGAATTTTGGAGTTGATTGAAAAGTGGCAATTATATTTGTGGGAAGTATAATAACAGGCAGTTCTCAAAGTAGTTTTACTTCTTTCAATGGAAAAAAATAAATCTTACGGAGAAGTAATATACATTATTTTTATCTCACATCCTTAAAGGTAGAGAAAGAGTGAGTTGGTATCTTGGTATGATTTTATGCATGCATATATTTATAAATCATTCATGCTCCTGTATTAATACTGCATGTGTGTTCTAAATAGGACTCATAAAATCGTAAAGATGAGAATGAGGAAAATATTTTATAATTATTCTTTTACACTGATTTACTGTCAATTAATTATTGAAATTTTATTTGAACAACATAACATAATGATACATTATTTCTGAAAATTTAACACCTTGTGATAGAGCAAATCAAAGTCTAATTTTTAGGTCAATTTATTTTGATAGTTGATTTTAATGATGAGAAGAGACAAAAAGGATACTCACACAAATACACTGATGCAAATGAAAAATGAAAAAAAGTGTATTTTTGCAAAGAGGACAGTATTTAAAGCCATTCATTTTCAACATGCTCTTTCCATACAACAATGGACTTCTTTTGAAAGGAGCTCAATTTTTTCCAGTTAAGTCTCCTTTAGCTTAAAGGTACATCATAAAAAAAAAAAAGAAAAAGAAAAAGGGAACAGAAAAGATTTGCTAGGTAGCAAGTACTGACAGTGAGTTATCACTAAAAATGTAAGCAAGTTTGGAGAGGTCCTTCTATGAAACTGTTAACTCCAGTTTCTATTCAATGACATAGCCAATGAACTTTTCCATGACAAAAAGAGTGACCTAAACACTGCAGAACAGAAAAGCTTTTCAGGGACACTACCTAATATATTACTGATATTTTAAGTAATATACTTTAATTTCTTATTTTTCTAAAAGTAATGATATTGATTATACAGATTATATTCTAAAATATACTTCAAGGTGTCATAATGTGCAGAAAAACAAAAACAAAGGTAACCTCTACTCATTGTTGTAGGTGTTGCTATTTCTTTACTGAAAGAAGTAAAACATAGCAGTCATGCATATGTACCCAATGAATGTGCTGTGGAATTACATATTAAATGTATTTGTTGAATCATTCTATACTGTATTTTAAATAGTGAACATAATTAAGAGTTCTAGTTTATTCATTTCACATACCAATTTAGTAAATAAGTGCTGGAAAATATTATTTCCTATATTACATATCACTTCCTTTAGACAATTATTTTGATTTTTCATTCTTAAAACAAGACTAAGTTGGACTTCCATTTCCATAAAATGGACCAGATTCACCTTCCTACCTGAAACAACAATAAAGACATCTGAGGGATTGGAAAAAGGTGGCAGCATGAGAAGTGAGGCAGAAACCTCCTCCCCAAACCACATATAAAATAAAAATACAGTAAATACAAGTTATCCAGAAAGAGTGACCTAAACACTGCAGAACAGACTGCATACATCTGGGGAAAAGATAGGATAAAGTAGCAAAGTCAAAATCTGGTGGGAACAAAGCTATCCTTCCACCTGAGCTCACAGGCAGGAGGAAGAAAAATGGAGTGTGGAGGGAGTAGAAGGACAGGACTGCTGAACACCCAGGGCTGTAGATCTGCTCTGGGAACAAACCAACATTACATGGTGCTCTTGAGATTAGTGGGGTTGGAAAGCAAAGACAGGAGAATACTGAGAACGACTGACATTCCAGCTGCCTGTGGACAACAGGTATGCACAGCCAGCCTCCCTGAGGCAAAAGAAAGGTGGACACTTTGAAAGACTTCCCAACAGTGAGAGGGGCACTAAAGGGGCAAATATTACACAGAGATTGCTGCTCAGGAGAAAATTCAGGTGGACAAAATTGTCCCAGCACACACAACCCAGCAGGTTGGGAACTCTCAAGAGGTTCAGACATTCCAACCCCATGACTTGCAACACAGCCCCAAGGCCACACACTGCAATACAAAGCCTGCCGCTCCTTCCTCCTGGAAGGCACCAGTCCATAAACCTGCTGCCCTGGACATCATGCCAGGCTAGCTAGAGGAAGGCCCTGCCTACAGCAGCTACAGGGGTATAGCACAGAGGCTCCTCCCTGCCCACTTGGCCCACTGGACCTGGAAGTGGAGGCGGGCGCTACAGGCAAAAAGCAGGAAAGAGGAGCTCTTTCCTCCCAGAAGGCGCCAATGATGTTCACCTGCAACGCCTGCTATTCTTACAGTTGCTGGGAAACTCCAGAGAGTAGAGTTTCTGGGTACTAGAGGGAGCTGCCTACACAAAGTTGTTATTCCATAGGAATAACTAAAAAAATGAAATGGAAAAAACATTTAGTAACAAAAATAGAGAAGAAGATTCCAGAAAGAGGGCTAAGGGAAACTGAAATCACCATCTTACTGATAAAGATTTCAAAATAAACATCATAAACATGCTCATGGAGCTAAAGAAAAATATTCAAAATCTCAGGGAGGTCTTCAAGAAAGAGATAGAAACTGAAAAATACAGTATCTGAAATGAAACATACAATGGAGGGATTTAAAAGCAGATTAGAAGAGATAGAGGAGACAGTAAATGAAACAGAAATAAGAGAACAGGAATTCAAAGAAGCTGAGGCACAGAAAGAAAAAAGGATTTCTAGGAATGAAAGAATAATAAGAGAATGATGTGACCAATCAAACAGAACAATATTTTCATTATAGGGGTACCAGAAGAAAAAGAGAGAGAAAAGGGATAGAAAGTTTCTTTGAGGAAATAATGGCTGAAAACATCCCCAATCTGGAGAAGGAAATAGTCTTTCAGGACATGGAAATGCAGAGATCTCCCAAAACAAGGGACCCTAGGAAGACAACACCAAGACATATTATAATGGAAATGGCAAAGATCAAGGATAAGGACAGAGAATTAAAAGCAGCCAAAGAGAGAAAAAAAAATCACATAAGAAAGAAAACCCATTAAACTATCATAGAGTTCTCAAAAGAAACATTACAGGCCAAAAGGCAGTGGGCAGGATGTATTAAATGCAATGAAACATAAGGGCCTCCAACCAATAATAATCTACTCGGCCAGATTATCATTTAAAATTGAAGCAAGGATAAAACAATTTCCAGATAAGGAAAAGCTGAGGGAATTTACCTCCCATAAACTGTCTCTACAGTGTATTTTAAAGGGAATGCTATAGATGGAAGTGCTCCTAAGGCTAAATAACTGTCACCAGAGAAAATAGAGCCACAGTAAAGGAACTAGACCAAATAATTACTAAAGCAAATGCAAAATTAAATGAACAACTCACAAAGTCACTCAAAGGAAACACACACAGTACAGAATATGACACCTAATATATAAAGAGTGGAGGAAGAAGATCAAGGAAAAAAAAGAGAACCTTAGATTGTATTTTAAATAGTGTAATAAACAAGTTAAGTCAGACTGTTCGTAAGGAACCTGCCCCTGAACCTTTGGTAACCACAAATCTAAAGCCTGCAATGGCAATAACTACATATCTACTGATAATCACTCTAAATATAAATGGACTGAATGCACCAATCAAAAGACACAAAGATACAGAATAGATAAAAAAAGAGAAGACTCATGTGTATGCTGCCTACAAGAGACTCACTTCAAACCCGAAGACATACACAGACTAAAAGTTAAGGGATGGAAAAAGGTATTTCATGGAAAAGGGAGAATAAAGCAGGAATAGCAGTACTTAGACAAAATAGATTTCAAAACAAAGCAATGAGACAAAAAAGGACATTACATAATGATAAAAGGGTCAATCCAACAAGGGGCTATAACCATTATAAATATCTATGCACCTAATATAGGAGCACCTAAATATGTGAAACAAATACTAACAGAATTAATGGGGGAAATAAAATGTAACACACTCATCTTTGGAGACATCACAAAAGCACTCACTCCAAAAGAGATAAACCAGACAGAAAATAAGTAAGGAGACAGAGGCACTGAAAAACACATTAGAACACATGGACCTAACAGACATGTACAGAACACTGTACCCAAAAGCAGCAGGATACACATTCTTCTCATGTACACACGGAACATATTGGAGAATAGATAACATACAAAGTTGCAAAGAGACTCAGTAAATTCAGAAGGATTGGAACCATACCAACCAGCTTCTCAGACCACAAAGGTATGAAACTAGAAATAAATTATGCAAAGAAAATAAAAATCCACACAAACACATGGAAGCTTAACAACATGTTCTTAAATAATCAATGGATTAGTAACAAAATAAAAACAGAGATCAAGCAATATATGGAGACAAATGAAAACAACACAACACTCCAAAACCTGTGAGATGCAGCAAAGGCAGTAATAAGAGGGAAGTATATTGCAATACAGGCTTACCTCAAAAAGAAGAAAAATCCCCAATGAACCAAAGTCAGTAGAAAGAGGGACATAATAAAGATCATAGCAGAATGAAATATAATTGAGAAGAATAAAACAATAGAATCAATGAAACCAGGAGCTGGTTCTTTGAGAAAATAAAGAAAATAGATAAACACCTTGTCAGACTTATCAAGATAAAAAGAGAGTCTACACACATAAACAGAATCAGAAATGAGAAAAGAAAAATCACCAAAGACACCACTGGTATACAAAGAATTATTAGAGAACACTAAGAAAAAATATATGCTAACAAATTAGAAAAGCTATAGGAAATTGACAACTTTCTAGAAAAATAAAACCTTTCAATACTGCCCCAGGAAGAAAGGAAAAATCAGAAAAGACCAATTATCAGCAATGAAATTGAATTGGTAATCAAAAAACTACCTAAGAACAAAACTCCTGGACAAGATGGATTCACCACTGAATTTTAACAAACATTTACAGAAGACCTAATACCCATCCTCCTTAAAGTTTTCCAAAAAGTAGAAGAGAAAGGAATACATACAAACTCATTCTATGAGGCCAACATCACTCTAATACCAAAACCAGGCAAAGACACCACAAAAATATGAAAATTACAGACCAATATTCCTCATGAACATAAATACAAAAATACTCAAAAAATATTAGCAAATCAAATTAAAAAATACATCAAAAAGATCATCCAACATGATCAAGCAAGATTTATTCCAGGGATGCAAGGATGGCACAATATTTGAAAGTCCATCAACATATATGTCAACAAGAAGAAGGACAAAAAGCACATGATCACAGCAATAATTGCTGAAAAGCATTTGACAAAATTCAACATCCATTCATGATAAAATGAACAAAATGGCTATACAGGGCAAGTACCTCATCATAAAGACCGTATATGGCAGACCCACAGCTAGCATGAAGCCCTGTGGGGCCCTAATTGAAATACTTTTACTATCGAATCATCAGCAGACCCCCTGGTTGTGGTATCAAATCATCAGCAGACCCCCTGGTTGTGGTTTCTTTTCCTTTAAAAGCCTCCTGCGATTTCTGCTCGGGGTTGAACTCCTCTGCCCCTGCATGGGTTATGAGTCTCGACCCCAGCGCACTGGTATAAATCAATAAACCCCTTGCTGTTTGCATCAAGACCAGTCTCCTGCGAGTATTCGGGTCGCCGCCTATCCCAGGTCTCGAGTAAGGATCCACTCCGCTAGGCTTTCATTTGGGGGCTCATCCGGGATATGCGGACACCCTATTCTCCAGAGACCCACTTGGAGGTAAGCAAAGGATCCTTAAGTGTCTGTCTGCGCCGGCGCCTGTTTGTTCTGTCAGGTATCTGGGTCTGTGAAAAGCGCTTTCGGTTTTGCAGCCCCTTGTCGCTCCCGTAAGGGAACGAAAGCTGTGGTAAGGCAGACATGCCAGGAGCCACAAGCTGCGGCCCTGGGGGATGCCCCGGGCTCGGGGGAGCTATTCTCCCATCTGTTGGAGGGGGAACGGGTCCAGTTCCTATGGGCTCCTGGGCCACCTCCTCCGTCTGAGACCCTTTCGTGTCTTTGGAAGACTCGAGGGGGGAAGTGTCTGTTGGCGTCTTTCTCCATTTTGTGTCTTGCTGTTATTGTGTATCTGGAGACGATTGAAATGGGACAGACTGTGACAACCCCCCTGTCTCTGACATTAGACCACTGGACGGATGTTAAGCGTAGGGCAAATAATCTATCGGTAGAAATTAAAAAAGGGCCATGGCAGACCCTCTTCACCTATGAATGGCCAACTTTTAATGTTGTATGGCTCCCTGAAAGCACTTTCGATCTAGAAGCTATTTTTTCTGTTAAAAGTATTGTTTTTCAGACTGGACCAGGGTCGCACCCCGACCAGCACCCTTACATCACAGTCTGGCAGGACCTGGTAGAGAATCCTCCACCCTGGGTGAAGCCCTGGGTATGGAAGCCGCAAAAGTCAGACCCCCGAGTTCTGGCTCTACAGGGATCTTCACAAAAAAGTGAAACTGTCAGAGAGAGACATAGTCAAAAGAAGCCCGAGGTTTCAACCCAAGGGCCACCCATCCTAAGATCTATCCTGAGATAGAGGGCCCTCCCGAGTGGTCTGACCACCAGCTGCCTCCCTATCTCCAGGGCCAAGTGGCCGAGCAGGAACCCTCGGCCCCACCGGCTGGAGGGGCCGTAGGAGAAGGACCGGCGGGGACCAGGAGTAGGAGAGGGACCTCTAAGGAAAGGCCTGACTGAACTGTGGCTTTGCCGCATTGAGTCTATCGCCCCCCGGTGCATCCACCCGGAATTCAGCCAATGCAGTATTGGCCCTTCTCCTCAGCAGATGTGTATAATTGGAAAGCTAATCATGCCTCTTTTTCAGAAAACCCGGCTGGGCTAATGGGACTGGTAGAGTCCCTTATGTTTTCTCACCAAGCCCACCTGGGATGACAGCCAGCAGTTACTACAGACCCAAGAGAGGGAGAGAATTCTTCTGGAGGCACAAAAGAATGTGCCAAAATACTGTAAAGAATCTACCCCTAAATTACTAGAACTAAAAACTGAATTCAGCAAAGTTTTAGGATACAAAATTAAAACACAGATATCTGTTGCATTCCTATATACTAATGATGAACAGCAGAAAGAGAAATCAGGAAAACAATTCCATTTACAACTGCATCAAAAATAATAAAATATGTAGGAATAAACTTAACAAAGGAGTTGAAAGACCTATACCCTAAAAACTAAAAGACATTCGTGAGCAAAATTAAAGAAGACACCAATAAATGGAAATACATTCCATGCTCATGGATAGGAAGAATTAATAGTGCCAAAATGGCCACTCTGCCTTAAGCAATCTAGAGATTCAACACACCTCTTATCAAAATACCAACAGCATTCTTCAACACACTAGAACAAACAGTTCTAAAATTCACATGGAACTACAAAAGACCCGAAATAGCCAAAGAAATCCTGAGAAAGAAAAATAAAGCTGGGGAATTACACTCCCTAACTTCAAGCTCTACTACAAAGTTATAATGATCAAAATAGTATGGTACAGGCACAAGAACAGACCCATAGATCATCAGAATAGAAAGCCCAGATATAAACCCACACATATATGGCCAATAAATATATGATAAAGGAGCCATGGATATATATGGGGGAAATGACAGCCTCTTCAACAACTGGTGTTGGCAAAACTGGACAGCTACCTGTAAGAGAATGAAACTGGATTATTGCCTAACTTCATACACAAAAGTAAACTCAAAATAGATCAAAGAACTTAATGTAAGTCATGAAAACATAAAACTCAGCAGAAGAAAACCTAGGCAAAAATCTCTTGAATATAAACAAGAGAAATTTTTTCCTGAACACATCTTCTTGGGCAAGGGAAATGAAATAAAAAATTAACAAATGGGACTACATCAAACTAAAATGCTTCTGTACAGCAAAGGACATAATCAGCATAACAAGAAAGCATCCTACTTTGGAGCATGTTATGGGAGAATATATTCATAAATGACATATCCGATAACGGGTTATTAACATTCAAAATCTATAAAGAGCTCACATGTCTCAACACCCCCCCAAAAAATAACACAAAAAATGGACATAGGGTGAGGGATTCAAGACGGTGGCATGAGAGGTGAGACGGAGAACTTCTCCCCAAACCACAAATAGCACAAAAATATAGTTAATTAATATAACTAACCCTAAAACAGACAAGAAAGAAGGCTGAACCAGACTGCATACAGACCTCATGAACACAGCAGACCTCATGAAATAGGGTAGCGTACGAAAGCCTTAATCCAGTAGGATCCAAGCCATTTCCCCAACCCCAGCTCACCGGCAGGAGGAAGAGAAATGGAGCGGGAAGAGGGTGAAAACTTGGTACGGCTGAACACCTAGCCCTGGAGATCTGCTCTGTGAGCAGAAACCTTAATTGTGTGGTGCTCTGGACATGGACGAGCTTGGATGGGCGGAGTCATTGAGACCCTGACATTCTGGCCGTTTGTGGAGGAGGGGATTCACATACGGCCGCTTGGTGTCAGAAGAAAGGCAGGTGGTCAGAGAGGCTTTCTAGCAGTGAGAGCACTGCTGAAGGGGTGGGGTTTGGATTGAGCTTGCTGCATGGGAGAAGGGAGAGCTGGACAAGGTTGTCTGGGCTTGCTCTGCCCAGCTGGTTGGGAAATTTGAGAGGCTTCAGGTGCTCCATCCTCAAGGCTGCCGACTCAGCTCCAAGGCCCCCCACAGTGACATCCAGCCTGCTGCACCTTCCTCTTAGTCTGCCGGCACTGGTTTGCAAATTGGCTGACACTGTGCTGGCATCAGGCCAGCCAGAGGGAAGCCCTGCCTACAACAGCTAGAGACTCAAAGCACAGAGGTTTACACCTGTGTGCTTGACCCACTGGATCTGATACTGGAGACAGGCAACACAGATGGGAAAGAGGAATCAGATCTTTCCTCCCGCAGGTACCAGCTCTACTCCTCTATGACCTCCAACCTCACTCTAGGGGCTGAGCAGCTCCAGAAACTGGAGCTTCTGTGCACTAGTGGGAAGCACACAGAAATATGATAGGTCAAAAGAACATGGTTCAGACGAAAATCTCACAAACCCCAGAAAAAGGGCCAAATGAAACTGAACTTACCAATCTTCCTGAAAGAGAGTTTAAAATAAAAATTATAACAATGCTATGGAGGTACAGAAAAATATTCAAGAACTCAGGAATGAATTTAAGTTGGAGATTCAATCATTAAGAAATTCCATATCTGAAATGCACCATACAATGGAGGAATTTAAAAGCAGATTAGATGTAGTAGAAGAGACGGTAAATGGAATAGAAATTAGAGAAGAAGAATACAAAGAAGCTGAGGCATAAAGAGAAAAAAGAATCTCTAAGAATGAAAGAATATTGAGAGAACTGTGTGACCAATCAAAACAGAAGAATATTCACATTATAGGGGTTCCAGAAGAAGAAGAGATAGAAAAATGGATAGAAAGAGCCATTGAGGAGGTAATTGCTGAAAACTTCAACAATCTAGGGAAGGAGATGATAGTCTCTCAAGCCATGGAGGTACACATATCTCCCAACAGAAGGGATCCAAGGAAGACAACATCAAGACATATAATAATTAAAATGGCAAAGATTAAGGATAAAGACAGACTTTTAAAAGCAGCTAGAGAGAGAAAAAAGATGACATACAAAGGAAAATTCATCAGACTTCTCAACAGAAACCTTACAGGCCAGAAGGAAGTGGCATGATATATTCAATGCAATGAAGCAGAAGGGCCTTAAACCAAGAATACTCTACCTGGCAAGGTTATCATTTAAATTTGAAGGAGGGATTAAACAATTTTGAGATAAGCAAAAGCTAAGAGAATTTACCTCCCACAAACCACATGTACAGAGCATTTTGGAAGGACCCATATAGATGGAAGTATACCTAAGGCTAAACAGATGTCACCCAAGGAATAGAACAAGAGTATGGTATATGATTCATAACATACAAAGAATGCAGGAGAACAAAAAAGGTGGAAAAAAAAGGAACCTTTAGGTTTTGTTTGTAATAGCATGCAAAGAGAGTTATCTTAGACTGATTGATAGTAAGGGAATTACACTTGAATCTTTGGTAACCACGAATCTAAAGCCTGCAATGCCAATAAGTACATACCTATTGGTAATCACCCTAAATGTAAATGGACTGAATGCACTAATCAAAAGACATAGAGTTACTAAATGGATGAAAGAACAAGGCCCATCTATATCCTGCCTACAAGAGACTCACTTCAAACCCAAAGACATACACAGACTGAAAATAAAGGGATGGAAAAGAAATTTCATGCAACTAGCATTGAGAAAAAAAGAGGAGTTGCAGTACTGGTATCAGACAAAATAGACTTCAAAACAAAGAAAGTCACAAAAGACAAAGAAGGACATTAC
This sequence comes from Smutsia gigantea, assembly GCA_032199065.1. Classification (NCBI taxonomy): domain Eukaryota; kingdom Metazoa; phylum Chordata; class Mammalia; order Pholidota; family Manidae; genus Smutsia; species Smutsia gigantea. Next base: position 63,529 of record JAVSCE010021398.1, on the reverse strand, counting down.
ATAATGATAAAAGGGTCAGTCCAACAAGAGGATATAACAGTATAAATATTTATGCACCCAACACAGGATCACCTACATATGTTAAACAAATACTTACAGAATTAAAGGGGGAAATATCATGCAATGCATTCATTTTAGGAGAACTCAACACACCACTCACTCCAAAGGACAGATCAACCACACAGAAAATAAGTAAAGAGACAGAGACACTGAAAAACATATAAGAACAGATGGACTTAATGGACATCTACAGAACACTCTATCCAAAAGCAAAAGGATATGCATTCTTCTCAAGTGCACGTGTAACATTTTCAAGAATAGATCACATACGAGGCCACAAAAAGAACCTCAGTAAATTCAAAAAGATGGGAATTGTACCAACTAGCTTCTTAGCTCACAAGGTATGAAACTAGAAATAAATTACAGAAAGAAAATGAAAAAGCCCACAAACACAAGGAGGCTTAATAACACGCTCCTATATAATCAATGGATCAATGACCAAATAAAAACAGAGATCAAGCAATATATGGAGACAAATGACAACAATATTTCAACACCACAAAATCTGTGGGATGCCGAGAAGGCCATGCTAAGAGGAAAATATATTGCAATACAGGCCTAACTCAGGAAAGAACAATCCCAAATGAACAGTCTAAACTCACAATAAATGACACTAGAAAAGGAAGAACAAATGAGGCCCAAAGTCATTAGAAGGAGGGACATAATAAAGATTAAAGCATAAATAAATAAAATTGACAAGAATAAAACAATAGAAAAAATCAATGAAACCAAGAGCTGGTTCTTTGAAAAAATAAACAAAATTGTTAAACCCCTAGCCAGACTTATCAAAAAAAAAAGAGAGTCTACACACAAACAGAATCAGAAATGAAAAAGGAAAAATCCTATGGACACCACAGAAATACAAATAATTATGAGAGAATACTATGAAAAATTATATGGTAACAAACTGGATAACCTAGAACAAATGCACAACTTTCTAGAAAAATACAACTTTTTGAGACTGACCCAGGAAGAAACAGAAAATCTGAATAGACCAATTACCAGCAAGGAATTGAATTGGTAATCAAAAAGTTACCTAAGAACAAAACCTCTTGTCCAGATGGTTTCACTGCTGAATTTTATTAAACATTTAGTGAAGACTTAATAACCATCTTTCTAAAGTTTTCAAAAAGTAGAAGAGGAGGGAATACTCCAAACTCATTCTATGAGGCCAACATCATTTTAATACCAAAACCAGGCAAAGCCAACACAAAAAAAGAAAATTACAGACCAATATCGGTGATGAACATAGATGCAAAAATACTCAACAAAAATTAGCAAACCGAATTCAGAAATACAGCAAAAAGATCATTCATAACGATCAAGTGGGATTCATTACAGGGATGGAAGAATGGTACAACATTCGAAAATCCATCAGCATCATCTACTTCATCAACGAAAAGAAGGACAAAAACCACATGATCATCTCTACCAATGCTGATAAAGCATTCGATAAAATTCGACAACCATTCATGATAAAAACTATCAACAAAATGGATATAGAGGGCAAGTACCTCAACATAATAAAGGCCATATATAACAAACCCACAGCTAATATTATACTTAACAGAGGGAAGCTGAAAGCTTTTCCTGTAAGATCAGGAAAAAGACAAGGATACCCACTCTCCCCTCTTTAATTTAACATAGTTCCAGAGGTCCTAGACTGGGAATTAGACAATACAAAGAAATAAAATGCATCCAGATTGGCAAGAAAGAAGTCAAAATGTCCGTTTGCAGATGACATGATTTTGTACATAAAAAAACACTAAAGAATCCATTACAAAAATACTAGATTAATATCTAAATTCAGCGAAGTTGGGGGACACAAAATTAATACACAAAAATCTGTTGCATTCCTGTACACCAACAATGAACTATCAAAAAGAGAAATCAGGAAAACAACTTCATTCACAATCACATGAAAAAGAATAAAGTACCTAGGAATAAACCTAACCAAGGAAGTGGAAGACCTATATTCTGAAAACTGCAAGACACTCTTAAGAGAAATTAAAGAGGACACTAATAAATGGAAATTCATCCTATGCTCTTGCCCAGGAAGAATTAATATTGTCAAAATGGCCATGCTGCCTAAAGCAATCTACAGATTCAATGCAATCCCTATCAAAATACCTATAACATTCTTCAATGACCTACAGAAAATAGTTATAAAATTCATATGGATCCACAAAAGACCCAGAATAGCCAAAGCAATCCTGAGAAGGAAGAATAAAGCAGGGTGGAATTACACTCCCTGACTTCAAGCTCTACTACAAAGCCACAGTAGTCAAGACAATTTGGTACTGGCACAAGAACAGACTCATAGACTAATGGAACAGAATAGAGAGCCCAGATATTAACCAAGCATATATGGTCAATTAATATATGATAAAGGAGCCATGGATATACAATGGGGAAATGACAGCCTCTTCAACAGCTGGTGTTGACAAAACTGGACAGCTACATGTAACAAAATGAAACTGGATTACAGTCTAATCCCATACACAAAAGTAAACTCAAAATGGATCAAAGACCTGAATGTAAGTCATGAAACCATAAAACTATTAGAATAGAATATAGGCAAAAATCTCTTGGACATAAACCTGAGCAACTTCCTCATGAACATATCTCCCTGGGCAAGGGAAACAAAAGCAAAAGTGAACAAGTGGGACTATATCAAACTAAAAAGCTTCTGTACAGCAAAGGATACCATCATTAGAACAAAAAGACATTCTACAAGATGGGAGAATATATTCATAAATGACATATTTCATAAGGGGTTGACATCCAAATTATATAAAGAGCTCATGCACTTCAACAAACAAAAAGCAAATAAGCCCATTAAAAAATGGGCAGAGGATCTGAAAAGACAATCCTCCAAAGAAGAAATTCAGATGGCCAACAGGCACATGAGAAGATGCTCCACATTGCTAATCATCAGAGAAATGCAAATTAAAACCACAATGAGATATGTCCTCGCACCAGTAAGGATGGCCAACATCCCAAACACAAACAACAACAAACGTTGGTGAGGATGTGGAGAAAGGGTAACCTTCCTACAGTGCTGGTTGGAATGTAAACTAGTTCAACCACTGTGGAAAGCACTATGGAGGTTCCTAAAAAAACTAAAAATAGAAATACCATTTGACCCAGGAATTCCACTCTTAAGAATTTACCCTAAGAATGCAGCAGCCCAGTTTGAAAAAGACATATGCACCCCTATGCTTATCGTAGCTCTATTTACAATAGCTAAGAAATGGAAGCAAACTAAGTGTCTATCAGTAGATGAATGGATAAAGAAGGTGTGGTACATATACACAATGGAATATTATTCAGCAGTAAGAAGAAAACAATTCTACCATTTGCAACCACATGGATGGAGCTAGAGGGTATTATGCTCAATGAAATAAGCCAAGCAGAGAAAGACAAGTATGAAATGATTTCACTCATCTGTAGAATACAAGAAAAAAGAAAAACCTGAAGGAACAAAACAGCAGCAGACTCATAGAACTCAAGAATGGATTAACAGTTACCAAAGGGAAAGGGACTGGGGAGGATGTGTGGGAAGGGAGGGATAAGGGGGAAAAGGGGCATTACGATTAGCACTCCCAATGTAGCATGGGGGGGACACAGGAATGAGTATTTACCAAGAAAACAAGTAGTGATTCTACAGCATCTTACTATGCTGATGGACAGTGAATGTAATGGGGTATGTGGGGGGGACTTGATAATAGGGGTCTAGTAACCATAATGTTATTCAAGTAAGTGTACATTAATGATACCAAGAAATAAAAAAAATGGGCATAGGGTATAAACAGACAGTTCTCCAAGGAAGAAATTCAGATGGTTTATAGGCACATGAAAAGATGCTCCAATTATCAGAGAAATGCAAAATAAAACTCCAAGGAAATATCACCTCACACCAGTTAGGATGGCCAATATCCAAAATCCAAGAAACAATAAAAGCTAGTGAGTAATCAGAGAAAGGGGAGCCCTCCAACACTTTTGGTGGGAATGTAAATTAGTTCAGCCATTGTGGAAAGCAATATGGAGTTTCCTCAAAAAACTAAAGAGAGAAATACTAAGTTCCACTCCTAGGAATTTATCCCAAGAAAACAATATCCCTGATTTAAAAAGGCATACACACCGCTGTGTTTATCACAGCATTATTTACAATATCCAAGATATGGAATCAACCTAAGTATATCCATCAGTAGATGAATGGATGAAGAAGTGGTACATATACACAATGGAATATTATTCATCCATAAAAAGAAAACAAATCCTCCCATTTGCACCAACATTGATGGAACTACAGGGTATTATGCTCAGTGAAATAAACCAGCCAGAGAAAGACAAGTATCAAATGATTTTCCTTATTTGTAGTGTATAACAACAAAGCAATACTGAAAGAACAAAACAGTAGCAGACTTACAGACTCTAAGAAGGGACTAGTGGTTACCAAAGGGAAGGATCTGGGGACAGTGGGTGGAAAGGGAGTGAGAAGGGGTTTAAGGAGTATTATGATTAGCACACATAATGTAGGGGTGGTCACGGGGAAGGCAGTATAGCACAGAGAAATCTAGTAATGACTATACAGCATCTTACGCTGATGGACAGTGATGCAATGGGGTGGGGGGGACTAGATAATATGGGTATATTGTAACCACAATATTGCTCATATGAAACCTTCATAAGATTGTATTTCAATGATACCTTAATTTAAAAGAGAAATAATAGAGACAGAAACTAAAAGAATGCCCAATCTCCTAGATTACTTCAAAGGATGAAACGTAAGGTACACAAGAGAAGCAGCCTTCAAACTTGGGGAATGGAGATACCCTTCCCTATAAGCAGGTACATCAGCCCCCATGTGGAGAAATATTGAGGGCAGAAAGGCAGAATTTCTTTTTTTCACTTAAAATGTAAACTTACACATTTTAAAAAATGACATATATAAAGCACTGGGCATCAGACAACAAAAGACAGTGATCCCTGAGAAACAGAAAAGAAAATGTTGAGGGCCTCACTTTACTGCAGAAAGTATTTCCAGGCTGTGCTGCAAGGAATGGAAAGACAGGTGGAATTCACTGGGTTACTTCGATTGAACAGGTGAAACTGAGAGCCTAAGCAACCCAAGGGCATTTGCGTTCATACAACAGAATAGAAGAGAATGGAAAGTAGCACAGGTGAGAACTCTGGATTGTTAGGAGGATCTACTCACGTCTTTAACAGAACACTAGAGAGCAAATGTACATGAAAAAAACTATTCAGAGTCAGGAAAAGAACCACATTTAAGAACATTAGAAGAAACAGTACCTGTTGCTCACAGAAAGCTGAGAAGAGTTTCTACTCTTATCACTCAGACAAGGAAAACTCATAGCTCATGGGGCATTGTTTGGACTACTTAGAAGAGTATTGCCACTGTAGTGGAACTACTGAATTGTAGAAGAGTTATATTCTTCCAGAGACAAGTTTTCATCCAAATGACATTTGGGCAATATCTCCATGTTTCCGGGTTGTCAAAACTGAGGGGGAATTTCTCTATAGACATCTAGAAGGTAGAGGCTAAGGGTACTAAATAACCTTCTTTGCACAGAGCAACCCCCAGCTCGACCTCCACCCCCACCACAACAAAGTTTCATTTGGCTCAAAATGTCAGTAGTGTTGAGGACAAAAATCCCTGGCTTGGCTGAACACCACTCAGGTCCTACCAACCAAATCTTAAAGGGATGTGAAGAAATCACACTGCTTCCAGGTAAAATAACTTTGCCCCAGAATACTGAGTATGTTCGTAAAAATACAAAAATTACCAGTATCAGTAGACACTTTATTTTTGACAGTGTACAATTACTCAATATTTTGCCATTATGGATTATTCTTTTGGTGCTGTACCTAAGAATACTTTTACATAATTTAAGACTACATAGACTTAATTCCTATGTGTTCCTAGAAGTCATAGAGATTTAAGTGTTATGTTCAGGTTTATGATCCATTTTGAGTTAACTTTTTTTAATCAATATGAGTTTTCTGTTGGAAAGCAACTTTCCCACAATAAGCTATTCAGATAATTGCCGATGGTCAAGATGTAGAATTTTAAGTTCACTATTTTCTCATCTGCATAATTTACCATGAGGAAAATGCTGTCACTTTCTTTCTATGTAATATATTTTTTTCTTTGGTGACTTTTAAGATTTTTCTCTTCTTCACTGTTTTTTTTTTAATTTATTTTGGTATCCATAATCTACAATTACCTGTGCAATATTATGGTTATTAACTACTCCCTTCATCAGGTCCCCCCCACAAACCCCATTACAGTCACTGTCCATGAGTGTAGTGAGATGCTAAAGAATCACTACTTGTCTTCTATGAGTTGTACAGCCCTGCCCAAGCCCCCCCCCTCCACCATTACGTCTGCTAGTCATAATGCCCCACTTCCCCCTTGTCCCTCCCTCCCACCCATCCACCTCAGTTCCTTTCCCTTTGGCAACTATTAGTCCGTTTTTTGGGTTCTGTAGGTAGGATTTGTTTTCTTCTTATGGCTGAATAATATTCCATTGTGTATATGTACCACTTTTACTTTATCCATTCATCTGCTGATGGACACTTAGGTTGCTTCCATTTCTTGGCTATTGTAAATAGTGCTTGTTTGTTGAGGTGCATGAGTTCTTTATATGTTTTGGATGTCAACCCCTTATCGGATACGTCATTTATGAATATATATTCTCCCATACTATAGGATGTCTTTTTGTTATACTGACGGTGCCCTTTGCTGTACAGAAGCTTTTCAGCTTCATATAGTCCCACTTGTTCATTTTTGCTTTTGTTTCCCTTGCCCGGGGACATATGTTAATGAAGAAGTCGCTCATGTTTCTGTCCAAGAGATTTTTGCCTATATTTTTTTCTAAAAGTTTTATGGTTTCATGACTTACATTCAGGTCTTTGATCCACCTTGAGTTTACCTTTGTGTATGGGGTTAGACAGTAGTCCAGTTTCATTCTCTTACATGTAGCTGTCCAGTTTTGCCAACACCAGCTGCTGAAGAGGCCGTTATCTCCCCAATGTATATCCAAGGCTCCCTTATCAAATATTAATTGACTGTAAATGTTTGGGTTAATGTTTGGATTTTCTATTCTGTTCCACTGGTCTGTGAGTCTGTTTTTGTGCCAATACCAAATTGTCTTGATTACTGTGGCTTTGTAGTAGAGCTTGACGTCAGGGAGCATAATTCCCCCTGTTTTATTGTTTTATTCCTCCTTCTCAGGATTGCTTTGGCTATTCGGGGTCTTTTGTGGTTCCATATGAATTTTAGAATTATTTGTTCCAGTTCATTGAAGAATGCTGTTGGTATTTTGATCGGGATTGCATTGAATCTATATATTGCTTTAGGTAGTATAGCCATTTTGACAATATTTATTCTTCCTAGCCAAGAGCATGGGATGCATTTCCATTTGTTAGTGTCCTCTTTAATTTCTCTTAGGGGTGTCTTATAGTTTTCAGAGTACAGGTCTTTCACTTCCTTTGTTAGTTTTTTTCCTAGGTATTTTATTCTTTTCGATGCAATTGTGAATGGAATTGTTTTTCTGATTTCTCTTTCTGTTAGTTCATCATTAGTGTATAGGAAAGCAACAGATTTCTGTGTGTTAATTTTGTATCCTGCAACTTTGCTGAATTCAGATATTAGTTCTAGTAGTTTTGGAGTGGAGTCTTTAGGGTTTTTTATGTACAATATCATGTCATCTGCAAACAGTGACAATTTGACTTCTTCTTTACCAATCTGGATGCCTTGTATGTCTTTGTTTTGTCTGATTGCTGTGGCTAGGACCTCCAGAACTATGTCGAATAACAGTGGAGAGAGTGGGCATCCCTGTCTTGTTTCCAATCTTGGATGAAAAGCTTTCAGCTTCTCGCCGTTAAGTATGATGTTAGCTGTGGGTTGGTCATATATGGCCTTTATGATGTTGAGGTACTTGCCCTCTACACCCATTTTGTTGAGAGTTTTAATCATGAATGGATGTTGAATTTTGTTAAATCCTTTCTCAGTATCTATTGAGGTGATCATGTGGTTTTTGTTCTTTTTGTTGATGTGGTGAATGATATTGATGGATTTTCGAGTGTTGTAGCATCCTTGCATCTCTGGGATATTTTCCACTTGATCATGGTGTGTGACCCTCTTTATGTATTTTTGAATTTGGGTTGCTAATTTTGTTGAGTATTTTTGCATGTATGTTCACCAGGGATATTGGTCTGTAATTTTCTTTTTTGGTGAGGTCTTTGCCCAATTTTGGTATTGGTGTGATGCTGGCTTCATAGAATGAGTTTGGAAGTATTCCCTCCTCTCCTATTTTTTGGAAAACGTTAAGGAGAATGGGTGTTATTTCTTCTCTATATGTCTGGTAGAATTCAGAGGTGAATCCATCTGGCCCAGGGATTTTGATCTTGGGTAATTTTTTGATTACCGGTTCAATTACATTGCTGGTGATTGGTCTGTTTAGTTTTTCTGTTTCTTGCTTGGTCAGTCTTGGAAGGTTGTATTTTTCTAAGAATTTGTCTATTTAATTAGGTTTTCCAGCCTGTTAGCATATAGGTTCTCTCAGTATTGTCTTATAATTCTATGTACTTCTGTGGGGTCTGTCGTGATTTTTCCTTTCTCATTTCTGATTCTGTTTATGTGTGTAGATTCTCTTTTTCTCTTAATAAGTCTGGCTAGACGTTTATTTTGTTTATATTTTCAAAGAACCAACTCTTCGTTTCATTGATTTTTTTCTATTGTTTTATTCTTCTCAATTTTATTTATTTCTTCTCTGATCTTTATTATGTTCCTCCTTCTGGTGACTTTGGGCCTCATTTGTTCTTCTTCTTCCAATTTCAGTAATTGTGTCTTTAGACTATTCATTTGGGATTGTTCTTCCTTCTTCTTATAGGCCTGGATTGCAATATATTTTCCTCTTAGAACTGCTTTTGCTGTGTCCCACAGAATTTGTGGCTTTGTGTTATTGTTTTCATTGGTCTCCAAATGTTTTTTGATCTCTGTTTTAATTTGGTCATTCACCCATTGAGTATCTAGGAGGATGTTGTTAAGTCTCCATGTATTTGTGAGCCTTTTTGTTTTCTTTCTAAAGTTTAATTCTAGTTTGATACCTTTATGATCCGAGAAGTTGGTTGGTAGAATTTCAATATTTTGAATTTACTGAGGTTCTTTTTGTGGCCTAGTATGTGGTCTATTCTGGAAAATGTTCCATGTGCACTTGAGAAGAATGTGTATCCTGCTGCTTTTGGGTGTAGAGTTCTGTAGATGTCTGTTAGGTCCATCTCTTCTAGTGTGTTGTTCAGTGCCTCTGTGTCTTTACTTATTTTTTGTCTGGTTGATCTGTCTTTTGAAGTGAGTGGTGTGTTGAAGTCTCCGAAAATGACTGCATTGCTTTCTATTTCCTCCTTTAATTCTGTTAGTATTTGCTTCACATATGCCGGCGCACCTGTGTTGAGTGCATATATATTTATAATGGTTATATCCTCTTGTTGGACTGACCCCTTTATCATTATATAATGTCCTTCTTTGTCTCTTGCTACTTTCTTCGTTTTGAAGTCTATTTTGTCTGATACAAGTACTGCAACACCTGCTTTTTTCTCCTTGTTGTTTGCATGAAATATCTTTTTCTATCCCTTCACTTTTAGTCTGTGTATATCTTTGAGTTTCAGGTGAGTTTCTTGTAGGCAGCATATAGATGGGTCTTGCTTTTTTATCCATTCTGTTACTCTGTGTCTTTTGATTGGTGTATTCAGTCCATTTACATTTAGGGTGATTATCGAGAGGTATGTACTTATTGCCATTGCTGGCTTTAGATTCGTGGTTACCAAAGGTTCAAGGGTTGCTTCTTTACTCTCTAGCAATCTAACTTAACTTTCTTTTTAAGTTATTGGAAACACAGTCTGATGTTTCTTTATTTCTCTCTCTTCTTATTCTTCCTCCTCCATTCTTTATATACTAGGTGTCTTATTCTTTGCCTTTAGTTAGTATTGGATGTTCTTCTTTCTTTGCTATGATTTTATTTTCTCTGGTGACATCTTTTTAGCCTTAGGAGTGCTTCCATCTAGAGCAATTCCCTTAAGATATCCTGTAGAGGTGTTTTATGGGAGGCAAACTCTCTCAGCTTCTGCTTGTCTGGAAATTATTTAATCCCTCTGTCATATTTAAATAATAATTGTGCTGATACAATATTGTTGGCTCGAGGTCCTTCTGTTTCATTATATTAAATATATCATGGCATTCTCTTCCAGCCTGCAAGGTTTCTGTTGAGAAGTCTGATGGGTTTTCCTTTGTAGGTGATCTTTTTTCTCTCTCTAGCCACTTTTAATACTCTGTCCTAATCTTTGATCTTTGCCATTTTAATTATTATGTGTCTTGTTGTTGTCTTCCTTGGGTCCCTTTTGTTGGGAGATCTGTGGGCTTCCGTGGACTGTGAGACTATTTTCTTCCCCAGCGTGGGGAAGTTTTCAGCAATTATTTCTTCAAAGACACTTTCTATTCCTTTTTCTCTCTCTTCTTCATCTGGTACTCCTATAATGAGAATATTTTTCTGTTTGGATTGGTCACACAGTTCTCTTAATATTCTTTCATTCCTAGAGATCCTTTTATTTCTCTCTGCCTCAACTTCTCTGTATTCCTGTTCTCTGATTTCTATTCCATTAACCATCTCTTGCATCTTGTCCAGTTTGCTGCTAAGGCCATCAATGTCTTGTCTCATGTCTGCATTGTCTTTCCTCACTTCCTTCACTTCCTCCCTCAGCTCTTGCATATTTCTCTGTAGATCCATCAGTATGGTTATGACTTTTATTCTGAATTCTTTTTCAGGAAGATTGTGCTTTTCCATCCCATTAGGCTCCCTCTCTGGTGTTGTCTGGGTCTGGTAAGCTTTGTTTGTACCATATTCCTCTGTCTTTTCATGGCGATAGAAGTGGTTGCTTGTAGGTGCCATGTATGTCAGCTGGGCTCCTTAAGACTGCTTTGCTAGGTGCCGAGTCCTTTCAGGTGTAGCTGCAGGCTTGGTGCTGTCCTGTATCTTCTGGTCTTCCTTTTAGTAATAGTTGTATTTATTGTATTTTCATATATATATATATATATTTGGTTTTTGGAGGAGATTTCCGCCGCCCTGCTCAGGCCGCCATCTTCCCGGAAGTCTCTCTGATCTCTTCACTGGTTTTTAAAGTGTTTAATTAAATGTGCTTCTTGGTCGTTTTATTCATATTTTCTGTGCTTGGGTTTTATTGACCTCCTTGGATCTCAGGGTTTATAGTTTTCTGTGATTCTAGAAGATTCAGCCATTATTTCTTCAAATATATGTAGTCCCTCTTTCTCCTTTGAGAATACCAATTCAATGTAAATAGGGACACTTAAAGATATGTTATAGGTCATTAAGAATCTATTTATTCTTAATCAAAATATTCCATTTCTGTTCATTTTGTACATTTCCTACTGCAGTTTCTTTTCATAGACTAATCGGAAAAATCTAATTTATTGTTTTTCCTATTCAATAAGTTTCATCTCAAATATTGTAGTTTAGTAAAAAGAAAAGGCTCTTGTTCACTGATAGCAAGAACAAACACGTTCATATTCCAAATAACCTTATAAATATTTGGATATTTCAGAATCTTCTAAAAAATTTATGCAATATATCCCTTGCTTCCAAGCTTTCCACGATTTACCTTGTTCAAGAATTAAGTGAGAAAAAAAACTCAAACATCTTTTCTAACTTCAGTTTTTCCTCCTTGACTATATTCTATGCACTTGACGTCTGAAAGTTTAAATTGTGACTTTGATTTTCCGTGTCCTCTGCTAAAAGCACTTCACTGGGTTCTCATTTTTTAGAATCCTAAAGTTACAGTATAGAATTCAAGACGACCACTAAGCTTTTTTTTTTTTTTTTTGCAGAGAGGGGTTTTTCTCACCCCTCCTCCAGCTCATGCAGACAAGGAATATGAAACAAGAGGAGAAGGCTAGAAGACAGTTTTATTGAGCAAGGAGAAAGTACACACTCAAGGGAGACCTGGTGTCCTGACAGGTCAAGACCAGAAAAACTATCTTTCTTAATAACTCCTTCTATTATTATCTTACCGTACAGCACAAGACTTGCAAATACTTAGAAGCACAATACTTGATCCTGGAGCACAACATATTATGCTATACATTAATATCTTTAAATATTCATTTCTTTCTGCCTAGAATCCCCTCAAATATTTTTGTTCCCTTTCTTATCCTTCATGACTAATTTCAGGCTTCACTCTTCTTTGAAAGTCTTGCCTAAATGCTTCTTTGTATTATTACATACCCATGTATGTTCCCAATGCTAATACAGTATTGATCAAATTATCTATAAATATTTATGCCTTAACAGATAACCACATTTTCTGGATTTGGATAATGTATTTACAGTATTTTCCCCTCTGCATATAGTAAGGGCTCAGCAGCACACTTTTGATCAAAATGGTTTCATACTATGGGCAAGAAATTCTGTTGACTTATTTGACATACAGAAATAAATAAGGCATATCAGGATGTATTGATTAGAAGAAAATATGCAGTATTAGAAAAATACAGTTTTATATTATATTGTACAAATAGAGTGGATTCATTGTGATTCAGGAGACATTTGGAAAAATAACCAAAAGAATATGATGATGGATATCGTATATTTATAATTTTGTGGCTGTTAAAGTAAGATAAGCCAAGATTAGAGTTATCCCTCCACTAACTGAAACACTGAAAGACAGGTACATTTGCACAAGATATGGAGCCTTCAAATGGGCAGTGATGATGCTGCAGTGTCATTAATTTGGTCAGTATCATAAGAGCAGTTTCTTTTGTGTTTTCACAAATAATAGGTAAGAAAATTCTTGGGTTTAGTTGTTTACTAAATTGGGTATTTTCACCTGCAGTTACTAATAAAAGATTAATATAGGAGACATATTTTTATCAGTCAGTGAGGAGTCCTATTCACAGTAAATAATCTGTGTGCTTACAAATGTACATTCTTTTTCTTCTGTTATACTTGGTGCTCCTGGCTGAATGGAAGGAAACCTGTGAAACAGGAAATGTTCGGCCTGTTATTCCCTTGTCTTTATACTTTGAATTAAGTCACAGGATTGCTCAAGTGATTGATTTCTTTGATGAGTAGCTTTAAAAAAAGGACTGGCTGGGGAACTAAGCTTACTCTATAGTTGACATCAACAATGAACCAATGAAACCTATACTCAGGTTAAATAAAACAAAGGTCTCAATACAAAGATAGATGAGTCCTTTAATAGCATAAAATAGTATTTTATTTATTTTTCTGTAGATGTTAATAGAGTTTTTGTACCATGGGAATACTTTAAGCATTAAATTATGATAAATATAGTCTTCAACTTAATGATAACGAAGTACAAATCAACACCACCTCGCCATCATCATCGAGTTGGGAAATAATTTCCAATAAAGTGTAACAAATAAGCTTTCTTATATCATTATTGTTTTTCTTTTTTTTAATTAAGAGAGGGTGGTTTACTTGAAAATATATTGAGATTGGCATGATAGCTGATTTAGTGTCCTTGATCTAGTGCTTATTTTAGTAAATCAATGTTTTAGGACAAGTTCATTAATTTCTCCAGGATTCCTTTTCTCTCTCTTGTGCAATATGAATAATAATGTCTATAATACTTTTCCTAAATCTTGTTATGCATTAAAAGTTTTATATATACATACAGAATATGAAGTGTTCTATTGTTTCTGTAGTATTTAATTAATCTGTGGTCTATAGTCTTTGTGCTTCAACATCAAAGGCAAATACCTTAAAATATACAACAGATAATTTATTAGGTAAATATCTTTCACATCAGAACACCAAGAATGTGGATCTGCTGAAGATGAAGTTCTTACAGTTATTAAATTTAGGGTATGGGAAGACAAAGAGATAATCACAGTTCATCAGCACATGTCTAACTACATAACTCAGAATATTACCCAACAATCAACCTTTGGTCAGAAGCCTACAATCTTCACACTTTATTCTGAAGTGAAATTTATAAATGTCAATAAACCAATTTTTATTATTAGTCTTATTGTTTAAATTTAGGCTGGGTCATGGTGATCTCAAGTTGTTGCCATCTGGCAGCTGTGTGCCAGTCTGTGTGAAATAAGTTCTTCATCAGATTCAAGTCTAAGTAGACAGATGGCCACACTGAAAAAATGACCATGATGTGTGCAGCTAATTGATATCCTTTCTAGGAGGCGCAGCTGAGAAACCAATTGGTGAATGTGTGCTGAGACTGAATTCTGTAGCTACCCTGGAAGAAGACACTGATTCTATATAAGAATCTAGATATGTGACTGCCGAGAGTTGAGAAAGATTGCTTTAGTGAGTAAGGCTTGTCTCAAATAATGGCTTCTCAAATAACTGGAAAATTTTGGCAACAACATATGAATATAAAATGCTTTAATAATTCCGATAAATAAGGGTTTTAGTTTCATACATACATACATACGTACACATACACCACTAAGCTCACTTGAGCTATTATTATAGTGCAAAGTAGTAATATTTCAAAAGTTAACAATTTTATTCCATTGTTCTAAATGAAATTTATATTATAATTAAAATAATTTAATTATAACTGATTGTATTTTGTCAAATTCTTTTACGTTAGCCACCTTACATTTTTTTCTCTACTTCTTAGTATCCTTGTAAATGCATACCTAGTTCTGATGTGAGCACTGAACTCTTAGTTACCTTACAGAAGAATATCTACTGTAGTTGTCAGTAGACACTAAATCAAATTCACTGCATAAATTTTCTGCCATCAAAATTTTGTCTACAACCATTTATCCCAGAAAATATATTTTCATCTGTTTTCCATTTAACATTAAGGGATTTTTTTAAGGTAACACTAGAAGATGTTTATATATAACAAATGATTATGGAGCCAAATTTTGCATGATGCTTCTGAATAGTACTACTTTTATAATCCTCATGAGAACTATTTAATTTAGAAAACTAATTATGATTTACTATAACATATAACATTTCTCTAAGTAAAATTATTTTATCCTTTAAAATGATCTATCTAGATTTCTTATAACTAAAATTCATTTAAATACAACCTGGATGCACTTATTGATTTATTTTAAATCCTCCATATATTACTGAATCACTGCTTTTTAAACAGTGATCTCCTTATAGAAATTACCCTTGGTGAAATAATGGATTATGATACATCTTCCATAAAGCTTTCTGATTCCTTAAATAATTGGAAAGTTCTGGCAACAGTATATGAATATCCAGTTTTAATAATTCTGTTAAATAATCAAGAATTTTAATTTCATTATCACTAACAAACTTATGTCATAATTTATAAACATAAGGAAGAGGTCCAAGATGGCAGCATAGAACGAGCCTGAACTCACTTTCTCCCACATACACACTGAATCCAAACTTACATACAAGGAAATTTCTCATAAGGAAGAACTGAGGCCTTACATGAACAGCTTCATCACAAGGGATAGAGACCACATAAAAAAATGGCAAGAAAGAGAGACAGCAAGGGCAGTAATCCCTCCCCTAACATAGCAACCAGCAGTACGGATGGATATCACTGAGGGACCTGGGCACAGATTCACCTGCCATGGAGCTTGGAAAAAAAAAAGTGGTTTAAAGGGCAACTAGACAATAAGTAAAGGAAGGGAAATTACAAAACTAGAGAACTGCCAAACAAAGGGTAAGTGCTAGAACTCCCTTTAGGAATGGAGGTACTGGTGAGCAGGACCAGTTTACACTGCCCCCCATACGTGCCTGTCCAAGACCTGTTAGCCCCACCAAGGTGGCACCACCACACACAGATACTCCCCAAGTCCATGCTCCTGTGGTTCCCAGTCACACACAAAAATAAATTCAACAAGGATTACAGACCTAAATGTAAGTCCTGAAACAACAAAAGAATTAAAAGAAAACATTGGCAGTAAACTCTTAAACATTTACATTAGCAACTTTTTTTCTGGATATGTCTCCCTGGGCAAGGGAAACAAAAGTAAAGTAAACAAGTGTGATTACATAAAACTAAAAAGCTTCTGCACATCAAAGAGACCAGCAACACAACTGAAAGGCAGTCTATTGAATGGGACATGACATTTGCAAACGAAACATCCAATAAGGGGTTAATATGTAAATTAGAAAATAGAATCATTCTTTAGAAGTGTCCACTGATAGATGAATGGATAAGGATGATGTGGTTCAAATATACAATGGAATATTACTTAGGTATCAAAAAGAATGAAATATTTCCATTTGAGACAACATGAATGGAGCTAATGAATATTATGCTAAATGAAAAAAATCAGAAAAACACAAATACCATGTGACTTTACTTATATGTGGAATCTAAAAAATAAAACCAACCAACCAAAAACAGACTCATAATATAGAGAACTAACTGATAGTTGCTGTAAGGGTGGGGGCTGGGAGGACAGGTGAAGTAGGTAAAGGGCTAAAGATGTACAAAATTCCAATTATAAAATAAATAAGTCACAGGTATGAAATGTACAGCATAAGGAATATAGTCAATAATATTGTAATATATCTTTGTATGATGACAGATGGTAACTATGCTTATTGTGATCAGCATTTTGTAATGTATACAAATTGTCGAATACTGATTTTTTAAACCTGAAATCAATATAATATTGTATATTAACTATACTTCAATAAAAAATAAAAAGAAAAGGAAAAATGAAATTATGAACATATTCTTATAAACATGTATAAAGTATAGACATTCTAGCATTTCATACAGTATTAATAGTCTTAAAGCTTCATAATTGAGTACATTTTCAACTGAGATCAGAATTTCCTACTACTATTAATATTTGTTCAGTCTAGCATCATATAAACATTTAAATGCATTCAAGTTATATTATAGTAGCTGCCTTGCCTCCAATTTCTTCTGTATTACATGGAAAGAAAAATGAGATAATAATGGTGGTTCTTCATGAGGTATTTACTCTGTACCAGACATTATGCTTGATGTTTTACATACAGAAATGTGTTTATTTCTAATAAGAAAATATCAAGGTGTATTTTATTACTGCCACTAAAATATAACAAAGATATTGGGTAAATATCCAAAATCAGATAGTGAGTATCAAAGCACAGTCCGGAAAAGAGTTTATTTTCTCTACAAAGGAACCTTCCCCTGGGTCTAAGTAATAAATACTGAACTTTCTACAAGCTGCTAAAGAATTATTGAGTCTGTTTTCAGGTATCAATACCAAAACCAAAAGAATAGCATTACAAAAATTAAAGGAAAATTATAAACCAGTATCTCTCATGATGTAAGTATAAAAAACTCAACCAAATATTAATAAATCAAATTTAATAATACAAATAATTATATACCTTCAAAAAGTGGGTTTATTGCAGGTATGCAAGACTGATTCAACTTTAAAAAATCAATGTCTTCTACTACATCAACAATTAAAGAAAACCCATATGTCATTGTGGTTTTTATTTGCATTTCCCTGATAACTACTGATGCTGAGCATCTTTTCATGTGCCTTTTGGCCATCTGAATTTCTTCTTTGGAGAATTGTCTGATCATATTCTCCACCAATTTTTTAATCGTGTTATTTGCTTTTTTGTTTATTGAGGCATGTGAGTTCTTTATATATTTGGGGTGTTAACCCCTTGATGGATATGTCATTTACAAATATATTCTCCCATACTGTAGGATGCCTTTTTGTTCTGCTGATGGTGTCCTTTGCTGTACAGAAGCTTTTTAGTTTGATGTAGTCCCATGTGTTCATTTTTGCTTTTGTTTCTTATGCCTGAAGAGATATGTTTAGGAAAAAGTTGCTCATGTTTATATTCAAGAGATTTTTGCCTATGTTTTCTTCTAAGAGATGTATGGTTTCAAGATAACATTAAGGTCTTTGATTCATTTTGAGTTTACTTTTGTGTATGGGGTTAGACAATAATCCAGTTTCATTCTCTTGCATGTAGCTGTCCAGTTTGCCAACATCAGCTGTTGAAGAGGCTGTCATTTTCCCATTGTATGTCCATGGCTCCTTTATCATATATTAATTGACCATATATGCTTGGGTTTATATCTGGGCTCTCTAGTCTGTTCCACTGGTCTGTGGTGCTGTTATGTCCATCAGTAGATGAATGGATAAAGAATATGTGGTACATATACACAATGGAATACTATTCAGCCATAAGAAAGAAACAAATCCTACCATTTGCAACAACATGGATGGAGCTGGAGGATATTCTGCTCAGTTAAATAGACCAGGTGGAGAAAGACAAATGCCAAATGATTTCCCTCATTTGTGGAGTATAACAATGAAGCAAAACTGAGGGAACAAAACAGCAGCAGACTCACAGAGTCCCAGAAGAAACTAGCAGTTACCACAGGGGATGGGTGGGTGGGGAGGGAGGTAGAAGTGGATTGAGGGGTATTATGATTGGCACACATGGTGTGGGGGGATCATGGGAAAGAAAATGTAGCACAGAGAAGGCAAATAGTGACTCTGTGGCATCTTACTACACTGATGGACAGTGACTGCAATGGGGTATGGGGGGACGCAATAATATGGGTGAATGTAGTAACCACATTGTTTTTCATGTGAAAACTTCATAAGAGTGTATATCAATAATACCTTAATGAAAAGAAAGAAAACCCAAAGGATCTTATATATTGATTCAGAATAAGGATTTGACAAAACCCAACACATTTTCTAATGATTTACAACATTTTATTGCTATAAAAATACAAAAGGTAACATATATTTGTCAGAAGCCACCAACTTGGTCTTCTTTTCATAAACCTTGGAGTCAAAGCACTTAAACAACCTATAGAATGTATTTACATCTATATTCACAGACAACAAACCTCTCATCCCAATCCTAAACACCACCAGCATAAAACTCTGAGAACTCCACAAGTATTTAATGGAGTTAACCTACATGCATTTCTTTGGGAAATAATGTGATATAATATCATTTATAATAAAAACTCATTGCAAACTAGCCATGTAGTGGAACATCTTAAACTCTCCAAAGAACATATACACAAACAGCTAACTTCACACTTAATAGGGAGAAAATGGATACTTTCCCACTAATACTTAAAAAAAGGCAACATCACATATAAAAATACTAAAGAAGTATAATATTATAAGATTCATACTACTATTTCATACTACTATTTAGGGCTATATTAACACAGTCTGATATTGGTGAAAGAACAGACTCATTGATCAAAGAAATAGAATTCAGAGCTAGAAACAAGTGAGAAAAATGTAATAAACTGATTTTTCACAAAGGAACAAGGAAATTCAATGTAGAAAAAATAATCTCATGAAATCACACTGGGAAAACTAGTCATCTATATAACAAAAAGGGAATCTAGATATATACCTCACCTTACACAAAAATTAACTCAAAATAGATTTAGACCTAACTGAAAATGTAAAACTATAGAACATCAAGAAGAAAACATAAAAAACCACATGACCCTCAGTCTGGTGATACATTTTAAAATATAACACCAATAACATTACTCATTAAATAATTATAACTTGACTTTATTAAAGTTTAAAACTTGTTTGATGAAAGACACTATTAAGATAATGAAGACAGAAACTTCAGACTGAGAACGACTTTGGAAAAATACAGACCTGTGTAGAGGACTTTTAACCCAAATGATACAAAGAGCACTTAAAACTTAACCATAAAGGAAACAAACAACTCACTTCAAAAAATGGGCAAAAAATATGAACTGATACCTCACCAAAAAAGATATAAAGATCAGAAACAGGCATATGAAACAATGGTCAATATAATTTCCCATTAGTGGACTGCAAATTAAACCCTCAATGAGGTACTACTACACATCTACTAGAATGGCCAAAACCCAGAGCCTGACAATACCAACAGCTAGTGAGGATCTGGAGCAAAAGGATTATTATTCTTGGTAGATGGCAACACAAAATGGTACATCGTAAGATAGTTTATCAGTTTTTTTCAAAATTAAACATAGTCTTCCCAAATGATCCAATAATAATACTCCTTACTAGATTTTAAAACATACGTCCACACAAAACTTGCACATGATCATTTACAGGAGTTTTATTCAGAATCAACCAAACCAAAAGCAATTAAGATATCTTAATTCAATACAGAAATGAATAAACAAACTTGGGCATGCATGCCATAGAATATTATTCAGTGATAAAAACAAGTTTTCGAGTTACAAAAAGATATATATGAATCTTAAGTATATATCTCTATGTGAAAGAAGCCACTCTAAAAGAGCTACATTAATTATATGACATTCTGGAAAATGATAAAGTATAAAGATGGTAGTCAAATCAGTGGTTGCCAAGAGTTTGGTGTGGGGTCTAGCAGACTGAATAGATGAAACACCAGGGTTTTGTTTAGGGTGGTGAAAATACTCTAAATAGTGTTATAATGGTAAATATAAAGTAATTAAGCATTTGTCAAAACTCAGGGAACTTTACAGCACATAAATTTAAATCATCCAAAGTTATAAAATTATCATTTAGGAGGCCAGAGGGACCTCAGGAAATTTACAGTGGTGATGCCTGACAAACACTACCCATGCCAGCTGATTAAGTTTACATTTAGCTACATTGGGTGTATTTTTCCAATATACTCATTATGATGTGATGAATACCACACTTTACTCCATGATCATCCTCCCCAAAATTTGTTGCCCTTATCTAGTTATGTGAAACGAATCATGTAAATCACAAATGAAGGACATTCTACAAAATACCTGAAGAGTACTTCTCAGAACTGTCAAGGTCATCAAAAACAAGAAATGTCAAGCAAAATTTCACAGGCAAGAGGATCCTAATACATTAATAATAAATGTAATGTGGCATCCTAAATGGGATCTGGAACACATAAAGACATTAGGGAAAAACTATGGATCTAAATAATGAATCAGCTTTAATTAATAAGAATTATTCATTTTTCTACTGTGATAAATGTACAGTATCAAAGTAAGATGTTAAAAATAAGGAAAACTGAATGTTGGTGTCCAGAAACTCTATGTATTATCTTTACAGTAATTCTGTAAATCTAAAATTGTTCTATAACAAAATATTAAAAATGTCAAAATGTATGCATTGATGCTATTCTTAAAGTTACCAGTACATAAATATAGGATATGATTATTAAAGAAACAATTTAGATATTTAAAAATTTATCTAATGCAACAAACTAAAATACATTTCTAATGGATTGTACTAATTATGTACACATCCATTTTAAAGGGGGAAAAAAAACAAGCAAACAAAAGGTGACACGTATCCAACCTCTAAAATAGAATATAGAACATAACTAAATATTTATTTGATTGTTCCATTCCACCAGTAACTTTTTCCAGGTTTCTATCACTGCATCATCCACATTTGCTTTGTCTTACATGACTGTGCATTGTTTCAGCTAGCATATGAATTTTAAGATCTAAGAAGAGTATATTTTCCAACTTTAAATACCATCTAATATAACATGGTTTGTCATTCAATTCAAAAAATGTTTAAACAATGAATAAGATATTTTGTAAACATACAGCAAAAGAATATCACACGATCAGATATGACTACAGAATAGTTTAAATTGTTGTGGACCAAAAATATTTCATTGCAAATATCAAAAATACAATTTATTTTCTTATGTCTGATATCACAAAAAATCATGCAAGATGGATTTTAAATTAACAGAATGCATCAAACCAATGTAATTTTAGAATAGTTAAGAAATAAAAATTAGGAAAAGAATATGTATTTAAAAAGATGGGATATGCATCTAATAAAATTATAAAATATTATTCTGAAATATCTTTATGTTTTTCAAAAGTCACCTGCATATATATATATATAATATATTTAATAGGTGATTCAATTAAGAAACATTTTTTAATGTAAATTATGTAAAGACATGGCATTTGCTCGAGTCCATTATTTATAATGCAAAAATCAGTGAAAACATTCTTATGAGAATTGATAGAGTAAAATCAGTTGTCATGTATTAAATATATCTTAATAAGTATCCTTGAAAATAATACAGTGACAACTTTTATCAATTTTTAGTGTTTTAAATATATATTAAAAACATATTTGACATTGCTTCAAAGTACAGTTCAACTAAAGTAATTAAACCATAAGTCAATAGGAATCAAAGTATTTGCTCTATACAACTTGGATGAATCTAGGAATGGATTTTAAAGTATCAGGAAAAAGTTATTGGATTTAATATTTCAGGTAATTTTCTATAAATATTACTTCTCTCAGCAGTGATTTTGAAAGACATTGGGAGATAGTAATTGAGACACTATATATCCGACAAGTTCCTAGAATACAACTAGTCTATCTTTCCATTCCATAAACTAATCAGGTACTTTTACCATTAGTTGACATGAAGTTAGAGTTGGTATTCTCTTGTAAAAATTAAAGAGCATAAAAGACACATACTTAATTAGAAAAATACAAACGCTGTGAAGATGAAAACTTTCTCCAAAAACATATCATGGGTTCATTTTAAAATGAAGACAAATAGAATGCTAACACAATTTCCATGTCATAGAGCATGGAGAAATGAAATTTCCTGGAAGTATAATAAAACAGGTGAATTGAAACAACAAATTTAGATGTTAATAATTCTCACTAAAGTGTCCATAAAACATGAGTCAGTGATCAATATGCTTTTTCATTATACACTTTAAAATGAGAATTTGAGAATACTCATCTAGATAAGCAAATAATAACGCAGCTTTCTATATGGTGCTATTAATCATAGTCTTGTTATATATTGATGGATACTTCCCCAAAATTATGACATTAATTTTAGAGTTGCATAGACACACTTGTGGATGCTGTTAAAGAAGCTGGTAGTCCAGAAAGACAATTTATGATTAAAAAAAAAATGTCATCTACATATAGCTATTTTCCATATAGGAAGATATGATCAGTTCATCATAAAGAGGTAGCAAATTATCAGGAATTTATGGCAAAGAACAGGGACTGCAATTCATTTCTGTTTTATCCCCCTGGCCCTGCCCTGGAAATTACTATATGATTTTTCAAGAGAAAATTACTACCAACTCTGATTCTTGCAATCAGATTTCTATCTGTTAACGGGACATCATCATTCCTATGACTCAATCAGTAACTTGATTGGCACACTTGAATCATCCTTCCCGACTTAACACAATCAAAGAAACAAATGAGGATTGTATTGTCTTCCTGTGATGTGCAATATAAAACTGCTCTTACAGTTTCTTTCTTATTATTGTGCATTTGTGCTTCCCACTGGATTAGGGGCTCTATAAGACAAGAGCTCATCTCTCTCTCTCATTACATTTCTTCTGGGCACTTGGCACAAAATTTGCCAATTTTAAGCCCTCAAAAAACACGTTGAATTTAAAACAAATCTTCACGTCTTTTGAATTCCAATTAATTAATATATTTATAGTCGGTTTGCCTCTTTCCAGCCTTAAAATAGTCTCTATTATAAATCTGCCTCTTTTAGTCTTACTTTTTAATCTCTTCTCATTGTAGCCAGTGTGGTTTTTCTAAAAAGCATCTCTTATCTCCTAACCCTACAGGAAAGGGTCCTCAATGGCTCACAAATATTCCTGGGATACAGTTAATTTTTTTAAAAATCACAATCTATAATCATTCATTTTGCTACCTGGTTAGTATTCCTAGTTTCATCTTCTCATGCCTACTTCTGTACCTCATACATACGGAGCCATCACCATGTTCTTGACCATGTCATTACAGTTATCTCTTCTGTCTGAAACACCCTTTCCCTAAACTGCACCTGGCTAACACAAACCATTCTCTATGTCTCAGTCTAAATATCTATGAGATAAGAGAACATTCAAGATTCAATAAAACTTTATAAAGAGAAAGGTAAGGTCTCCCAGTTTCTGGTTCCTCATGTAGGAGCTTGGAAGTCGTGAATGTCCTGACAGCAAGTCAAAAGCTGAGAAGCCTGAAAAATCAACTCTTCTGGGATCTGTGAGAGAGAGGAGGACACAGGGCGAACAGCTGCCCCCGAGACTGTAGAGACAAGACAGGAGAAAACAGGGAGTGAAAGGTTTATAGGCATCTCATTCTCTGTTTTCTTAAAGAGCTATGTTATATTCCTTAAATGTTTGTTAGAATACACCAATGAAGTAATAGTGTGGAGATTTCTGTTTAAAATTTTCAGAAGGTGGTCAAAAGGTACAA
Organism: Smutsia gigantea; assembly: GCA_032199065.1. NCBI lineage: Eukaryota > Metazoa > Chordata > Mammalia > Pholidota > Manidae > Smutsia > Smutsia gigantea. Next base: position 39,183 of record JAVSCE010021398.1, on the reverse strand, counting down.
AATTCCTTTTATAAGATAAATAAGTACTAGGGATGTAATGTATAATATGGTGACTATCATTAATACTGCTGCATGGTATATAAGAAAATTGTTAACAGTAAATCCTAAGTTCTCATCACAAGTGAAAAAAACTTTTTTGTTTGTATCTATGAGAAGATGGATGTTAACTTATTATGGTAATCATTTCACAATATATGTAAGTAAAATCATTATGTTGTATACCTTAAACATATAGGCATGGTATAAATATAACAAATAATGCAATTAGTTATAAAATGTTTTCAAGTGTAGATTCTACCTTTTCAGATGTACAGATAATTTCATAATATATATGTGTATCTCATATATGTGATTATTACATATAATCTCATAATTACACATAATCTCATATTGTATAATTTGGTAAGCTATATTTTTCAAGGAACTTGTTAATTTCATCTACTATCGTGAATTTGCTATAATGTTGCTCATAATGTATTTTATTATGCTTTTAATGTCTTTAATAACTATAATAGTACCCATAGTACCACTCTTTCATACTTTACACTGCCTGTTTATGTTCTCTCTTTTCTTCTTGATTATAATTGCTCAAGGTCTATAAATTGTAGTAATGTTTTCAAAGAATCAAATACTGTTTTGTTGATATTCTATACTGTTTGGTTTTTATTTTACTGGTTTCCAAGCTTACCATTTTTGTTTATTATTTTCTGTGGGTTTTTTTTCAGGTTGAAGATTAGATCATCTTTAACCTCCCTTTGCTTCTAATATAAATACTTAAAACTATCAATTTCATACCACAGACTCTGTTAGCAGCAAATTACACATTTTGATACAGTGTTTCATTATTATTCAGCTCAAAATGTTTTCCCTTTTCTCATGGGATTAATTATTTGACACTAGTTTCCTTTGGGATTGTTTTTGTTTCTAGATATCTTGATTTACAAGTTAATTCTAATATGACCAAAACATATATAATTGTATGATTTTGATCCTGTGAAATAAATTATTGAGAGTATTTCCCAGCCTATGACTTACCTTAGCAAATGTCCCATGGGCACTTGAAAAGAATGTGCATACTTCATTTGTTGGAACTTTTATTCTGCACATACTAAACAGGTCAATTCAGATGAGAATGTTTAGATTTTCTATATCTCCACCCATTTTCTTCTAATTGTTTTTTTTCCTGAAAAATATTTAGTACACTTTTACTATATTTTTGGATGTCTATATATCCCTTTAGTTATATGAACCTTAATGTGTATCTTGAAGCCTTCTTAATAGGTGCATACATATTTATGACTGTAATGTCTTTTTGAAAAAATATTACCAGTTTTAAGTGTCATTTTATATCACTGGTAATACTTTTCCTTGAAATTTACTTGGTGAACATTAATAAAACCATATCTGATTTCCAGGTGTGATATAGCCATGGTATATATTTCACCATCTTCTTACCTTCAACCTTTCTTTTAAAGTCTCTCTTTACATTTACAGTGCACCTATTATTAACAGTATACAACTGGCCTTTAAAAAAAATTCCAGACTGACATATTCTTTGTAATTAGTGTTTTGGCTACTTACATGGAATTATTGATGAAGCTGGTTTTTAGGCTTTCATTTTGCTTTTTGTTTTTCACTTGTCCTCCTTCTTTTCTGACTTCTGAGATGATTTTTTTGTTTTAGAATTCCATGTTTTCCCTTCCATCACCTTTATAATTATACCTCTCAGTACATAATTGTGGTTGTTTTAGATAGCACAATATATATCTTTAACATATCAAAGTCTACCTTGAGTTAACATTATTTTATTTCACATATAATGTAAGAAATCATATTGTAAGATCATTTACTCACCTTCCCATTTCCAACTTGATTTATCATTTTATTTTTAAATCAAGTAAAATTTATTCCTATGGCAAAAGTCAGAAGCAGAGGAAATAAAAGCAATGAGTTCTTATATTTATGATACATTTAGGAGACTATCTTTGTTGGACAGATGATATGACCAAAGAAGAGAGCCATAGTTTTGCATTAGTAATAGCTTATTTATCTAGTAGAGAGGTACCCTTAAAAATTATTTAAAATATCAAAATATATTTAAAAGAATAATGACAGAAAACAGTGGGTTACATGCACCTTCACTGATATAGAAAAAATGCCCAGTATACATTAAATACTAAAACACACTGTAACAAATATGCACTTCATGTTTGAACATGCTTAGCAGGAGAATAATTGCAAATATTTCTAGTAATAGAATTTTAAGTGACTCTCACTTTCAAAATAACATACTTGTATATTTTTGGATTGGCTACATTTGAATAAAAACATAAAAGGTTTAAAAATTGGGGTAAAATCAACCAAAGATAAACAGAGAAGAGTAGGAAACTAGAAAAAGAAGAATAACAGAAATAAAATGCAACCAAACTATACAAGCACTTTGCCAAGAGTTTTTAATGGATTTTTTTTACAGTCTGAGTGTAACTAGAGTCAGTAAAGCTCACGTTATTATCAGACATAAGAAATATTTTACCCCAGGGATGCAAGGATGGTACAACATTCGAAAATCCATCAACATCATCCACCACATCAACAAAAAGAAGAACAAGAACCACATAATCATCTCCATAGATGCTGAATAAGCATTTGACAAAATTCAGCATCCATTCATGATTAAAATTCTCAAAAAAATGGGTATAGACGGCAAGTACCTCAACATCATAAAGGCCATATATGACAAAACCACAGATAACATCATACTTAACAGCGAGAAGCTGAAAGCTTTTCATCTAAGATCGGGAACAAGACAGGGATGCCCACTCTCTCCACTGTTATTCAACATAGTACTGGAGGTCCTAGCCATGGCAATCAGACAAAACAAAGACATACAAGGCATCCAGATTGGTAAAGAAGAAGTCAAATTGTCACTATTTGCAGATGACATGATATTGTTCATAAGAAACCCTAAAGACTCCACTCAAAAACTACTAAAACTAATATCTGAATTCAGCAAAGTTGCAGGATACAAAATTAACACCCAGAAATCTGTTGCTTTTCTATACACTAACGATGAACTAACAGAAAGAGAAATCAGAAAAACAATTCCATTGACAATTGCATCAAACAGAATAAAATACCTAGGAATAAACCTAACTAAGGAAGTGAAAGACCTGTACTCTGAAAACTACAAGACACTCCTAAGAGAAATTAAACAGGACACTAACAAATGGAAACGCATCCCATGCTCTTGGCTAGGAAGAATAAATATTGTCAAAATGGTTATACTAAAGCAATCTCCAGATTCAACGCAATCCCTATCAAACTACCAACAGCTTTCTTCAATGAACTGGAACAAATAATTCTAAAATTCATATGGAACGACAAAAGATCCCGAACAGCCAAAGCAATCCTGAGAAGGAGGAATAAAACAGGGGAATTATGCACCCTGACTTCAAGCTCTACTACAAAGCCACGGTAATCAAGACAATTTGGTATTGGCACAAAAACAGACCCACAGACCAGTGGAACAGAATGGAAAATCCAAACATTAACCCAAACATATACAGTCAATTAATATTTGATAAAGGAGCCTTGGATATACAATGGGGATATGACAGCCTCTTCAGCAGCTGGTGTTGGAAAAACTGGACAGCTACATGTAAGAAAATGAAACTGGACTACTGTCTAACCCATACACAAAGGCAAACTCAAGGTGGATCAAAGACCTGAATGTAAGTCATGAAACCATAAAACTCTTAGAAAAAAACATAGGCAAATATCTCTTGGACATAAACATGAGCAACTTCTTCATGAACATATCTCCCCGGGCAAGGGAAACAAAAGCAAAAATGAACAAGTGGGACTATATCAAGCTGAAAAGCTTCTGTACAGTAAAGGACACCGTCAGTAGAACAAAAAGACATCCTACAATATGGAAGAATATATTCATAAATGATGTATCCGATAAGGGGTTGACATCCAAAATATATAAAGAATTGATGCACCTCAACAAACAAAAAGCAAATAATCCAATTAAGAAATGGACAGAGGACATGAACAGACACTTCTCTAAAGAATAAATTCACATGGCCAACAGGCACATGAAAAGATGCTCCACATCGCTAGTCATCACAGAAATGAAGACTAAAACCATAATGAGATATCACCTCACACCTGTGAGGATGGCCAACATCCAAAACACAAACAACAACAAATGTTGGAGAGGATGTGGAAAAAACGGAACCCTCCTACACTGCTGGTGGGAATGCAAATTAGTTCAACCATTGTGGAAAGCAGTATGGAGGTTCCTCAAAAAACTCAAAATAGAAATACCATTTGACCCAGGAATTCCACTCCTAGGAATTTACCCTAAGAATGCAGCAGCCCAGTTTGAAAAAGGACAGATGCACCCCTATGTTTATTGCAGCACTATTTACAATAGCCAAGAAATGGAAGCAACCTAAGTGTCCATCAGTAGATGAATGGATAAAGTAGAAGTGGTACATATACACAATGGAATATTATTCAGCCATAAGAAGAAAACAAATCCTACCATTTGCAACAACATGGATGGAGCTAGAGGGTATTATGCTCAGTGAAATAAGCCAAGCCAAAAAAGACAAGTATCAGATGATTTCACTCATATGTGGAGTATAAGAACAATGAAAAAAATAAAACTGAAGGAACAAAAAAGCAGCAGACTCACAGAACCCAAGAACAGACTAATAGTTACCAAAGGGAAAGGGACTGGGAAAGATGGGTGGGAAGGGAGGGATAAGAGGGAAAAAGGGGCATTACGATTAGCAGACGTAATGTTGGGGGGGCACGGGCAGGGCTGTACAACTCAGAGAAGACAAGTAGTGATTCTATAGCATCTCACTATGCTGATGGACAGTGACTGTAATGGGGATGCTGGGGGGTACCTGATGAAGGGGTAGTTTAATAACCATAATATTGCACATGCAATTGTAGATTAATGATACCAAAATAAATTATATAAAAAAAGAAATATTTTATATCATCTGTAGTTGTATAGAAGATGTCAATAAGTAATGATATCCAGGTTCAATGACCAATTATGAATTTGTCCAAAATATAACTCCTGTGACTGGAAGCAGAGGACACCAGAATGTTATTGTATTTGTAATTTAGGGTGTGGAAAGGAAGAAAGATCAGGGAATTCTTTTTTAATGGCTTCTGCTTCATAAGTGAAAAGTCTAGTTCATGTACAAAGGCTGCAGTCCATTCGATAGAGAATTTACTGAGGTAGATAAAGATCTAGAAAATTTAGTGAGGAAAAAAAGGAACGTGAAACATCAAGTAATAATGAGTCAATTATGGATCTGGCATTTCAGCTGTAAATGAACTTACTTTTCTGGGACATTTTATAGACCAATGGAAGAAACCGTTATTCTGTTTTCAGATTTTATTTTCAACCTTTTCACACCTCTTTGTGTTTTCTCTTTCTATTGCCTGTTCTGGTTCCTCCCCTCCCCTTCATGGACCATCTATGCTAAAATTTCCCAATATGTGCTTTTACTTTTAATAGAAAAAGATAAAACTGACATACCGCAGCCAATAAGTAAGTAATAGCAAGTTATATGTGCATTTTCCCAAGAACACAAGTTACACATATTACAACCAATAGAACATGTATTGCTTGCTTGCTTGCTTACTCTTTTAATGTTGTTAAAGTGCAGAGAGGGCCCTGTCCTTTGAACCTGCCTCAAACTGGATAAAAGTGTTGTGACTGGCTATTACCAAGGCTCATCATTTGTCTCACAAGAAATGCAACAGAGTTACTTTTAATATCTCTTCTATTAAAAACAGTTGCTCCAGTGTATTTGTATTTGAACAATGCTTGTCTCCCAGAGTAGGTAGAAGAAAGAGTTGTGAAGATTTAAAAATCATAAAAACAAACTCCACCAACTGAAATAATTATTAATGCTTAATATTGTCTAGACAGAGAATAAAGCGTCAGGGGAATAATTGGCCTCCATATCCTAGCATCCTGTCTACTATAAAGAGGCAAAAGTAGTCCTAGTCCAAATATGTTAGTCTTCCCTGATTTGGGTAATATTTTAAAAGCCTCGCGATCCTCCTCATTTTAGCTATGTACCTTCATTAATAACTTCAAATTAAACCCTTCAATTAAGGATATAGCTATGAACTAATTTTTCTGATTTTAAGCTCATCAATTCCACTGGGATGCAAATTTTTTTTTTTTTTTGAGGGAAGGAGTTTGGCCAGTATATAATAGTGGATAAATTAAGGTATCGTGAACTACAGGGTTAGCCTCTGCGTTAATGACTGGGAGAGACGAAATGAGGCCTCTGAGCATGCTCAATTGTTTTATGGAGAAGGAAGCAGAGAAAAAGGGACTTCCTTTTGTGGCTATCTTCTCTAAATGCTTTACCATCTGACCTTACATATTCATATTCCTTACTTCTACTAATACTTAATGAGTAACTTTTGTGTGTCATACATCTTTCTAAGCAGTGAATCAGACATGAAAATCCCCATACTGCTTTCAGGAGTGTGATACAGACAATACACCAATAAATATATCAAATAAACTTATGAAATATAACAAAAGATGTATGCTGTTACATACTGCTTTCTTAACTAACAATTCACTTTAGATTTTTAATCTCTGAGAATATATTAAGATAAAATTTTGAAAAAGTGTAACTTTCAGATAATTTGATCAGCCAGATTAACTGATCCCAGGAATAGCATTGCACCTGTACAGAGCAAAGCTTCCTTTTTTGCACTCCCATCCCAGTCCTAATTAAAATGATCAGTTATGGATTTGTATGTATCAGTTTAGATGGCAGCTTAGAACAAATTTATCATTCTACATGATAAAACTCCAATAATTACAATGAAAACAGAAACACTTCTCAAAATTAAGTTAGATTAGGAGAGAGGATTAAAGATGGCTGCTTCAAAGGTGAGACAGAGGCTTCCTCCTAAAACCACATATAATACGAAAATATAATTAATACAACTAATCCTGAAAGAGCAATAGGAAAAAGGACCGTGATAAATTGCATACACCAGGAGAAAATAATAAACCTCACAGAACAGGGTAACATACCAAAGCCATGGCCTGGAAGGACCCAAGCCTTTCCCCGACCCCAGCTCAACAGTGGGAGGAAGGGAAACGGAGCAGGGAGGGAGTGGAGGCCTGGGACTGCTGAATACCTAACTCCAGAGATCTGCTCTGGGAGCACAAACCTACATTTCATGGTGCTTTCATAGTACTCTCGTGATTAGGGAGTTGGAAAGCAAAGACAGGCAGAATACCTGGAGAAACTGAAATTCCAGCCACTTGTGGAAAGCAGTTCTGGGACAAAAAAAAGGTGGGCAGTCTGAGAGACTTCCTAACAGCAAGACGGGTGCTAAGGGGTCAAGGATTACATGGAGCTTACTGCTAAGGAGAAAGGAAAGGTATACAAAATTGTCCAGGTGCACTCTGCCCAGCAGGTTGGGAACCTTACCGATCTTCAGGCACTCCAATTCCTGGCTGTCTACAGAGCTCGAAGGATCCCCCCTGTGATACGCAGCCTACTGCACCTTTCTCCCGGCCAGCCCCACATGGCTCGCAAACCAGCAAACCCTACCTTGGCATTAGGCCAGCCAGAGGGAAGCCCCACCTACAGAAACTACAAACGCAAAGCATAGAGGCTTATACCTATGTGCTCTGCTCACTGGTTTTCAAGTGGAGACAGGCATAGCAGCCTGAAAACAGGAAACAGCTCTTTCCTCCCCCCAGCCACCAATACTGCTCCCCTGCGACCCCTAACATTGCTTCAGGGGCTAAGTAGCACCAGAGAGTAGAGTTTATGAACACTAGAGGGTGCCATATACAAATATGAAACGCCAAAGAAACCTGGTACAAAGTCAAATTATGAATACAATACCTGAGAAAGATTCAAATGAAATTGATGTGATGAATCTGCCTGAAAGTGATTTCAAAATAAAAGTCATTAACATGCTCATGGAGGTAGAGAGAAATATTCAAGAACTCAGTAATGAAATCAAGTTGGAGATCTAACCATTGAAGAGCACAATGGAGGGTACTAAAAGCAGAATAGATACAGTGGAGGAAACGACAAATGAAATAGAAATTAGGGAAGAGGAATACAAAGAAGCTGAGGTACAGTGAGAAAAAAAGATCTCTAAGAATGAAATAATATTGAGAGAACTGTGTGACCAATCCAAACAGAACAATATTCACATTATAGAGGTACCAGAAAAGAAGAGAGAGAAAAAAGGATAGAAAGTGAGGAGGTAATGGCTGAAAACTTCCCGAATCTGGGGAAGCAGATAGTCTCATACCATGGAGGTGCATAGATCTCCCAACCCAAGGGACCCAAGAAAGACAACACCAAGACATATAGTAATTAAAATGGCAAAGATGAAAGATAAGGACAGACTACTACAAGCAGCCAGAGAGAGAAATAAGATCACATACAAAGGAGAGCCCATTAGGCTATCATCAAACTTCTCAGCAGAAACCTTACAGGCCAGAAGGAAGTGGCATGATATATTTAATGCAATGAAGCAGAAGGGCGTCGAAAGAAGAATACTTTATCCGGCAAGATTATTTAAATTTGAAGGATGAATTAAACAATTTCCAGATAAGGAAAAGTTGAGAGAATTTACCTCCCACAAACTATCTCAACAGTGTATTTTGGAGGGACTGCTAAAGATGGAAATGTTCCCAAGGTTTAATAGCTGTTACTAGAGGTAATAAAACCAGAAAAAGAAAGTAGAGCAATTAATTACTAAGAAAATGTAAAATTAAATCAACTATCATCAAAGTCAATCAAGGGATAGACAAAGAGTACAGAACATGATACCTAATATATAAAGAATGGAGGAACAAAAAGGAGGAGAAAAAAAGAACCTTTAGATTGTGTTTGTAATAGCATATAAGTGAGTTAAGTTATATTCTTAGATAGTAAGGAAGTTAACCTTGAACCTTTGGTAACAACGAATCTAAAGCCTGCAATGGCAGTAAGTACATACCCGTTGATAATCACCTTGAATGTTAATGGACTGAATGTACCAATCAAAAGATATAGAGTCACTGAATGGATAAAAAAACAAGACCCATCTATATGCTGCCTTCAAGAGACTCATCTTAAAACCAAAGACATACACGGATTAGAGGAGAAGGGATGGAAAAAGATATTTAATGCAACTAATAGCGAGAAAAGAGCATGGGGTTGAAGTACATATACCAGACAAAAGAGACTTCAAAACAAAGAAAGTCACAAGAGACAAAGAAGAACATTACATAATGATAAAGGGGTCAATCCAGCAAGAAGATATAACCATAATAAATATCTATGCACCCAACACAGTAGCACCTACATATGTGAAACAAATACTAAAGAATAAAAAGGGGAAATAGAACGCAATGCATTCATTCTAGGAGACTTCAACACACCACTCACTCCAAAGAACAGATCAACCAGACAGAAAAAAAGTAAGGAGATAGAGCACTGAACAACATATTAGAACAGATGGACCTAACAGACATCTACCAAACTCTACACCCAAAAGCAGCAGAATACACATTCTTCTCAAGTGCACATGGAACATTTTCAAGAACAGGACATATCCTAGGCCAGAAAAAGAGTCTCAGTAAATTCAAAAAGACTGAAATTGTACCAACCAGTTTCTCAGGCCACAAAGGTATGAAACTAGAAATAAATTACACAAAGAAAATGGAAAATCCCACAAATACATGGAGGCTTCACAACATGCTCCTAAATAACCAATGGATCAGTGACCAAATAAAAACAGAAATCAAGCAATATATGGACACAAATGACAACAATAATTCAACACTGCAAAATTTGTGGGATGCAGCGAAGGCCGTGCTAAGAGGGAAGTATGTTGCAATACTGGCCTACCTCAGGAAAGAAGATCAGTATCATATGAACAGTCTAAACTCACAATTAACAAAAGTAGAAGAAGATGAATAAATGAGGTCTGAAGTCAGTAGAAGGAGGAGCAAACATTAGAGCAAAAATAAATAAAATTAAGAGGTATAAACCAATAGAAAGAATCAATGGAAGCAGGAGCTGGTTCTTAGAGAAAATAAACAAATTAGATAAACACCTGGAAAGACTTACCAAGAAAGAAAGAAAATCTACACATGTAAATAGATTCAGAAAAAAAAAAGGAAAAATCACTACGAACATAAAGAAATACAAAGAAGTATGAGAGAATAGTATGAAAAATTATATGCCAACAACCTGGATAACCTAGAAGAAATGGACAACTTTATAGAAAAATATAACCTTCCAAGGCTGACCCAGAAAGAAACAGAAAATATAAACAGACCAATTACCAGCAATGAAATTGAATTGGTTATCTAAAAACTACCTAAGAACACAATCCCTGGGCCCAATGTATTCACCACTGAATTTTATCAAATATTTAGTGAAGACATAATACCCATCCTCCTTAAAGTTTTCCAAAAAGTAGAAGAGAAGGGAGTATTACAAACTCATTCTATGAGGCCAGCATCACTCTAATACCAAAACCAGGCAGAGACACCACAAAAAAAATAAAATTACAGAGCAACATCCCTGATAAACACAGATGCAAAAATACTCAACAAAATATTAGCAAATTGAATTCAAACATGCATCAAAAAGATCATCCATCATGATCAAGTAGAATTTATTCTAGGGATGCAAGAATGGTACAACATTCGAAAATCCATCAACATCATCCACCACATCAATAAAATGAATGACAAAACCACATGATCATCTCCATAGATGCTGAAAAAGTATTCGACAAAATTCAGCATCCATTCATGATAAAAACTCTCAACAAAATGGGTATAGAGGGCAAGTACCTCAACATAATAAAGGCCATATATGACAAACCTACAGACAACATTATACTGAACAGCGAGAAGCTGAAAGCTTTCCTTTAAGATCGGGAACAAGACAAGGAATGCCCACTTTCCCCACTTCTATTCAACATAGTACAGGAGGTCCTAGCCACAGCAATCAGACAACACCAAAAAATTAAAGGCAGCCAGATTGGCAAGGAAGAAGTTAAACTGTCCCTGTTTGCGGATGACATGATATTGTACATAAAAAAACCTAAAGAATCCTCTCCAAACTACTCGATCTAATATCTGAATTCAGCAAAATTGCAGGATACATAATTAATACACAGAAATCTGTTGCATTCCTATACAATAATGATGAACTAGCAGAAAGAGAATAAGAAAAGCAATTTCATTCACAATTGCATCAAAAAGAAAAAATTACCTAGGAATAAACCTAACCAAGGAAGTCAAATACTTATACTCTGAAAACTATAAGAGACTCATGAGAGAAATTAAAGAAGATACCAATAAATGGAAACACATCCTGTGCTCATGCATAGGAAGAATTAATATTGTCAAAATGGCCATCCTGCCTAAAGCAATCTACAGATTCAATGCAATCCCTATCAAAATACCAACAGCATTCTTCAATGACCTAGAGCAAATAGTTCTAAAATTCATTTCAAACCACAAAAGACCCCAAACAGCCAAAGCAAGCCTGAGAAGGAAGAATAAAGTGGTGGGGATTACGCTCCCCGACTTCAAGCTCTACTACAAAGCCACAGTAATCAAGACAATTTGGTATTGGCACAAGAAAAGAACAATAGACCAATGGAACAGACTAGAGATCCCAGATATTAATCCAAGCTTATTTGGCCAATTGATATACGATAAAGGGGCCATGGATACACAATGAGGAAATGACAGCCTCTTCAATAGCTAGTGTTTGCAAAACAGTACAACAACACGCAAGATAATGAAACTAGATTATTGTCTAACCCCATATACAAAAGTAAACTCAAAATGGGTCAAAGAGCTGAATGTAAGTCATGAAACCATAAAACACTTAGAAGAAAACATAGGCAAAAATCTCTTGAATATAAACATGAGCAACTTTCTCCTGAACTCATCTCCCCAGGCAAGGAAAATAAAATCAAAAGTGAACAAATGGGACTACATCATGCTAAAAAGCTTCTATACAGCAAAGGACACTATGAGCAGAACAAAAAGGCATCCTACAGTATGGGAGAATATATTTGTAAATTACATATCTGACAAGGGGTTAACATCCAAAATATACAAAAAACTCACATGCCTCAACACCCAAAAAGCAAATAAGCCAATTAAAAAATGGGCAGATGATATGAACAGACAATTCCCCAAAGTCAAAATTCAGATGGCCAACAGGCACATGAAAAGATGCTCGACATCGCGAATCATCAGGGAAATGCAAATTAAAAGCACAACGACATATCACCTCACACCAGTTAGGATGGCCGCCATTCAAAACACAAACAACAACAAATGTTGGCAAGGATGTGGAGAAAGGGGAACCCTCCTACACTGCTGCTGTGATTGTAAATTAGTTCAACCATTTTGGAAAGCAGTATGGAGGTTCCTCAAAAAACTAAAAATAGAAATATCATTTGACCCAGGAATTCCATTCCTAGGAATTTACCCTTAGAATGCAGGAGCCCAGTTTGTAAAAGACATATGCACCCCTATGTTTATTGCAGCACTATTTACAATAGCCAAGAAATGGAAGCAACCTAAGTGTCCATCAGTAGATGAATGGATAATGAAGAGGTGGTACATATACGTAATGGAATATTATTCAGCCATAAGAAGAAAATAAATCCCACCATTGTAACAACAAGGATGGAGCTAGAGGTTATTATGCTCAGTGAAATAAGCCAGGTGGAGAAAGACAAGTACTAAATGATTTCACTAATCTGTGGAGCATAAAAACAAAGCAATAACTGAAGGAGAAAACAGCAGCAGACTCACAGAACCCAAGAATGGACTAACAGTTGCCAAATGGAAAGGGACTGGGGAGGATAGGCGGAAAGGGAGGGATAAGGGGCATTACGATTGGCACACATACCATGGGAGGTGGCATGGGGAAGGCAATTTAGCACAGAGAAGCCTAGTAGTGACTCTATAGCATCTTACTACACTGATGGACAGTGACTCTTATGGGGTATGTGGTGTGGACTTGATACTGGGGGAAATCTCATAACCACAATGTTGCTCATGTAATGTATATTAATGTTACCAAAAAAAAAAAAAGGGAAAAAGGAAAAAGAAACACCAATTAACCAAGTCCCAAAGAACTAGGTTGAACCAGCTTCTGTCCTAATGCATTGGTCTGTGGATTTATGATGGCAGCTAAGTACCAGGGTTCCTTAGAGAAACTTAGTGTAAGTGTATCAGGTACAGAACTGTGGCAGTTTTTTTTTCCCCAAGGCTTTTGAAGGATACAGCTTTGCTAAATAAAATAGCCTTTAATTTTTTTAAGGAAATGTTGAAAAACTTTGGTCAATATTAGGTCACAAGGTCCTTAAATGGAAGAACCCGAAATATAATCTATGGTTAGATCCTCATTTAAATATTTCCTTGAACATGAATAGGAGAATGATAAATGCATTTTTTAAAACTGAAATGAAATTCACACAGCATAAAAGTGACCAATTTAAAGTTTAAAATTCAGTAGGATTCATAATGTTGTAGAACCACCATACCAACTTCAAAAACATTCTAACTAGTTTAAAAGAAAACTCCATATCCATTAAATAATTACTACTATACACACCTACTCTGGAGCACCTGGAAACCATCAGGTAACTTCTGCCTACATTGATTTACCAAATCTAGATTTTTCATATAGATGGAATCACACAACATGTGACCTTTTGAATCTGGTTTGTTTCATTTTGCATGTTTTTAAGGCTCTAGTGTTTAACAGTACTCCATCCCCGAACATAGTATGGCTGAATATTATTGATATGTCCATTGTATAGACATACCACATATTTTATCCATTATCTATTGATGGACATTTTCATTATTTCCAATTTTGGCTATTTTGAATAGTGCTATGAACATAGTGAATATCTTTTGGCTTGAAAGTATTTTCAATTATTTGGGGGATACACATAGAGTGCTGGCTCCTATGATAATTCTATTTGACTTTTGAAGAACCAAAACAGTTTCCCACAGTGACTGCACCACTTTTATTCTCACCATCAGTGTGTGAGGATTCCATAGTTTCCAAATCCATGCTAACACTTGCCTTCATTTTTTAAATGCATTATTGTTGTTATAACCTTGCTAGGTGGATATTTGAGTAGGCTTATTGGTGTCCCAAAGGTCTCTAGGCTCCTCTCATGTTTATATAGATATTTTTTTCTGTTCTTTTAACTGTATAATTTCAATGATCCTGTCTTCAAATTTCTTTCTTCTTCCTGCTCATTCTTTCTTCTGATTCTTTCTTCTGCCTGCTCAAATCTGTTATTAAAACCCTCTAGCAAACTTTTCATTCTGGTCATTGTATTTTTCATCTCTAGTATTTCTATTTAGTACCTTTTTATAATTTCTGTCTCTGTACCAGTGTTCTCTATTAGCTGAGAAAGTATTCTCCTGAGTTCCTTTAGTTCTTTGTCCATAGTTTTCAGGATGTCCTTGAGCATATTTACGACTTTTGATTTAAAACCTGTGTTTAGTAAGTCCAATGTCTGTGCTTCCCTAAGAGCCATTTCTGTAGATTTCTTCTGTGAAGGGTCATACATTATTGTTTCTTTTAGTTGAAAACTGGGCATTTTGAATATGATAATATGATAACTTTGAAAGTTAGGTTGCACCCACCTCTTCAGGGTTTGTTTTCCTTTCTTGCTGAGGGTTTTGTAGTTTCTTGTCTGTTCAATGACTTTTAAAAATAATTTTGTTAATTCTGTGTTATTTGTCATGTGTGATCTCTGACTTCTCTGTTCTTTAGGTTATGGACAGCTAGTATTATGACAGAGATTTCCTTAAATTCTTAGAGCCAAACAAACAAAAAGAGAAAAGAAAAACCTCTCCAAGTCTTTGCAGATTGACTTTATGGTGAGTACTCCACAGTGCTTAGCCAGCTGTTATAACTCTGTGTTAGTCCTCACTTCTCGCATATACTTAGTCTATATATAAGCCAGGGGCATAAGTAGGATATTCTCAGGTATTTTCTGAACATGTGCTGTACACTGTACATGAACATAGCTTTCTAAATTCTTCTGCATATATGGTCATTTTTAATGTCCTAAGTTCCAAAAAAAAAAAACCTCTTTCCTGCCCCCACAACTTAACCACTTACTCATTAGGATTGCCTATTGTTTGCCTCAGCTGTAATCTTTTATCTTAAATAGCAGTGGATAGTTTATTTGCTACCAAATAAATGTTTTAAAGAAATGTCCTCATTAAAGCTGCCATTCAGATCTCAGAAGTTTCTGAATTAAGTGAAACAAAGAGATGCATTTTATATGACTTCTCCAGGTAGCCCCCAAACAGGTTATAACAGACAAACACAATTCTTTGATAATAAGGGCTTCTCCTTTCTTTGCACAACCAGTAATGAGGATCCTATACTAGGAACAGGGGTTGCCCCCTCAAGACAGATGTTGAATCAGAGACGGGGGTGGTGTAAGAGCAAGTAAAAATGTTGAAAAGTTTCCTACTATTTTTAAGTTGCCTAACATAATGAAAACTAGGTTAATGCTCATAAATAACATTCTCTTCGTTACTCTAAATCTTTGACTCTTTCCAGAATTCCTAAAAAGTTAATTCTGATAGCGTCTGCTCAATTGTTCAGGTGTCTGTGATCAGGCCCTTGGAACTAACTACCCATTCTGCCATTTTCACTGACATCCACCACACCTGTACTTTTAAAGTACATTCAAATAATGGTGCACTCAAATCACTGTTGGTTTATTCCCTTCTCTACACTTATTAAAAGTATGTGCATTACATCGAAATAATATAGCTTTAGCCCTGTCTCTTAGGAACATAAATCAGAAGATTAGCCTGAAAAGTTAATTGCTTGTAAATCAATTAAAAGCCAAGGAAGAAGAAACATATGTAGTCCATATTTTGTAATTGTTTTCAAATTCTACCTATGGAAAATGGCAATACATATTTAAAAATTCAAATATACCAATTATACACACACACACACACACACACACACAAACATAGCCCCACCAATTTTCCAATCTCTGTGGTTTTAAAGCATTCTAAAATGTATTGGTGTAATAGTTTATATAGAGTAAACTAATATTATAAATTTTGATTTCTCACCTCCAAACTTTATCCTATTTGGAATATTAAACATTTGTGTTTAGAAATGCTGAACATTTTTGATCCACCTTCAGTTATAGACATTTGTCCCTGAAATGAAAATTATATACCAAAGAAACTAAGAGCCATTCAACTTTATCTAGTAAGTATTTAATTCAACAGTTACTGTATTAGAAATTGGGCTAGTTACTGGGAATACAATGATGAATGAAGTATGGCCTTGGATAAGTTAACAATTAGGCAGAGGATGGTGTAATAAATTGATGTGAGCCTTTAGTGTTCCCAGGAAGAAAAACTCTAGAACTTGTAATTTTGAATAACCCTGTGATAGCCATATTAAAATGTTTTTCCTTTGAATTTATTGGTATGTGCAGAAAATACTAAGTCCATTTAGGATCAATTTCCACTCTTAAATGTCATTATTTTATAGGATATTTGAAAATTAGCACATATAGCAGAATATTAAAATCATGATCCCAGCAGCAAAGCAGAAGTAAATCTAACATATCATATAATTTCAAGATTTTTTATGACAAAACATGTGGCAAACATCTAGATTTATGAAGCAACAATAACAATGAATTAACCAATCAAATAAATTCTATTGTGATTCAATTTTCAAGTGGAAAGGACAATTTTCATAGTTTTAGCATAAGTACAATGCATTAGTTCTAAGTTTAAAATTAGGAAATGTCAAATTCTGATTTCATTTTAGAGAGACCAATTTATAATAGAAGATAAAGAACTAAACTGAAACAAAACTATAAAAATTCCAAATCTTGGTTTAAATTCAAACACACTGAATATACGACTATCCTAGCCATCTTTTTTTAAATCTATTAACCCAAAGATATAGACATTGACAACAAATATATTCATTCAAGTTCTAACTATGGGTACATTTCTAGAATTGCATTTACTTTCTAGTTGTATGAAGAGAAAAATTACTGAGAGGGTGTTTAAACAATTTAAATTTTTAAACTTAAACTTTCTCTATTTGAAATTATCTCCTTTCTCTCTCACCACAAGAAAACACACCTCTTTACATATTTTATTTTTCCATCTAGCTATTCTTTGAAATAGTTTTCTGTCTCATACATGGCTGATAACATGTCATACAGTAGCTTGTCAAGTGCCAACTGACTTTCCAAATCATCCAAGCATTAGAAGGAAATGAAAACATTCATCTAGATCCAATTTTGTGTAAGTCAAGTTCAAGAACTCACGAAATAAATTTACAGTGTAAATGAAGGCATGTATAGAGGCAATACCTAATAGTAACATTTTTGTTACTCTGTCAGCATTAATAAAGAAATGTTATTTTAAGTTAGAACACGTTTGGACAAGAGGAAAAATAACCTGTATAAACAGATTTTAGCTTTTTTCATTAATTTATATCCTTCTTTTTCCTGCCATTTTTGTGTTATTACTAACCATTGATTTTTTTCTCCTTTACATAGATTATTTTTTAGAGTACTTTTCGTTTCATAGAAAATGTGAGCTGGAAGTAGAGCAAGTTCCTGTATTCTTCCCCCCACCCCAATGCACACACACAGGCACACAAACTCCCCTACTATCAAGATTTGTACTACTCCGACGCGGGATGTAGCTAGTGGACAAGGCTATACGTATGTGGGGCTGGGGTATATGGGAACTTGATTGTCATGTTGTTCTACTAATTTACAAACAGGCAAACCTTCATCAGCAACAACTCCTAATTCTGATGGATGTAGAAGGCAGTAATTAAAATAACCTTTAAATGTAATTTTGGTTTTCTATGCAGTTTTCTTTTTCATTATTTCAAAGTATAAGCTATCACTGAGTATACTTACTGGAATTTTCTGCTAAAAAATGTAGGATAAATGCGTAACTCTCCTCAAAATTGACTTTCTTTGTTACACATTGTTATCTTCTCAATAAAATACTTTTGAAAATCTGGAAATCTAATGTGAAAGTAATCTTCAGTTACTATATTTAATGTCAATATTTAGAATGATGATTTATTTCCTTCAAAAGTGAATATCCAATCATCTTTGAAGGTACCCAGGCATCTTCATCACATAAGAAATCTCATATCTTATAAAATTTAAAAGTGAATTCATTTTTTTTGCAATAGATGTAGCTACATTTCCTCTAATAAATACTTAAAACTTCATTTTATGCAACAGTTTGTGACTTAGTCTTAAAATATAATGCTTTCCTTGATTTAGAGGATTTTTGTCTATAAAATAAATGTATAAAATATTCAGTAAGTTTTTGCTTTAACCATGTGGTAACATCTTTCACAACAGAAAGAAAAAATTCATATACTTTTTATCTTCTTGAGGTTACATAGTTTAGTGTTAAGGTAACCCAAAGGATTTTACCTATTTTCTGTTCTTTAATTTAGAGCCAAAGTTATTATAATTTTCATATAATTTATACACCAAAACTCAATGCTTCAAATAGAAAATTTCTTGAGTTTGCCACTGATAACACTTGTTTCTGTCAGAAAGCCATTCCTGCTTAATTCTTTCATTATACTTTTGACTTGAAGGCATATCCACATTTCACTTGGAATAAGGTTGTTACCAGAAACATATTTGAACATTTTATTAAGACAAACACAATATTTTTATGTAAATGTTCATCTGGAAGAAATATCTATCTCTGTAAACGTTCAGAAGTAATGTGTGATTATCACACCCTGACTGACTTCAGATATGTGTTGAGAAAGCTTGTGTATTTTATTCTAAAGATCACTGAATGTCAATATTAATATGATGGTATAGAAATCATCACTGCATAATTTTATTGGCTTTTTTCATATTCATAATTTGATGACAATTCATCAATCAAATTTACAAAGATTTTGTTGTGCAAATATTTAAAATATTTATTAAGATGAAGATAATAAATTTTACTGAAACTTCCAAATGTATTTCTATTGATACTCATTTTTTCATTTAACAAATAGTCAATGAACAACTGCTGTGTTCCCTGCACTTTTCTAATTGTTGGGGATTCAATGACTGAAGAAAGGAAATTCCATGAATTTAGGGAGTTTGTTAGAGTGAGGTTCTGAAAAATAAGCACACACACACAAAAAATGATATAGCATGTTAGGTAATGAAGCATGTGGTGACAAAGAGGGAAGTGACACGGAGTCATGAGTAATGTGGGTGTTTGGCGGTCATTTTTTTAGGGGAGGTCCAGACTACAGCACATGAGAAAGAGGTAATATTTGAGTAAACATCCAGCTAGGCGACAAAGTTGTAAACGGTTGGATAATTTCTTATAAAAAACTGCAAGTTTCATGCAACAGACCCTCAAGCATGAGCATGCCTGCAATGTTTAAGGAAAATTCAAGAAGCCCACTTCTGTGCTCACTGGGAGATCATTAGGAATCTACATCTGAGACACAATAGCTTGGACATAAAAATACAAAAGAGGTTATTTTAAATAGTTTTAGATTTAATACATGGTATGAATTTGAGCAGAGGAGTAACATGATCTGATTAAAGTTACTAAGAGTGCTTTTGCAAAAACCAGGCATAGACACCAAAAAAAAAAAGAAAATTACAGACCAATATCCCTGATGAACATAGACGCAAAAATACCCAACAAAATATTAGCAAACCAAATTCAAAAATATATCAAAAATATCATCCATCATGATCAAGTGGGATTTATCCCAGGAACGCAAGAATGGTTCAACATTCGAAAATCCATCAACATCATCCACCACATCAACAAAAAGGACAAAAAACACATGATCATCTCAATAGATGCTGAAAAAGCATTTGACAAAATTCAACATCCATTCATGATAAAAATTCTCAACAAAACGGGTGTAGAGGGCAAGTACCTCAACATAATAAAGGCCATATGTGACAAACCCAGAGTGTTGGGAGCCATACATGAAAGTGCTTGCTCTTAGTGACTGTACAAGACAGTCATCACTCTTGGAGACTATGAACCTGAGTGCGTTGTCTTGTATAGTGTTGGAGCGCAACCACCTTGTGGGGCCTGATTAATGCTTAGCATAAATGAAGCCATTTTGTTACTCCCTCTATATTGTAGAAAGAACTTGTTTGTTCAGCACCTTTGAAACTTACTTGCTCTGCAACTTTTGTGCTTCCCTCTGGAGTACATATCTCAAAACTGCTTGTATCAGCTTGGGGCTGTTTTGGGATGTGTATGTCAGAGGGTGGAGTAATCATCTTATGACCCTCAGATTATATGAGTCTACCCAGATATTACTGACTGAGCAGTTTTCTACCTATGGCAATAATGCTTAAGTAGGGACCGCCCGTGTTCTGTCTGGGTTGCCAAGAGGAACATTCTTTAGATGCTGACTTGTTTAAATATTTCTTAGTTCCCCATTTTACTGTATAATAGCTTTTTACCAATAAAGCATTTTTGGCATTCTGCACAAGACGGATTGTCCTCCTGTGATCTTTGTAAATACAATCCTCGCCCCCCTTTCAGGAACCTTTCGACTGCTGACGGCTGGCTCTGTCAGAAGTGGCACCCAAACAGGATCTGAGCCCGGGGACAACGGCGACAGAACACCACAGAAAAAGCGGACCCCGTACACAAAAGAAGAGAGGAAGGCAGTGAAACACAGGATCTGAGTAAGAAGAGCAGCAGGAAAAGTCACTATTCATGGGTAATAACGGAAGCAGGCTGCTCTTTGTAAATATGCTTAAAAATATGCTTAGAGCTCGTGGCGCGCAAGTGGGACAGCAACAGCTTACACAATTTTTAGAATTTGTAGAAAAGATATGCCCATGGTTCCCAGAGGAAGGGACGGTAGATCTGCATATTTGGGAATGCGTGGGAGAAAAATTACAGGAGCATTATGACATTCATGGACCCGAAGGGGTCCCAGTGGACACTTTGGGATAATGGACTTTAATTAGAGACAGCTTGGATCCCAGACATGAGAGATTGAAATTAAATTTAAAAGCTGAATCAAGAACTGAAAATGAAAGTGCGGACGCCATTCCTCCAGCGCCGCCTGAGCCAGTGTATACGGGAATAGTTGATGAAGGCTCTTGGGAGAGTATAAGTCAGGAAAATTCACCCAGGGAATCAGGACGAAAGAAGAGCCCCGAAGACTTGCCAGAGATTCGCTTATGTAAAACCTTTAGCAAAACCTTCCCAAATAAAGCACCAAAGTTAGACCGTCGCCCAGTGCCTATTACTAGTGTGGTTGCAGGGTTAGCTCCCCCCGAAGCTTTTGTCACCCAAGCTCTTCCCACTGGTCCGGCAGTTCCTAACATGATACCCCCTGATCAACGACCTAATTTGCTCCTTAGATCACTCCCTCGAGCGACTGACTCCTCTACAAGAGTGCTTGGGCAAGGCTGAGGAAAAAGGAGAAAATATTGAGGGATTCTCATTCTTCCCCATTTTTGTAGACGTGAATCAGCATAGGGGGCATAATCCCATCCCGTTTAAACACTTGAAAGAACTAAAAACTGTTTGTGCGTCATATGGTGTGAACGCCCCTTTCACTCAGGCCTTAATTGAGGCGATGTCTACTGACGCACTTCCGCCCGCCGATTGGAAAGGCATAGCGAAAGCCTGTTTGTCAGGAGGGGATTATCTGCTTTGGAAGTCAGAGTTTGGAGATCAGTGCAGAAGAACAGCCAGCATAAACAGAGCACAGAATCATCCAGTGTCGTATGACATGCTTGCAGGTGAAGGTCCCTATAGTGATCTTCAGGCCCAGCTAGATTTTGAACCAGGAGTATATGCTCAAATAAGTGCTGCAGCTCGCCGAGCCTGGCCAGAGGCTCCCTGCGAGTGGGAGCAGATAGGAGGATCTGTCTAAAATCAAGCAGGGGCCCGATGAGCCATTTCAAGACTTTGTCTCTCGCCTACTGCAAACATCGGGCAGGCTAATAGGGGACCCTGATGCAGGTTTGGTCCTGGTAAAGCAGTTAGCATACAAGAATGCCAATGCAGCTTGTCAGGCAGCTCTCAGACCGTTTAGAAAGAAGGGAGACCTTTCTGACTATATCAGGTTATGTTCTGATATTGGTCCCTCTTATATACTCAAGGGTTGGTTATGGCCGCTGCCTTGCAAGGAAAAACAGTGAAAGAAGTCCTTTTTCAACAACAGTGGGGAAAGCCAAGGTGCACTCCTGGTCCCCCAGGTAGCTGTTTCGGGTGTGGAAAGATACGGCATCAGCTCAGGGACTGCCCCCAAAAATACAGAAGACCCCCGGGAAAAAAACCGCCAGGGCTCTGCCTGTGCTGCCAGCGGGGAGAACACCGGGCTAATGAATGCAAATCTAAGAGAGATGCTGATGGAAATCCCCTCAATCAGGGAAACGAGAGGAGGGGCCAGCCCCAGGCCCCAAGACAATGTTTTGGGGCACTCCAAGCTTTTGTCCCCCAGCAAGGAAATCCATACAAGACCTCTGCCAAGCCACCTCAGGCAGCGCAGGACTGGACCTTGGTCCCTCCGCCAACACAGTATTAACACCTGAGATGGGAATGCAGGCCCTCCCTACAGGGGTGTTTGGACCGCTCCCGAAAGGATGTATGGGCCTACTGCTAGGGAGAAGTAGTACCACCAAGAAGGGTGTCCTAGTGGCCCCAGGGGTGATTGATCAAGATTACACAGGAGAAATAAAGATTATGACCCACTCCCCTGCAGGCATTACAGTAATTCAGCCCCAACAGTGTATTGCTCAGCTGATTCTTTTACCTCAAATTAATTCAAAAAACAAAAGTATGGCCAAGAGCAGGGGAGAAGCAGGGTTTGGATCGTCTGATGCATTCTGGGTCCAACCTGTTGAGTCACAGAGGCCCGAGTTAACACTTACCATCAGAGATCGTAGAGTAAAGGGACTCTTGGACACCGGAGCCGACATCTCTGTGTTTGCTGGTGATCAATGGCCCCACCATTGGCCAAAACAACCCACTGCTACCCACTTACAAGGAATAGGGAAAAGTACAAATTCTGAGCAAAGTAGTTATATCTTAAATTGGAAGGATGATGAAAATCATTGTGGGACTTTTCAGCCTTATATAGTCCCCGGACTCCCAGTCAATTTATGGGGAAGAGATGTGATGAGACAAATGGGAGTCTTTCTTTTCAGCCTGAGTGACAAAATTTCAAATCTGAAGTTTTATCAGGGCTATCTCCCCAATCAAGGGTTGGGAGAAAGGGTACAGGGAGATGTGAACCCTCTTGAGGTCACCCGTAAATAAGACAAAAAGGGACTAGGATATTTTTAGCAGAGGCCTCTGACTCTCTTGCTCCCCACGCTGATTCTATAGCATGGCTTAGTGACGCCCCTGTGTGGGTGGATCAGTGGCCTCTATCTGCAGAAAAAAATACAGGCGGCCGAGCTGTTAGTGCAGCAGCAGCTTGACCGTGGACACATTGAACCCACTAATTCCCCTTGGAATTCACCAATATTTGTGATAAAAAAGAAATCCAGAAAATGGAGGTTATTGCAAGACCTTAGAAAGGTTAATCAGACAATGGAGGTCATGGGGGCTTTACAACCTGGGCTTCCAGTCCCCTCTGCTATACCTCAGGATACCTACAAGATTATCTTAGATTTAAAAGACTGTTTTTATACCATTAAGTTAGCCGAAACAGATTCTAAAAGGTTTGCATTCAGTGTACCCTCAGTTAATTTTAAGGAGCCCATGAAACGGTATCAATGGAAGGTCCTTCCTCAGGGCATGGCAAATAGCCCTACTCTTTGCCAGAAATTTGTAGCCAGAGCTATTCAAAATACAAGAAAAAATTTTGGGTGGACATATATCATACATTATATGGATGATATTCTGATTGCTCATAGTGAGGAGGGAACAGTCCTTGCTACCTATGGGTCTTTGAAGGCAGATTTGGAGAAAGTTGGCCTTGTCATAGCCCCTGAGAAAGTTCAGACTCAACCACCTTTTAATTACTTGGGAAAGATTCTGTACCCAAAATCAATTCAGACTCAGAAAATAAACATTGGGAAAGATCACTTAAAAACATTAAATGATTTTCAGAAGCTATTAGGTGATATAAATTGGCTTCGCCCTCACCTGAAATTATCTACTGGAGAGTTGAAACCATTATTTGACATTTTGAAAGGCGACCCTATGCCTACGTCCCCCCGAGAGCTTTCCTCAGATGGTAGGACAGCTTTGGAGTTGGTAGAGAAAGCTATAGAAAATCAACAGCTCTCCTATATAGACTATGGGAAACCTTTGGAATTATACGTGTTAGCTTCTTCCCATACTCCTACTGCAGTTGTATGGCAAGAGGGCCCACTTCTATGGGTGCACCTCCCAGTCTCTCCCTCTAAAGCCATTACCCAATATCATGAATTAGTTTCATCTATTGTCCAGCTCTCAAGAGAGAATACACGCAGGTATTTTGGGAAGGATCCCGATTATATTCGGGTTCCCTTTTCCTGAGATCAGATAGATTGGCTGTTTTCAACTTCTGATGCTTGGGGAATAGCTTTTGCTGACTTTGTAGGACAAATAGGTTCACATTTGCCCAATAATAAACTGCTTCAGTTTCCCAACCTCCAAGCCTTTATATTTCCAAAAAGAGTATGTGATTCCCCTATCAAGGGAGCCAATTGTGCCTTTACAGATGGTTCATCCAATGGCACATCTGTGTATGTGTATGAAGGAGTAACACATAAGTTTTCCAGCCCCACATCCTCTGCCCAAGTGGCAGAACTTTGTGCAGTTGTTGCAGTACTCTCTGTTGCCTCTGAAGAGTCAATTTATTTACAGATAGTCTGTATGTGGCTAGGGCTGTTCCTTTACTTGAAACCGCCCCCACTATTGAGTCCCACAATGCAGAGATAAGAGCTCTGTTTCTTCAACTTCAAACGCTGATTAAGGCCCACGGAGAACCTTTGTTTGTAGGACATATTAGAGCTCATACAAACTTGCCTGGAGCCCTATCTGCTGGGAACAGTAAAGCCGATGCACCTACGCAAGGTATTTTTATCACTCGGGTTCAAAAAGCTCAGCAATCTCATGCCCTACACCATCAAAACAGTCAAAGTCTGAGATTGCAGTTCAAGATTCCCAGAGAGGCTGCTAGGCAAATCATGAAGCAATGTGGCCGGTGCCCTATGCACCAAACAGTGCAGCCATAAGGAGTTAACCCTCGAGGGCTCATACCCAATCAATTGTGGCAGATGGATGTCACAAAAATCCCTGAATTTGGAAGGCTCAAATATGTTCATGTCTCTGTAGATACTTATCCTGGTCTTCTTACGACTACAGCTCAAACAGGCAAAGCTTCCAGACACGTCATATCACATTGTCTGAAATGCTTTTGCACTATGGGGGTTCCTAAAGAAATTAAGACAGACAATGGAACTGCCTACACCAGCCGAGCCTTTAATTTCTTTTGCAAACAGTTCAGTATTCTTCACACAACAGGCATTCCTTATAATCCTCAAGGACAAGGTATTGTTGAAAGAGCCCATGGAACACTGAAACACCAACTGCAAAGAATAAAAAAGGGGGAGTTGTACTCAGAGACTCCCCATAACTACCTGAATCATTCACTTTTTATTTTGAATTTTCTCACCACAGACGCTCGTGGGAGGTTCGCTGTAGACTGATTCTGGCACACGAAAACACAGGACTCCTATGCAAAAGTGAGATGGAAGGCCCCTATAACAGGTCAATGGAATGGCCCTGACCCAGTACTCATATGGGGACGAGGGTATGTTGGTGTTTTCTCGCAGGAACAAGATGGAGCTCGGTGGCTTCCGGAAAGGCTGGTCCGCCATGCTGACACTCCTTGTGATCTGCGGCATGGTGGACACGACGGAGACTAACAGCACCCATTGGGCGTTCGTCCCAGACCCACCCATTTTTCATCCGGCAGTTTGGGATGGTCCAGAGATCATCGTGGGAGTCAACGACACCAGACGCCTCGGTGATCCTTCTGTTCCTCGTTTGCCAGCACAACAACTGCGATACCTGAACTACACTGCCACTGGTAAAGGTCAGCCAATTTGTTTCTTGCACAGCAATGAGACAAGTTGCCTCCTGCTTGATAATGTGACAATTTCAAGTCACAAAAATGGTGGACCACTCCCCGTGGTGACTTTAACTTACCCCAAACAGAGTTGCAGCAACGTTAATAACTCGGTATCTCCACCTCCCCCACCTCAGAATGTGCCCCCTTGTGGCACCGAATCTAGAGAAACTAATGAGACTGTTCTATGGACTCGCTGTATAGAGATTAAGCCAACTGAATGTAATATGTCAGGCGGACTTTATTGGAATTGGTAAGCTATATCTATACATCCCCATAAACAAAACCAACAAGAGACCACTGGCATGTGGTGGACAGAAACAAATCATCCGCAGACATACATCTGGAAGCTGGCAGCAGCCATGGGAAAAGAAGTCAAAGTTACTACAGACAGTACTAAACGGTTCAACACATCTAACATCACTGTACAGGCGTGTATTAATCCGCCATATTTTCTTTTGGTGGGTGATATCCAGGTTGGGAGGATGAATAGCTCAGAATTTAATGTTAGTTGTGAGAATTGCATGCTCGCCAATTGTGTAGCTTATGTCAATCAATCTTTGATGGTGGTTCGACAACCTTCTTTTGTAGTGTTACCTGTCAATTTTACAGGAGAATGGTACCCAGATGCAGGAATAGAGGTACTTTCCCGCTTAAAGGGAGATTTGTTGCTTAGACCTAAGAGAGCAGTTGCAGTTATAATTCTAGGAATTATTGCTATTCTTAGTCTTTTAGTGACTGCTGCATCCACTGCAGTCTTACTTTCTAGTGAAATCCAGACGGCTTCATTTGTTGATAATTTAGGTCAAAATGTTTCAGAAACCTTTGGGATCCAAGAATCTATTGATCAAAAAGTTGAGAGAAAACTCCAAGCTCTAGAACAAACAGTTCTCTATTTAGATGAACAAGTAGAAACGCTTAAATTCATTAACAAATTGAGATGTCATGCTAAATTTTCAGCTATGTGTGCAACTGTGCTTCCTTATAATGAAACAGACTATCCCTGGACTAAGGTGAAAGCACATCTCTTAAATGTTTGGGAACATGATAATGAAACATTAGACCTTGCTCAATTGCATGCAGAGATATTAGCTATGCAAGAAGCAAAACTAAATGTAAACCCACAAGAATTAGCAAAACAAATTTTTGATTCCTTGAGTTCCTTAATCCCTAACCTGGCTGCTACCAAAGAGATACTCATTACTTTGGCCTGTTGTGTGTGTTGCTCATAGTTTTGGTGGTTGCACTGCTACCCTGTTGAGAGTGGCCATGAGAACCGTCAAGCAGATCTTTGGAGGCCTCCACAAACAAGAGCTATAAACGCAGCCCCCCCCCCTCGACGAGTCATGGAATAGAGGCTGGTAGGCAAAGATGGGTAAGAATAGCAGGAAACGGTGCCAACCTAAGATAGGATGCAGACCTTGCTGTTTGTAATCCAGTGACGGGTAAGAACCTTTTCTGTGCTATATCAAACTAAGACAGGCACAGTCTTCTATTATGATGGGAGTGCCATCATAAAAAAATTAAAAAGGGGGAGATGTTGGGAGCCATACATGAAAGTGCTTGCTCTTGGTAACTGTACAAGACAGTCATCACTCTTGGAGACTATGAACCTGAGTGCGTTGTCTTGTATAGGTGTTGGAGCGCAACCACCTTGTGGGGCCTGATTAATGCTTAGCATAAATGAAGCCATTTTGTTACTTCCTCTATATTGTAGCAAGAACTTGTTTGTTCAGCACCTTTGAAACTTACTTGCTCTGCAACTTTTGTGCTTCCCTCTGGAGTACATATCTCAAAACTGCTTGTATCAGCTTGGGGCTGTTTTGGGATGTGTATGTCAGAGGGTGGAGTAATCATCTTATGACCCTCAGATTATATGAGTCTACCCAGATATTACTGACTGAGCAGTTTTCTACCTATGGCAATAATGCTTAAGTAGGGACCACCCGTTTTCTGTCTGGGTTGCCAAGAGGAACATTCTTTAGATGCTGACTTGTTTAAATATTTCTTAGTTCCCCATTTTACTGTATAATAGCTTTTTACCAATAACGCATTTTTGGCATTCTGCACAAGACGGACTGTCCTCCTGTGATCTTTGTAAATACAATCCTCACCCCCCTTTCAGGAACCTTTCGACTGCTGACGGCTGGCTCCGTCACCAGACTCAACATTATACTTAACAGCGAGAAGCTGAAAGCTTTTCCTTTAAGATTGGGAACAAGACAAGGATGCCCACTCTCACCAATTTTATTCAACATAGGTCTGGAGGTCCTTGCAATGGCAATCAGACAACACAAAGAAATAAAAGGCATCAAGATTGGCAAGGAAGAACTCAAACTGTCCCTTTTTGCAGATGACATGATATTGTACACATATAACCCTAAAGAATCCACTCGAAAACTATTAGATCCAGTGTCTGAATTCAGCAAATTTGCGGGATGAAAAATTGGTACAGAAATCTGTTGTATTCCTATACACTAATGATGAACTAGCAGCAAGAGAAATCAGGAAAACAATTCCATTCACAATTGCATCCAAAAGAATGAAATACCTAGGAATAAACCTAACCAAGGAAGTGAAAGACCTATAACCTGAGAACTACAAGACTCTTAAGAGAAATTAAAGAGGACACTAATAAATGGAAATTCATCCCATGCTCTTGGCTAGGAAGAATTAATATTGTCAAAATGGCCATCCTGCCTAAAGCAATGTACACTCAATGCAATCCCTATCAAAATACATACAGCATTCTTCAATGAACTAGAGCAAATAGTTCAAAAATTCATATGGAACCATAAAAGACCCCAAACAGCCAAAGCAATCCTGAGAAGGAAGAATAAAGCAGAGGGAATTACACTCCGTGACTTCAAGCTCTACTACAAAGCTACAGTAATCAAGATGATTTGTTACTGGCACAAGAACCAACCCATAGACCAGTGGAACAGAATAGAGAGCCCAGATATAAACCCAAGCATATATGGTCAATTAATATATGATAAAGGAGCCATGAATATACAATGGGGATATGACAGCCTCTTCAACAGCTGGTGTTGGCAAAACTGGACAGCTACATGTAAGAGAATGAACCTGGATTAATGTCTAATCCCATGCACAAAAGTAAACTCAAAATGGATCAAAGACCTGAATGTAAGTCATGAAACCATAAAACTTTTAGAAAAAAACAGGCAAAAATCTCTTGGACATAAACATGAGCAACTTCTTCTTGAACATATCTCCCTGAGCAAGGGAAACAAAGCAAAAATGAACAAGTGGGGCTATATCAAACTAAAAAGTTTCTGTATTTCAAAGGGTACCATCAGTAGAACAAAAAGACATCCTACAGTATGGGAGAATATATTCATAAATGACATATCTGATAAGGGGTTGATATCCAAATTATATAAAGAGCTCATGCACCTCAACAAACAAAAAGCAAATAAGCCCATTAAAAATGGGCAGAGAGCTGAACAGACATGTCTCCAAAGTAGAAATTCAGATGGCCAACAGGCACATGAGAAGATGCTCCACATCACTAGTCATCAGAGAAATGCAAATTAAAACCACAATGAGATACCACCTCACACCAGTTAGGATGGCCAACATCCAAAAGACAAACAACAACAAATGTTGGCGAGGATGTGGAGAAAGGGGAACCCTCCTAAACTGCTGGTGGGAATGTAAATTAGTACAACCATTGTGGAAAGCAGTATGGAGGTTCCTCAAAAAACTCAAAATAGAAATACCATTTGACCCAGAAATTCCACTCCTAGGAATTTACTCAAAGAGTGCAGCAGCCCAGTTTGAAAAAGACATATGCACCCCTATGTTTTTCGCAGCAATATTTACTCATATAATTCAGTTTCAGCTTATGTAATTATTAAAAATCAAAAGCCAAGTACTGGAAGCAACCTAAGTGTCCATCAGTAGATGAATGGATAAAGAAGATGTCGTATATATACACAATGGAATATTATTCAGCCATAAGAAGAAAACAAATCCTACCATTTGCAACAACATGGATGGAGCTAGGGGGTATTATGCTCAGTGAAATAAGCCAGGCGGAGAAAACAAGTATCAAATGATTTCACTCCTCTGTGGAGTATAAGAAAAAAGAAAAAGCTGAAGGAACAAAACAGCAGCAGACTCACAGAACCCAAGAATGGACTAACAGTTACCGAAGGGAAAGGGACTGGGGATTATGTGTGGGAAGGTGGGGATAAGAGTGAAAAAGGGCTATTACAATTAGCACACATAATGTAGTGGGGGAGGGGGTGCGGTGGAGGGATATGGGGAAAGCAGTATAACACAGAAAAGACAAGTAGTAATTCTATAACATCCTACTACGCTGATGGACAGTGACTGCAATGGGGTATGTGGTGGGGACTTGATATTAGGGGGAGTCTAGTAACCATAATGTTGTTCATGTAATTGTATATTAATAATAGCAAAATTAAAAAAAAGATTGCTTTTGTAGATGTGCTGAAAATAGGCATGTAGTGGGAATGCAAAGGCAAAAAGCAACAGCCAATGTTAAGAGAACATTTCAAATAACTCTGGAAAGAAAAGATTGTGACTGAGACCAGAATAGTATGGGTATGATCAATGAGTAACGAAAAAATGATTTTTGAGAATGAGGTAAGCAATATTCTAGAAAGAAATCTATATACATAATATTATCTTTTATATTAATATATGAGTATATGTAAGAAACTACAATAACATACAGCCCTATAAATAGTTGTAATTTTTACTTTTTGAATTAATAAGTCTTCTGATAGAAAAATAGTATGTCTCTTCATCTAGTGGTGGTTATAACTTTAAAATTACCACTGATTCAATTCTGTCTCTCAGCCATTCTTATCTCACACTAGTGAGCTGTAACAATTCATATAAAATCTCAATTCTAATTAAAATTTTAAGGAGAGAAAATATGGGTGTATATATACATGTATATGTATATATGAAATTATTAAAATATAATGCTCATATAATTCAGTTTCAGCTTATGTAATTATTAAAAATCAAATAAAAAACAATTTTCATCAATTTTACTCATAAGACAGCTTTACCTTTTCCAATATCCTATGTAGACTGGTTTTTACCTATTGCTTCAACAAAACACTTTTTTAACATATTTTTATAGACTTCTGAGAAAGAATTATACTTAACATTATTTTAGGAAACAGTAACTTTTTTTAGATTATCATGGTCAGAAAAATGAAGGTAGATGATTCCTCCTCTTAATAAAATATGTTAGATGGCAAGTTGTAAGACTGGCACTACTACCTACTACTCCCACCTAAGGCTGGCAAATTGTATCCCACAATACCCTCCCTATTTTGTTCCAGGTGACACTTGGCCAAGAAAAGGAACTGACAAAATTTAGAAGGCAGAAAGAAGCAGAAACCATTATTCTTGGTAGGACATGGTACACAGACGTGATGATAAGCAGGCACAACTATAAGGTGTTTCTTCCTGTGAGCATTAGAGTTACCCAGAGCAGCACAGAGCCTGCTTCCTACAGCTATAAATTCAAGTGACAGTCCCCTCAGAGGCAGTGGCTTTCACAGAGGAAGCTAATTTCACACTAAATTCCTCACTCAGATTCTTCTGCAGACTGATTCCTTTTGACTGAATCAGCTGGTATGAGAAAAGTCTTCTTAACTATTTCACAGTCTATATTATGTAATTATAGAAGCATATGTGGAAAGTGTATGTATATTCATTTAAGTTTATAAAACAGAAAATGGCCATTTATATCATAAGGCTTCAAGACATCAGTCATTCATTTGTAATTCAAAGTCTTTATGTGGAAATAACACTGAATAGAGTTGGAAGAGGAAAATACTATTTTAAAAATAAAAAATGGCATTTATTGATTGCCATGTATAATAATACTGATAATATTTTTTGAGTGATAACTATAGATAAGGCATGAGATTTAAAACTCTCCACAAGCCCATATAATGAATATAGTCATTGTATTATTACAAGTGAAGAGATTGAGGCTTAGAGATGTTAAAGTCAAAGATAGTGAAAACTATGAATCCAAATAGAATTATCCTGAAACTGAGCTGTTATAGACATATAAGGGGAACTACTTCACAAGGAAAAACCACAAGTAACCTAGAGCAACAAACATAACATTCAGTAGACTTGAATCATCCCCTTGCTATTTTTAGCTGAACAATTGGGCAGCATTATCTCTTAGCTTAATATAGTATGTTTATATTTGGAAAAGATTTTGAATGTGGAAAATACCTGGACTACATAGAGGACATATTTATTTTAGAAATCAAGACCGCTCATATATTTCTCAGACTCTCTGCCTAGAAAATGGGTTAAAATAAAATTACTACTGTCATATATAGATAATCATCAATCTTTAGGTAAGGGCAGATTTTATTTCCCCAATAGGAATGAAGCTAAGAGAGACAGGTGAAAAGGAAAACAAAAAAGTTCATGCCTTTCCTACCTTTAGTAACCAAATCTCATAGATTTATCTTGAAAGTGAGCTCACTTCTCCCAATAATTGACGCTCCTATTCTGGTGTTCATATTATTGCTTTAAGTGATAAACTGTAGGATTTAGTGACTCTGAAGGAGCTATAAACTTCTGAATTTACCCAATTTGTAGAATGAAATTATCACTAGCAATTAGAGAATCTATCTCACTTACTAAATCATATAAATATAAAATCACTAATTATTGGCAATCAAATAAAATGCTCTTCTGTCATATTTATTGGTTAATTATAGATTAAATGAGAAATTACCATCATAAAGAATTTCTACACTTACCATTAAGGAAGTGTCATTGTGCTGGTTCCACAAAGATATTTATAGATCTACAGATAAATATATTAGGATTGTAACTACATACTATAACCTGTATTTATGTCTAACTTGTAAAATTTAAAAATTTTTACAATTCAAAATGAAGATGTGATGAAGTCATTCTGATAGATTCATTTGATAATTAGCCTACAAAGCTATATAAAGGCACATGAATAATGACTTAGACAATTTCCTTCCTTCTTCAGGAAATAAAATATAGTATTAATATGTGTCTAAGTCATTTCCAATAGAATAATCTGCTGATAAAATAAATTCAAATTAGATAGATAATATGAGCATACTTTTAAAATAAATTACGAACACTGGCACCTATGCAAAAAAGTATTTTAAAATGAATTTAAGATGAAGTCACTTATTGTATTCCTATTATAGCCATACATTTCATTTCAAATGTGTACCAGGTCTGTACCCTATTTTCTTTGTTACTACACCTAAGCTTTTGGGAAATGTTTGAGGTAACCCCTTGATCATGCAGGTTCATTCTAGAACAAATTAATTATGTTAAACTGCAACAAAGTCCTTATTGACACTTGAAAAACGCTTCCATTTTTCCTTCACCTAATTGCTCTCCCACTTTACTTGTTACTCAAAATCTTCGCGTTCTCCTTAAATGACCCATCCTTCTCTTTTCATTAGCATGCCATTAGATGACCTTATCTCCTGGCCCTTAATTATAAACTCTTTTCAAGTTTTGACCCTTTCTACAAATTTCTGTACTATGCACACATTCTTACTATCATTTCTTCAATCTCAGATATGTTAGCTCCTCCTTCTGTTTAAGGCAAGCAGCCCCTAGTCCTGAGTCCTAATGCCCATCTCCTGCTCTCACTATGAGAAATTTGACTTGGATAATTATCATGTCTCCCTCCTGTGTCTTCAAGTTCTCACTGTCTTTAACTCTTTTCCAGCATCTTACAAACATACACAAATATGTTCCAATCCACATATTTTCCTCATAGTTTGGGCCTCACTTTCTTAATCTTCTCTCATTTCTGTTCCCACTATGCTTATTCAAAAAGAAATGTACAAGAAAAAATCTTTGAAAGAGAATGATACATATGCAAAATAGGAAATTCGTATATATGTTCCTAGTAAGATTATTCAAGGAAGAAATTAATGCAATGGAAAATAACAAGTCCTACAAACTGATTCAATAAAACATTGCTGAAATAAAAGAGTACTGGATATTATATTTTGAAAACCTATCCTATTATTGGAGAAAACTGACCCAGAAACCCAACATTAAGAAAAACGATGGTAAATTATGTAATTTAAAGAAAAAGTAAATTGTATTTGGCTTCCACAAACAAAATAAATATCAAGTCAAATTAATATAAAGGGGACAAAATCAAATCATTGTCATAATTTTTGACAGCACCTTTTTATGCCAGAAGACACTGGGTAACTTTTAAAAGACATTTAAGGAAGGAACTGAAAACCAATGATTTTATATTTATCTGTACTATAAAAGATGCAGAAAAAAATCTTAATGAAAACACTTGAATCTTTTGAAGATTCAAGAAGTCAGGAAATAATGAGTTCTTCTGAAAACTTTAAAGTGGAATTTGCTTTAAATAATCAGAAAGACTGGGGATACAGCAACGTAAACCCAGAGGTGAAAATTTTCTTTACTTACAGAAATACCAGAAAAATTCTTGCACGGTTTTTGAAATACAGTTGACTTTAGGGATAGTCTCAGGTATATAAATAAATAATAGACACTAAAATATTTATCCTTACTCTTACCCTCTCCAAAAATGTCAAATACCAGAGTTAGAAAAAAGTACAGATCTTTGATTAAAAAAAATAGAACTTTGGTTAATTCAGTCTTAATTTTAGAACAGTCTAAAATCTCTAATAGTTCATGCTCATTCTTTACTCAACTATCCATTTTAAATTTTTCATGCCCAGGAATATTTAGACTACCAAATTTGTAATGCAAATCTTAATATACATTCCTGTTACAAAATGTTATTAAATGAGATCTAGGATTTGATTTGACTCTCTGGCTAACAGATTTGGAAAATAGTGACAAAAAAGGGCCAAATTTTTAACATCTCAACATAATTCTCCTTTTCATTGTATCAGAATTGCTTTAATTTTAATCACAACCATGATTATGGCAATAAAAACTTTACTTCTGAATGCAATAGTTATCCTATTAAAATTAATTGTGGTTACTAAAATATGATGCTCATATTGAGATGAAAGGACCAAACTAACGCCATGACAGGCCTCAGAAAGCCTCAGAAATCAGAAGGCCTAAGTTTCAGTTTCCCCGAAACCACCTGAAGGAATAGGAAAATTTTAAGTAGGTTCTGACCCTTAGCCTGAGTCATAAAAACCGGTCCGGACATAATAGCTTGCAAAACAGAACCTGGGCACATACGTTCCAGAAACCGATGGACCGAAAAGATAAAGTAAAGAATGCCGAAGCCCTGTGGGGGGACTCTAATAGAAATATTTTTGCTATCAAATCATCAACAGACCACCCCCATGCCTCCCCTTAGGTGTAGTTTCTTTCCCTTTAAAATCTCCTGTAAAATTCTGCTCGGGGTCGGACTCTGCTCCTGCGTGAGATATGAGTCTTGACCCCAGCGCGCTGGTGGAATCAATAAACCTCTTGCTGTTTGCATCAAGACCGGTCTCTTGTGAGTATTTGGGTCGCCGCCCATCCTGGGGCTGAGCAGGGCCTGATTTTCGGGCCTTACATTTTGGGGGCTCGTCCGGGATCTGCGGTCACCCTATTCTCCAGAGACCCACTTGGAGGTAAGCAAAGGATCCTTAAGTTTCTGTGTGCACCGGCGCCTGTTTGTTCTGTCAGATATCTGGGTCTGTGAAAAAGCGCTTTTCGGTTTGGCAGCCGCTCGCCGCTCCCGTAAGGGAACGGAAAGCTGTGGTAAGGCAGACGTGCCAGGGGCCACAAGCTGAAACCCTGGGGGACCCCCCTGGGTGTGAAACGGGGGATTTTTCCTCCCGTCTGTTGGAGGGGGAAAGAGTCTGGTTTGAGCGGATTCAACAGAGGGACCCTCCCCCATCTGAATACCTCTCGTGTCTGTGGAGTACGAGAGGAGGAAAGTGTTTGTTGGTGTCTTTTGTCCTTTTGTGTTTTGCTGTTTTTGTGTATTTGGAGACGATTGAAATGGGACAGACTGTGACGACCCCCCTGTCTCTGACATTAGACCACTGGATGGACATTAAGAAAAGGGCCCATGACTTGTCTGTAGAAGTTAAGAAAGGACAATGGCAGACCCTCTGCTCGACTGAATGGCCGACCTTCAATGCAGGTTGGCCTCCTGAGGGTACTTTTAATAGAGAGTTAATTTTTGCAGTTAAAAATCTTGTTTTTCAGCCAGGACCCGATTCTCACCCTGACCACCAACCCTACATCATGATTTGGCAGAATTTGGTAAATAATCCTCCTACGTGGGTAAAGCCCTGGGTCCACAAATCCAAGAAACCAAAGTTTCAAGTGTTGGTACTAAATAAAGGCAGAGCTGCAGGAACTCCGAAACCTAAAATATATCCTGAAGTAGAATCCCCTCCCGAATGGCCGGAACCTAATCCTCCCCCGTATTATCTTGAGCAGGCGGCAGAACCTGCTCCAGCCCCTGAGCCACAACCTGCTCAGCCGGTAATACAAGAAAGGGAAGAGGAAGGGCCCAATGCTCCCCCTTTACCAGCAGCAGTGGGGGGTCCAGCGGCGGGTACCAGGAGTTGTAGAGGGGCCCCTCCTGGGGATGGGCCAGATTCTACTGTTACTCTCCCACTAAGAGTCTATGGCCCACCGGTGCCGCCCCCCGGAGTCCAACCCATGCAGTATTGGCCATTTTCTTCTGCAGATATATATAATTAGAAGGCTAATCATGCTTCCTTCTCAGAAAACCCTGCAGGTCTTACAGGATTGATGGAGTCTCTCATGTTCTCCCACCAACCCACTTGGGATGATTGCCAGCAACTGTTGCAGTCTCTTTTCACCACAGAAGAGAGAGAGAGAATCCTGTTGGAAGCCCGGAAAAATGTTTTAGGAGACAATGGGCAACCCTCCCAACTTCCCCATGTGATAGATGCTGGATTCCCGCTGACTCGACCTATCTGGGACTTCAACACTCCGGAAGGTAGGGAGAGGTTGACTGTCTACCGCCGGGCTCTGGTGGCAGGTCTCAAGGGGGCTGCGCGACGGCCCACTAATTTGGCTAAGGTAAGAGAAATTCTTCAGGGGCCCACTGAACCGCCTTCAGTTTTTCTTGAGCGCCTCATGGAGGCTTATAGGCACTATACTCCTTTTGATCCTACCTCTGAGGGACAGCGGGCAGCCGTAGCTATGGCATTTATAGGGCAATCAGCTTCTGATATCAAAAAGAAGCTGCAGCGCCTCGAAGGATTGCAGGATTTTACTTTACAGGACCTAGTGAAGGAGGCTGAGAAAGTGTATCACAAAAGAGAGACAGAGGAAGAGAAGGAAGAAAGGCAAAAGAGAGAGAGAGAGGAAAGGGAGGATAGGAGAGACAGAAGACGAGAGGAAAGGGAGGATAGGAGAGATAGAAGACAGGAGAAAAATTTATCTAGAATTTTGGCCACAGTGGTAGGAGAGAAAGAAAGAGGATTTCAAAAGCCTAGGCAGATAGGGAACCTGAGCAACAGGGGCCAGAAGACAACAAGAAATATGGGCAGACCACCCCTTGACAAAGATCAATGTGACTACTGCAAGGAGAGAGGGCACTGGGCCCGAGAGTGCCCGAGAAGGAGAGGCAGAAACCCAAAAGTGTTAACCCTAGATGAAGAAGATTAGAGGGGACGGGGCTCGGATCCCCTCCCCGAGCCCAGGGTAACCTTACAGGTGGAGGGGCGACCAGTGGACTTTCTGGTCGATACCGGGGCAGAACACTCTGTGTTACTAGAACCCTTGGGAAAATTGAAAGACAAACAGTCCCTAGTCTTGGGCGCCACAGGAAAAAAACTGTATTCATGGACTATCCGAAGAAATGTAGATTTAGGTGTGGGACGAGTAACCCACTCATTTTTAGTTATACCTGACTGCCCCTCCAACCTGTTAGGGAGAGACCTCCTTACCAAAATGGGAGCTCAAATTTTCTTTTCCCCATCGGGGCCTGAAGTCACCTTGCAGGAAGCTCCCACAGTTGTTTTAAGTTTAAAATTGGAAGAAGAATATCGGATATTTACTGAAAAGTCAGTCCCTGAAGATATGCAGGACTGGTTGAGACAATTTCCCCAAGTTTGGGCGGAAACAGGGGGAACGGGCTTTGCAGAACAGATTCCGCCTCTGGTGATAGAAATGAAGGCTTGTGCCTCCCCAGTAGCAGTGCGCCAGTACCCCATGAGCCAGGAGGCCAGACTAGGCATTCGCCCCCATATTCAGAGACTCTTACAGTCAGGAATCCTGGTGCCATGCCACTCCCCATGGAACACCCCATTGTTACCTGTTAAAAAGCCCGGTACAGGGGACTACCGGCCAGTCCAGGACTTGCGGGAAGTGAACAAGAGAGTCCAAGACATTCACCCTATGGTGCCCAATCCATATAACCTTCTCAGCTCTCTCCCCCCAGAAAGGGGCTGGTATACTGTGCTGGACTTAAAAGATGCCTTCTTCTGCATGAGATTACACCCATCAAGTCAGCCCATCTTTGCATTTGAGTGGAGAGATCCTGACACTGGGCAGACAGGACAACTGACCTGGACACGATTACCTCAAGGATTCCAGAATTCTCCCACCCTCTTTGATGAGGCACTACACCGGGACTTGGCCCCCTTTCGGGCCGCACATTCCAAGGTAACTCTACTCCAGTATGTTGATGATTTGCTTTTAGCAGGAGAAACTTATCAAGATTGCCTTGAAGGGACTAGAAGCCTCCTCTCCGAGCTGGGACGGTTAGGATACCGAGCCTCTGCCAAAAAGGCTCAGCTATGTAAACAGGAGGTGATCTACTTGGGCTACTCTTTAAAAGAAGGAAAAAGGTGGCTGACTGAGGCCAGGAAGAAGACTGTCATGCAGATTCCAGTACCTAAGACATCTAGACAGGTACTTGAATTCCTGGGCACTGCTGGCTTCTGCCAACTTTAGATCCCAGGCTTCACTACCTTGGCAGCCCCACTCTACC